>CM057160.1:25758385-25773385 GCA_029962745.1 Echinometra lucunter | reverse complement strand
AAGATACATTAAAGAACACATACACAAACAAACAAAACTACTACTACAAGATACTATACATAGCAAAAATTCCAGTTTGGCTCCGTAAACAAATGCGGTACCATCATAGAAAATCAGAATATAGTAAGTCATTACATGCACATCAAACAATCATTGCACCTGTGTAGCTCAGCCCGCAAGAAAAATAAAAACAGAAGAGAAAAAGAAAATAGGAATTTTGAAGAACCAGTTCTAAAATCACTTTGAAAGAACCTGGTTCCACCTCGACAATGGTAGAAAAGTTAAATCATAAATCTAATATCTTATGAAATATACTCTTGATTAAAACATTCGTTTCAAAGCATCATGATGTCTGTAACAGTCCATAAGCCACATGCCAGTTCAAGCCGTTTTCTTATTATATCGGCACATAATGTGAGCAAAAATAAGTTCCAGATGATTTTAAGCCTCTTTCTTTGATTCGAATCTTTCAAATATCTTAAAATTCATGGTAACTGGGAACACAACGTTAAGCATTCAGAAAGCAATGCTCTCTTATGTTTCGGATTTTCCTTATTTTCTTCCTTGTGTAATTTACATGATTACCGAAGTACTGAGTTTTAATCGAATATGGATGTCAGATGTCAGAATTGAGAAAAATAAAGAAGTTTAAGAACATGTGATGCACGAGAGGAATAGTTAAAATATGTGAAACGACATCAATATTTTAGACAAAAAGGTCAGAGGCATAGATTTGGCTGTAAAACAGGAAACATAAGATCGGAATTTCACGAAAAACGTTCATGCTTTTATTTCATACATCTGATGACTTGATAGAAGTTAGTACCCCTAAAACCTCGTTCGGTATTGTAACAACATGGTCCCCCTCACCCCATCGAGAAGAATTATTGTTGCGAGTGTCACGTGATTCGGAAGCATTATCTCCTTCTCCAAGCGTCCTTTCGTCAAAGCGAACACTTCTTTTCACACTTTCACGCGGTAAGACATCACTCGACGTGTGAAGGCATTCACCCGAGGGATTGTTCCTTTGACCTTCAGCGGGGTGCTGTCCGCGCAGAGGATCCCCGTGAGATGGCTCAACTTCCGCCGTCGGCAACACTTGCAGAAGATCAGGGTAGATTTGGTTAAACGAACCGCCAGCGGTGTGTGGATGTTGTTGTCTGTCAACACCTAAGAATCGAGAATCGCTTCCAGAGTTGGTGGATGGTGACGACGATGGTCGCGATGCGCATTGTTTCTTATTGATAGTTTCGTCGCTGAACGAGCGGCGAACTCTAAGCGGAAGCACGTGAGCCTGAGGTTTGGAATCGCTTTGCCCCACCGCGCCCTTAGAAGTGGATGCCCCCTGTCCTAACGGCGGGCGCGGGTTGGGTAGTCTAGAAGGGGCGTGCGTACACCCTCCCGTTGCACCTGTCCTTTCATAAGGTTGCGAATTTTTCATAATTGACCTTTGGCCTGGCTTACTTGTTCCACTGCAACATGCCTTCGGGACCTCCATTTCCACATCTACCGAAGATATCGAGGGTACGTCGCTTTTCCTTACATCGGCACCCCTACCAGGTGTCCTAGATGGCTTTAAGCAACCCATGGCTCTACTCGCTTCCTCTGCCCGACTCAATCGCTCCTCCAGTGCCTTTTCCATGCTACTATCCCCCTCCTCTACCGGCGAAGGTTGCTGATGGGGCGATGGCGTTGCACTAGTTGAATTCCCGTACCGATATAACGGCTGTTTGCGTTTCGACAGCAGTCTATCCCGCTGTACCGCCTTCATGTGCTTTGTGTTGTTTGGCCGCTTTCTCCTCCTGAGGGCTGAAAAGATCCCCGGGGACCTATCTCGATTCTTCTCTCGTGCTTTCTCACGATGAGACGAACCAGACAAAGGGCTGTTCTTTTTGCGGTTACTCCTCACTGTGACGGCGTTCCTCTCCCCTCCCAGGAGTTTCTCGCTGTTGATAATAAGACATTTAAAAGAAATTGATACAAAAGACAGATGAATGGCGATGCTCTTTATGATCACGATGATTGAGAGGGAGCAAAACACAATGGATCGGATAATGTGTAAACTTGATGATTACTTTGATATCAAACCCCATGTCTCGTACTATGATCGATCACTCGCCGAAGGCATGAATACCTTTTTCGAAAATGTTGTCACTTCTACGGCCGACATAGGTCACTTTCCTATTTTCAGTAAGTTCGATATCATTGACGTTTCAATGTCACGAGTATAATGCACGTTTGGGGACACTTTCTCAGCTAGAGGCTGATACTGAAAACTTTAGATTTACCGAGACAGACAAGAAAGAACAAAGAAATTTAAGGATTAAAAATTAAAGGTGTATGTTTCATGCAGTTTTGTATCAACAGTGTCCTTTAAGATATCGGAGCTGACTAGGAAGTGTTGTTAGATGCACAATTATACTACCATTGACTTCTACTGAGAATAACTGTTTATAATTTTAGTAATAATACTGTTTTGAAATTGACATATGAATGAAAATGTCTATGTGATAACAAAGATGAAGTATGGCAATTAGGAGATTAGTAAAATGATACGAATTCCTTCTTGAAAAAATATAAAAGTACTTACTTGCAGCCGTCCATGGTACCGTTGCTACTGCTGTTGCTTCTACACGGAGCTAGCTCACTAAAACTACCAACATGCATGCGAACCAGATTAGATGTCGTCATGGAACTTCGTCGATTTCTCTCTGGTTTTAACAAAATGATGTACGTCTTAGGAAAGAATAAACATCCAAGAGTTACTGTGGCACTGAGGCTCACTGCAAAACACACCACAATTTCTTTTAAGTCACTTCCAAAATAGAGAGGGATAAAGGCAAGCCAGACTATACACGTGGTATACATTGTAAATGCGATGTACTTTGCCTCGTTGAAGTTCTCAGGGAGGTTCCTAGTCTTGAAAGCGTAAAGCGTGCAGAGGGAAATGAGAAGCGCGTCATATCCTAATGGCGCTGCGAAACCGAAGATGGTTGTGTTACAGATGAGCCGGACACGACGCAAGTCTGGGTAGTCTAGAACTGCAGCAGGTCTCTCCATGATGAGGGTGGTAACGATGATGGCAATCTCAAAGCTGATGACGCCGAACGTCATGACGACCTGCGCCGTGCTGCCTAGAAAGCGTGGCTTCCTCGTCAGGATCTTTTTCTTGCTTCCCGCTAAGATTCGCGCCATGCGGTTGGTCCTTACGACGAGCCCCGCGTAGCAAATGCAGAAGCTGAGGCCCAACCCGATACGTCTAAAATAACAGACCTCCGTGGATGGTTTGGCGATGTAAGGAAATGTGACTAGGAAACAGAGATAGATGCCAGCGAGGAGGATGTAGCTGTTCTCGCGGCTGGAGGCCTTGACGAGGGCGGTGTCATTGTGGCGGATGAAGGTGACGGTGACGAAGACGGTCATGAGGATGCCCAAGCATGAGAAACACATGGCAGCAATCGCTTGGACTTCGTGCCATTTCATATACTCGGCCTCGATCTCGTTACAACCTGGATAGAGAAAAAAGGAAAAATGTCATGCTAGTTTCTATGTGTGACAAAATCGATAATCATCTAGTCTTTAAAACATGTTCTTGAAAGAATACCGTTTTAAAATAGAACAGTAAAACTGTTAGTGGGAAATTTCTATATAACTTGATAAACCTAGATCTTCAATTGCGCCAAAAGAGAGTGGGAAGCAAAGAGAAGCCTGCGAGAAACAATGTTTCGAGGAAGAGCAGTTTGAGGGGGAAGAGACAGCAAATATCATTCCACAAGGTTATCCAATAACATAAAGCGATATTTATAGATCTAAATGCATGATTTTACGCTTAACCCCCATTTTCCACCCCAAAATGAATTTTGCACACAACATCCTTGAAATAATTAATGACATCTTGCTAGAAAAAAATACTCTTTCATGCAGGTGTAGAGTCTCCTTAACCTATAATCAAAATGCGAGTGAAGATTTGTGCGCTTAATGGAACGATCAATTAGATTAATTTATGGAATCATTTTCCTTCATTGATAATGACAAAAACAAGCGGTTTCACTTCTTAAAATCTGATTTCGTTAAAACATTTCAAGCACACACAAAAATGATGAGTCAGTCTCGAACTACTAGATAAACACTTCTAAAGATAGGTGAACAGGAACAGACGGCAAAATCATTTCGGAAAATATGTCACAACTAATTTCATCACAATTACGTGTTAAAGACGATGGGATACATAAATCGGAGATGCTGAGGTAATCTAATTTTGACAACACGGTGTTTAATTAGTTTACACCTTGGACAACATGTGAAGAAAACGGGCCAAGTAATGCGCCATCAAGGGTCTGTGTTTTTGAAGTGCTTTAGGTCAAGGCTAGCAGCCTAAATTTCTGTCTTTACACGATATTCATTCTGTTTAAGTCATTGTCAGAATAGCGGACCCTCAAGCACCTACATGTAGATTTTTCTCTTTTTTTTTTACTCGCAGGTTATGTTTTGATTATTGCCTTAATTATATTTTATAATGTAGCTCAGCGGGTGCAGATCAAGGATTACCTAAAAGGGAGTGCAATAAACGCTGTCGGGGGGGGGGGGGGGCTATTTTTGTACGTGCACGAACTTAAAGCATACCAGTTTGTCCCCTTAATAGAAGACAGTTAAGCTGGTAGCACCATTTTCATGATTTTACAGCCTCTACAAAAGATTTCAAAGAAATGACAATAATAAACATAATAACAGAAAACATTTTATCGAAAATCCCAGCACAGTCACCCAGGATATACACATATTCACAAATTCTTTATAAACTATGATTGAGGAGGCTCCAATTTACGGGGGAAAATTAATTGTGTGTTTTGTTTTGTTTTGTTTTGTTTTTTTGTTTGTTTGTTTTTTCTTTTTTTTGCTTGCATGCTCTGAAGCAAAAGTAAGCAAACACTTACTATGTATGACTATAAGGTTAGGAATATATAGAAATCATGCGAAGAGGAAACGTGGACAGGAGAAATTCATTAGAAGAGAGATATGAGAGAGAAAAACCGAGAGAGAAAAAAAGCAGAGAACAGTCTTCGTAGCTGCAGATTACAAGATAGTGCTTACCGTCTAGTTGTGAGTTAGGCCACCATCCTTGTCCGCAAGGTTTACATGTATACTCATTCAGCATGTACTCATTCTCTTTACACGGTACACAGGCCCAGCAACACTCCACGTTATCACGAATATTCTGTGAAGATGAGAAACATGATGAAAGAAACAGAACATAACAGATTTTATTTGTGTTGTGTATTGTTTGTTCAGTTTTTCCCTCTATTCTCTCCGGTTCCCCCCCCCCCTTTCTCCACCATATCATTCCACGTATTCCATGTATTCGCTTTCCTTTTCTCACTTTCCATTTCTGTTTTCATTTTGTTTCTGTAATCCTCACAGCAATGATCCCCTCCTTTCTTGTCCTGTTTTTCTTCTTCCTCCCGTTGATTTCATCTTTTCTCTTTTTCTCTCTCTCTCTCGCTCAAAGAATGTAAGATTACAACAGACTACAGTATAATTCCTCAGACGAACACAAATAACTGTGTGGAAAGAATTATTATTTTAGAAAACACTCGTTTCCAATGACGAAATATATACCAGCAAACAAAGGGAAAAAAGAATATGCATGTACATGTATGATCAGAGGCGGAGCATCGATAGAAGACTTTGCTAACCACTGCCCCCCCCCCCCCCCCCCGGCCGTCATGAAAAAAATTATTGGAAGAAAAAAGAGAAAGTTAAGGGAGTCAGAAATAAAACAGAAGACTGATAGACACACAAGCAGATAGAAAGATAGAAATTGAAATAGGGAACTGTTTAGAACCCCTACTTCCTTTCCTTTTATCATTTTTTTTCCAAGTGTTCAACCGAAAATATGCACTGCGCTCCACCCCCCCCCCCCGCAAACAAGTCATTGACCGGACGGACCAATACAGCCCATATGAGAGTTCATTCATTATGCATTATGAACATAAAGGAAAAGAAAGAAAAAAAAACTTGTTGCAATTAACTGCTCTAGTTACGGTTTTAACTACTGGATGGAATTAGGTAATTGCATCTCTAAATAAGCCACCTAACAACGCTAACCGACAGTAATTGTTGCAGCAGCCAGTAATACGCAAGATGTTCTTTCTGCTTACTGCTGAACCTACTATACTACTGGAACCAGGGCACCGTTTCATGAAAGTTGTCGGCACTGACAAGTTGTCATTCTCGAGTCTGCCAATTACCATAGTAACAGTCAGTGACCAGTGCTTCTCAGTCAATCAAAAGTAAGGATTTTACTGAAATTATCAGAGAATGACAACTTGTCAGTGCTGACAACTTTCATGAAACGGTGTCCAGGTGACTCCTGTTACAAGGCTATGGCAATTAATAACTCATTAGTCACCGCGTACATATTCTAGAAATACAAATGAAGGAAAGGTTTCCTTGCTGTCAAACGATCTACCAAGAAAGACAAAACTGATATGGTTAGCTTGTGTTGAATTTGTTTATTTGTAGGCTACATGTTATTTTTTTATTTTGTTTCTATTAGATTGAATTTCAAGCATTATTCATGCTACCTCTCAATCTCTTTTTTTTTCTTCTTTTTTTTTTCAAGTATCCCTAATTTTTCTCTCCTCTACATTTTAGAAAAAGGTAAAGTCAAACCTGTACAAGAACAAAAAAAGACCATGAAACATGCTGTGTCTCGTTTACAAACAATAGCAGTCACTCTGGATCCGGAAAGCAAGAGCTCCAGACTTGCCGAAGTGAGTGCTCAACCGTGATAAAGTAAATAAATGAAATATATGAAAAAAAAAAACATCATTACTGCATTATAGCTTGATTATCAGCCCATGGAGTATCGAGAACTCTCCACTTCACTTCGTTCCGGAAATCACTGATCAAAAAAATCCTTCAGATCTTAAAATGTTTAAGAATTGTGACTCTTTTACACACAAGATAGGAACACTCGATCTATAGGCCACAGCCTAAACTTCTAGGTTTCCCCCTCATGCTATGACATATAATATTCGTCAAAACAATCTTTGCTTTACCCTGGTTTCCCTTTCTTATGGGTCTCCATGTCTGTCAACTTGTATAACCTTTTTTCACGCAATATATCCCAAGGAGATATAAATCATATCGTATATAGGCTAATCTGCGTGTCTTAAGAGTGACCCGTCTTTCGAACACGTTTACTTTAACCCTGGAAGTGCCAGAGGTAGCGTTCATACTAAGCTTTCTACCCTAAGTCATGCGTATCGATAAAACGTGTTAAGTTATCCTCGTTTCCATGCATCTCCTCTCAAAAGGTGCGTTCACATATGGGTCGTTTTGTAAACTTGAAAATCTTATTGGACACTACATTGTTTTTAGCGCCCGTGTATTCTCTGCCTGAATCATATTTCGCTTAGTGGCCCACTTTAAGTCTGATGCGGTAATAAGATCCTTGTGTGAACTTACACTACGAACTGACATATCGTCCACGATCACCTATAAGGATTTCTAATTCTGCAGGGAACACGCATCCTCGAATTCATGATGCTTCCAACAATGGCTTTTACGGATTACCATAAAAGCTCCCATCACCTGTATTGATTTAACCATAAAGACTATCAAGATGTGTAATTCATCTTTCCAAAGGATCTTTCTACAGCCACATGAATATTCATATTGCCCTAAGGCATGGGTTACATAAAGTTCAGCACAAGGAGAAATATAAAGCGAAAGGGGGAGATCCGAAGTCATAAACAATCAACATTAGTAAGAAATTGGAACATTTTCTTCAAAGTAGTATGATGAAAATTAAACGGAGGCACTGTTACATGAACCAAATTCCAAGACGGAGGTGATGTCATTTGCCTAAATGCATTATGTTTCCAATAAGAATTTAAAACACAAAGAAAACATAAGAAAATAAAACAGTACAAAAACAGAATTATATTTTCGAGCTCACTGCACTTTCGGCAGCAAATAAAACTTCTGAAACAAGTTTATGCTATATGACTTAAAAGAATGAACGTTACACAATATCTAAGCTGCCTTTTTAAAGAAAATATATTTCGGTTTCAGTTTGTTTATTTTGTTTTTGTCTGTTTTTTCTTTGAAAAATATCTCAGTTAGGCCCCCAATTGTAACTGAAATAGGTTTATCTGTAATTCTGTGAACCCTATTTTCAAATGTTATAGCATTTTATCAGCTGTATCGCGACGAGCCGAGATGACTTATCTCTATTGATGTGCACTTCAAAATCTCGCATGCGTTTGATCGGCTGCAGCACTCAAAACTGTCGATCTTCGTGAAGAGCTGGAGACATCTTCTTAGCGACCGTTGATACTAAATGAAAGCAATATTCATCATGGAATTCATCGTTTGTCACTGCTATAAAATTACCGACCATCACGATAATGGGCGAAATTCATTACCGGTAACTGTCGACCCACTGAAAGAAAGCATTTTGAAATCACCTGACTGACCAGAAACTTTCTCTTAAAACAAAGTAATGAAAATAAAACTTAGCCAGAACTTGATTAGATGTTTCGTTTCTAGATTAATTTGTTTTTTTGTCGGTATTTTGTCGTGATAAATCTTTTTTAAAATGTAATATTTAATTTGAGTGAATGGTTAGAAATATCCAGTACTGCTTCTTCTACTTTCACTTTTTGCCTCAAATGACAGTACGAAAAGACGTAAACTTTATGCTCCTAATTAAAATAATAAGTCGCCGCCCCTGGACACCGCTGATGAGATGCAAGGACAACATCGGCCCCTCCCTTTTTCAAATTCTCAAGATTACAGCCGCTCTGCTAAAGGTGACAATATCAAGATGAATACAAAGATGACAGAGTTGACAAGCCTGTAAAAATGGTGGATTTATAACTACTTTGAGCTACCATTTCAAAATATATTGTCAGAAGAGACAGAAAAACATCACATTATTCCGTGTTACAGTAGAATACATGAATAGTTCATACAAAACAAAATGTCTAGTTTCTGAGGCTAATGACAATCCAGAAATTAAAGCATAAAACTCTGTTTGAATAGGAGGAAATCGGAGGTCTAAAACCTGAAGAAAATTGTCCCTTGAAGATATTTGCATCATAAAAGAACATTTTAAAAAATATTCATGCATATATGTAGGGGAAATAGTGAGTGATGGAGTGAGATGGATGGTAAAATAAACGCGTATAGGAAGGGGTGGGGGAGAAAGATTTGGAGATTCATCGTTGAATGTATGGGAGAGTTTCAGAGAAAGAGATGACATACTAAAGAAAGAGAGGGCGAGAGAGGGCGTGATAGATTTTGAAAACGACCAAACAAAAATGAAAAGACTGAATTAACTAGAAAGATTATACTTATATATATTTTACTATCTTTTGCTTTAATCATTTTTCCTCTAGCTGATGAAGAATATTTATGATGATTCTTTTCGAATTCAGGGTGTTAAATGTAAACTTACAAGAGAAATTTACCACCAGAAGAGTGAAAAACAGAATGGGCGACACAGAAACAGAGAGAAACAGTGATAGATGAAATGAGAGAAGAAAAAAAAAGAGAGGCAAAATTGGAGATCATCTACAAAAACATTCTATTCTCTGTTCTATGTTTATTTCCCAACACAGAAATTCCTTCTGACTGTGAATAATCTAGAACTTTCGTGCTCAAATTAAGGGTAACGTCCGTAGGGTTCCAGCTCACAAACACTAACCAAAGCTGTCATCCCTAATTAATGTACCTATCTAATAACGCCACGAATATTATGTTCGTAATTACATTTTACCTATTTAATGTCCATTTTTATAGTGAAGATTTGCAGTAACTGTATGCAAATGTTACATAGAGAAAGAGTGGAAGTAAATATGGAGAGCTTATACACGATTCATTAGAAGAGGGACCGAGAGACGTCTACCTAGGGCCGAGATTAGCGGCACTTTGGGATGTAATCTCATTCTCATATTTCAACTGGATTAGAGAAAATGTCAGGTTATTAAAGAAACCAAGTCCTTCATACACAATGTGAGCGTTGTGCTCAGCGTTTATCAATGTGTCTTGCCAAGAGGTGCCGCTACTTCATGGGCGCATCAAGAAATTTAGACATGGAGGGGTAGTTCGTAGCAATTGAGAAAGCGAAATGTACTTGAACTCTACCGTGCTCTATGAGTACCTAATTCAAATTGTATTGATACTGCATTAATTTCTCCATTTCTTTATTTTTTTTCTAAATTTACTTATTCATTCATTATCTATACATCTGTGTATTTGTTCATCATTTTGTCGTTGGTGTTTTAACATGTTTAATGGGCCTTCAAAATGGGAAGGGACACCATCAAGGTGAACGAATGGCTTGTATTGCTAGTCTTGCAGTCACCGCAAATGTACCTGTGTATTCCTTCATCATTTTGTTGCTGGTGTTTTAATGGGGCCTTCATAATGGGAAGGGGCACCTAGGTTTCAGCCTTTAGTGGATAAGCCTCAATCAAGGTGAACGAATTTAAATTTGAATTTGAATTTGAATTTGAATGGCCTGTAATTGCCAGTCTTGTAGTCATCGCAGATGCAACATTTCCTTTCCTCGGAGAAGAGCTTCGAATGGTTTTACAGAGCTTTGAGCTTTAAAATCATCACGCTGGCATAGCTATTTGTTCTGATCACAATCTTTTTTTTCTCTCTCTCTCATAAACGAACGATTTTTTGCTCTGTATCATCACGCTGGCATAGCTATTTGTTCTGATCACAATCTTTTTTTCTCTCTCTCATAAACGAACGAATTTTTGCTCTGTATCATTACATATTTGAAATTCGAATTACTTTAAAAAGGCAAATTTCCACGGAGCTATCGTGACATTATTCGGTGTTTGTGTAGGATGAAATAATGAAGAGAAAAACAATCGAATGCCATCCGTTTCCTTGGATGCTTCGAGGCTTGTCTGCACCCTACAATGTGACTTTATTGAATAACTAGAGGCAATCATTGATAATATTTGAGTTTCTTACTTTTTCTTCACTATACGACATATGGCCCGTTGATTGGAAAGTTCCCTTCGATCCGCTATAGGCAAATGATTTAGTGATTGCCTTGTCTATGCTGACATTATTTTTGAATTCTGATAAACGGTTACAGTTAAAATAAATTGATTGCAGATTTACAGTGAAATGTCACAGGAATGAAGGTTTGCTAAATTTCCCTGTTTTGTAAACCGCTGTCTATAAAAAGAAATTGTGGAAATCGAAAATGTCTGGGGCCCTCTGAAGGGAAAAGAGATGAAAACATGAAAACAAGCACTTAAAGGGCAGGGAGATTATCCCCGAGAAAAATATCCAAGTTACGCCTCTCATCAATTTGTTTTCATGTTATGGTCTTACCTTAGGGTAGCTTCGATGCAGAATTAGGACCTCGTGATAAAGTCTAATCTATTATTGCAGATGCGCCAATCAGTTTTATATTTCTTTTTTTTTTTAGGGGGGGGGGGTTACACATTAGAAAATTCTGAAAGGTGTCTCTTTGAATCCCCAAAGTTTTATGACAAGCAAAATATGTCTTCGGCTTTTTCTGGTGTCTTTTTACCCCAAACTTCTTGACAAGCTATTATAAGAAAGACTTCAATAAGTTGGGGACATGCACTATTGTGCCCACCACTCAAATTTGGGAAATGTGCTCCCCTGTCCCCCACCAACCACCTTCCCCCGATTGACGCACATGTATTATTCCACATCATGATAGAATCATTAATTGTGAGGACAATAGTTTTCAAACTAGAAATCTTCGTTGAGTTCTTCAGATGGTGAGGTCGGTAAGGTTCACTTCAGGGTCATTATAGTAAGAATGATAACAGATCCATTATGCAACATCAGGGCGGGATCTTACATTCTACGAACACCGTACTATTATGGATGTAGCCTTTTTTGGAACTAAACTCCACTTGCAGTTTCCTACCTTCGCATGGTGCGGCGGACAAGGCTCACTGCAAAATGATCTGGTGATATAGTCTGATCCATTGTTCCACATCATGATAGAATCGTTCATCGTAAGGACACCATCCTCCCAGTCCCCTACTGTGACGTAATCAAAAGACTTGCCATCAGCTAACCTCTGGAAGTTGTAGATGTCGTACCTAAGTGTACCACAAACAGAAACATGTGATTTTTTAAACCGTGAAGAAATCGACAGGTCAAAGTTTGTTAGGGGAGATGGTAAGAAGAAATGGGATGCGCGATGCATGTGTCTCAATAACAATCAAGATGCTTTTCTTAATTTCTAATGTCACAGGTTACTGCGACACACAAAAAATAATTCACATACATGTATTTTGTGTTGTATCATGCACAGCTCGTTACCACTTTTTAAAGACCATGTGAAATCCTACCACTTGGAGCCTATAACTTACTTTCTCCGTAGACTCCTCCATATTTCACTTTTCTTCTTCTCAATTAATACTGCACGTAACCATCATGACCATATAGATATGAGATACTCACCTTCTTTAATTTCCTCTGACAATTGATTTCATTATCGTTTGTACCCTTTATCTTGTCTGTACCTCTTAAATTGTTTGTTTGTTTGTTTGTACCATCTACATCGTCAAAACATTGTACATTTGAAATATGAAACAATAAACTGAAACTGAAACTGAAACCTCGGTTGCAGGAGCGTCGCTGGAGGCGTTCATGTAGGTGTCACGTCCACTTTCAAGTTTTTCATTTCTAAATTGAATGGTAATCTTTATGATCGATATAAAAAATAGTGTCACTGGCTCAAGGGACAAAACTTGGGACCGCGCTGTCGGCAAATTTCCGTCGACCAACTTTCACCTTTATAAGCAAAGATTTGGTCAGACCCCTCCCGCCTGAAAACTGCGGCAACTCTGCGAAACATCTGGCCATGCAGGCTCATCTCTGTCTATTTTTATAAGAAAGTGTAATATCCTTGCGGGTATACACTGACACACATCCTTTGAATGATATCAAGTATGCCTCGTTTGCTTGATTAGATTAAATGGATATCATGAGGATCGTGTATGACTGTGCATAATTAACGGGATATCAACGGGACCACTTCCTCACATCAACGGTAACACGAATTTAATGGGCACGTGAAAATAAATGAAGTCGGTCACTGACATGTAACGATGATTAGTTCATAGCTGACGTATAGAAATCATATTACCTTGTTGACTTGGCTTTTAAGCCGGGTGTTTGGACGTTAATTGGTGGTCTACCATTGCTTTGAAATGTAGAATATGTCTTCATGAACAAGGCGTTTGATTCGTCTTAAACTTTCCCGGTGTGTTCTCTGTCCAGTAGCTCCCTACCTTTTATGAGCTGCATCTCTAGAGTTGAACCTTGATGCAAAAGAAAAAAGGGGGCTCTAAAAAAAAATGAGACTCTGATCTTCCTTTACCCACCTAAGACTGTTGCCAGATACTCTTTATTGCAAGAAAAATATGGTTTTAATGCTTACTTTCCCGGTGGGTCACCATTCCGGTCAAACTTGATATGATCACCAGACATGCCCAGGAAGGATACGTTGAAGAGAGCGTCCAGTAGCTCCCGGCCATCTATGGGCTGCATCTCAGGGCACAGTCCCACATTGCCTACACCGCAGATTCTCTGCTGAAGATTATGTAATCCATATGCCACGGTGTAGATGGCATTCACGACAAAGCTCATCTTGGTGTCCTGGTTGTAATCGTCCTCAAGGCTCTCCTCACCTGAAACGATAAGAATGAGCATTACCTTTGTTATTACAGAATATTCATGAAGATGGCATTTTAAATGAATGTTGATGACTAATTTTAGGCTGGTGGACTGTAAAGGTGTAATCACACATCGCCGATTTAGACAGTGGTTCATGGCGGTTCTCAAACCGCCGTGAACCGTGTCAAAGCGATGGCGGAAAGCCTTTAAATGCGTTTTGAATACGTTTTCAACACGATGTGAACATCAGTGTTCATGGCGGATGAGTGACGGATGACTAGGGTTTTTGTACGGTGTTAACACGGTCTTTGGCGGTTCACGGCGGATTGCCGAACCGCCGTGTAGCGCCGTCTAAATCGGTGATGTGTGATTGCACCTTTAGTTTACAGTTTGGTTAGAATTTGTCTTTGTTGCACTGTTTCCTTCATTTCCCTTTTCCTCAATGGCCATTATACTTTTCATACAACATAAGATAATAATCATCCTCAAATAAAGATATAATGGCCTTTCTCACAACTTTCATAGTTCAAAGGCAAAATATGTAATGATTAACCAGAGTGAGTGGCAGGACATTACATTTTCATTTGATAGTACAGGTGAGTAAATAGCGCACTGGTGATATAGAATGGACTACAGCCTATTATCAAGCGTGTTGGTCTGCCTGCCGCTTTCATTCAATTCTCTCTTTAAAGAAGAATGAAACCCAGGCATCAGTGTGCTCTCAATGAATGCAGATGACCAATAAGAATTAACAGTTAAAGTTTGAGCAAAATCAGACAATCTGTTCAAAATTTATGAATTTTGAACTCTTGAACAGATTTCCGTTTTTCCTCAAACTTTCACTGTTTACTTTTCTTGTTCACTTGTTCTTCATTCACTGGAAGTACACTGAGGTCTGCGTTGCATTCTCCTTTAAAAACAACACCTGTTTACGCAATTTCATTTTCATGATGAATTTAAATGAAAAATAATTTATAGAATAATAATCAATTCATAGAATCGGGTCAATTACTTAAATCAACAACGCTATTTAAACCAGTATTTATCATGTTTATTATGATGCCATAAGTTCGTCACTCTATCACAATACATACGCGTGGCTACGCATCTGGGAAACCCCTTGGTAACGGGGTTTTGATTACATGACACGACATTGCTGTAAGGTATGGTGTGGGGAACGCATCATCCCAACAACCTCGATAACGCTACTCCAAGCAAAGATAATCTGTATGATTTGTATTTTGTTTCATAAGCTTTAATTCAATTTGTCAGCAGTGCCATAAAAACGATTTCAAAAAA
>CM057160.1:25434261-25757885 GCA_029962745.1 Echinometra lucunter | reverse complement strand
ATTTAGCATATTTAGGATGAGCCTTGTATCGTGACGTAGATCCTCAATTCATTTTAAAAGATATAAAACAATTCATATTAAACGTTGCGAGCTCAATAGATTATGACGCAATGAGCTCCCTGATTAAGATTTTTCCCATAATCGTTTTGATACCCAACTGCGGCACAATGATGTCTTCGTCCAGAAGGAGTTAAGAATTTTTAAGCGTTTTCAGTGAGAGGAAATTGTCTTGAAAATAAAAAATGGCTCGATGTGGGAACGGTCCCGGTGCTGACGAGATTGGTAGAACCAGTTTTGAAGTAAATGCCTACGCAGTGGCATAGCTAGGTCTTTTCTTCAAGGGGAAGGGGGAGGGAACATGACAGGTTCCTTATTTAAGCACAGAATGGGCAATGGTGGCGAAATCTTTTTCAGTGGAAGGAGTGTAGCAATTATTAAAGGAAATACATTCCAGTTTCGCAGAAGAAAACGGGACATTTGTAATCATTGCGTTTCAGACGGAATAGCCCAATTCACGAACAAAATATCCTTACATTGCTAAATTACAATGTACTTATTGATCACGGAATAAGAAATATAATATATTCGAAATATTCATCGATGGTGATGTATTTCAGGATGAGTGTTATAATGTCCAATCCCGCTCCTATGACCCAATTAACTTCGTCAAAAAAAAAGTAAAGAGCACTTAACACTTGGTGTGACTGGGACCTCCATATGTGAAAATATTAATGAATATATAAAGGGGAAATATCTATAATTCAGTGTTTGTAAAGTTTTAATGAATTCATCCTCAGAATCCATAAAAAATAAAAGCATTTTAAAAGCTTTCCCCTCTCATTTCATTCGTATTTTTGTCTTAACTGATATGTTCTTGGCTTATTAGGCTTGAGGGGTGAATTTCCCCATGCCCCTTCAAATAAGGTATTGTACTCGCGTTTATATAGCTTGGTAACAATAATTGTTGCCCCATCGTGTTTGTGGATCGTGATGTATGAACGATTCTCATGATCATTATATAGACGCAAGAATCGATCCTCTCTTTTCAAACACAAACCTGTCATACCCCCAAAATCATTTCTGTCCATTTTCCCCCATGAACACCCTGATGAATGCGCTGCAAGAACGGAAGGCGCATGAAAGAAATATATACCCAGTTACACTTTTTGTAAGCTTTCCTGTGTATCTTCCATTTTTCTTTTTTGTTTTGTTTTGTGTTGTTCGTTTGTTTGTTGTTGTTGTTGTTTTTGTTTTGTTGGTTTTTTTTACTCTTGCTTCTTTGAAAAAAGGATGATAAAGAAAAGGGAATGGCTTGGAATGGAATTTGAGATATCAGAGAATCTCAGATGAGAAAATCATGTTTTGTGCAAGCATGACCTTTGTTAAAGATTCCTATAATCCGATATGGGTATACAATGGGTATTTGTGTTGCTCACGTGGGGTATTATAAAACATAAACAAAATATTCTGTACATAAGGATAACATAAATAAAGCAAAAGACAAATTGACCCAAAAATTAATCTCCTTTTAGCGGAAACAAAATATTCCCCACGTTCACAAGATATGGTACGAAAATTAGTATCAGTACTTTTGTACAGGTTGAGTACTCGAAAGAATATGTTTACAGGATACCTTCTTGTGGATGTGGACCCTCCCCCCCCCCCCCCCCTCACCAGACACTCACACGCACAACAAACTTATCCAAAAATTAAATAGATTAATATTAAAAGGACACAAAATGTTAAAATTATTGAATTGCCCATAGGCTCGCAAAGCATAAAAAGGACTCCAGAATGCTCCCCTCCCTGGACCCCGCCTGTTTGGTTGTTAGTCAACCCTCCTCTCCCCCCCCCCCCCCCTCCAAAAAATGTTCCGCAGCCCTTGATGGTAGCCTATCATTTCAGTGAACATCGGAGTACACAGACTCGACGTGACAAATTTAGCCGTTTCGATGCTCCCATTCTGAATTGCTCGGTAAACATAAGTGATAACGGACAGTTGTCAGGTTTCAGCAAAAAAAAAAAAAAAAAAAAAAAAAGGCTTCTAGGTATGTACTGCAGCTTTATGGGATCTAAACAAAGACTGGCCTGTACAGAAAGAGACTATTATGCAGTGTACACTTAAATATCTTTTTTCATGTTATCGGTATGACCTAGATACATGAATAAAGTTTCATCTCTAAGGCAAGGATTACAGAGATTAGCATGTATATCGGGTATGGCAATGCTTCATCTTTAGACCACGCAATGTGGCGGATAATTTTAACCCATTTGCTACTGGAACCGGGCTGTGCCTGTATAAAACCTATAGGAATGAAGGGATTCAGTTTTCAAGGGGTTAAGCCTTAAAAGAGTGCAGTGTTGCCCCAAAAGTTTCAATTGATCTCACAGATAATGGTGAAAATGAAAGAGTTTGGTCTGAAAGGAATCGGAATAAATGTGCTACCAGATACTAGTTTTTTTGTTTGGTTTGTTTGTTTATTTCTAAATTATAAAACGGTAGTCTTCTATTTGCTGTTATGTAAAAGAAATCTTTAAAAAAATGCAAAGGCGATAATTAAAAATCCTAAAGTAAAAGACTTACAACATACTGAACATGATGAAGTAGTTAATAATCAACAAAAACGAAAGAAAAAGAAACACCCAAAAGTTGTGAATACCTTACACTGTTAAATCACGTTTCAGTGAAGAATATTTTGCTGTAAGAACAACTGATGACAAGGACAGATATATTTTGGTATATGGCAGAGAGAGAATGATCATTAAGACCACGATTAGGATGGCTCATTTCGCGGAAGAAAATAGCCTTTGCCAACCTTTCATTTTAAATCCGTGGCGAATATCGCCTCCAAAGGCATGTCATGTTTTTTGTTTGATCAGTTAGACCCCGTCCGTGTTTCAACTTCGTGTTCAAACACCCGATGGGAAATGCCATCGTGGCCGTCGGCAAATAACAAGAATCATTGGTGGCTCGGGGATACAAGAAAATCAGACAGATCTTCCTCTCTAGACGCTGACCCCCAGACTCTTAAACAAATATCAAACGTGTAAAGGTGAAGAAAATGCAGCCTTAAAAGGTATACATTCTATAAAATGTCTTAACAGAGATGGCATTTCATTCTTTAACATACCAAGTAATAAATTGCATTTGCCAACGTTTTGTTACAAAGATTTTAGAAACCACAAAACAAGCCGTCCGAGATCTGCAAACGAAGAAACGCTATAATTTATACATGATTTTTTTGTTTGATAGCATCTTGGAAAGATGACCTACAAATTTTCACAAATGTGCGATTCCTATCACAGTGGATAAAAAATTGCAGCCTTAAAAGTTATAGACCTTCTTTAATATTTGCAAAAGACATGGTATTTAATTCATGAATATATCATTTTGACAAGTAATAAAATTCCATCTCCATGTATTTGTTACAATGTTTTTAGAAACTAGAAAAGATCGTCGTACTTAGAAACGCTATACACATGAATTATTTGTTTAACAGCTTCTTAGAAAGATAATCTATAAATTTTCACAAATGTGCGATCCCTTATTACAGAAATAGGTTTTTTGATATTTTAAAGCCTATTCATCATACGAATGATTCATGAAGGTTCCGTTTGGGACATGTACAAAGTACTATCAAAGTGCCATATCAATCAATAGTCACCGGAGGGGATCATTACCATTGTCGTTTACAGGTGCCAAATTTCCATGCATTGACCTCAACAAGACATATCACTCTAAATGACTATTAACCCTTGGACTACTACATTCTCATATTCCCATAGACTTAATACAGGAGCTACATGGTCAGAGTAGCCAATTGGCTAAATTACGTCTTTTCTGCAGTCATTATACTAACCGCAATCCAATTGTCTGTCAGATGTTAAATTGTGTTATAATGAACTTCTTTCCCTCTTTTTGTGGGAATTGCCTAAATACTTTACATGTGGACATCTAAAGAAGATGTGAATGCATTATAAGAATACAGTCTTTCTTCCACCTAATAAGCGAATGAATACTCATTATTTGGTACTATTCTTCTACATTGAGTAAGACCATATGTATCGTGTATCACCAGTTATGGGTTAAAGGATGAGTGAGGTTACAGCGTTTACGAATGGAAAGGATAAAGGTCTGATGCACTAGTTCTGTCTCCCCCGGCACTGGTCTAAATATTGAAAGTCATCCATCTTGTCTTGTCAGGAAATAACGTTATTAAAGATGAAATCTCAATGGGGAATGTTAAGGTTAAAGAGACGCAGAGATGAAGAAAAACAGAACTTAAATGCAGTGCAGCCCCCTCCGCCCCCCCCCCCCCCCCCGCCCCGATCAACCTGATACGGGTATTTTATAGGAACACAACGTTCACAGATTTCGAATTCCTCCCCACTGTGAAGAGAACAAGGCGATATTAACACAATTTGTCCTTCTACTTGAAGTGAAAACTGAAAACAAGAGAAGTTTAAGCAAAAAGGATCATCAAAGAACACTTTTTCTCATAAGCGTTTCTAATAAGCTCGCAGGATTTGCAAGGGTATACTGAAAAAAAACCCAGCTCACTTCTAATAACGCTATCTTGTCACTACATTAGGATTAATTTCGACAGTATACTCTCAAAACAGTTGGTTTAAAATCATTACTTTGGTTAAAATATGAACCTACCAACTGTTCGTTAACGAGTTTTGTATGAAAATATATGGGGATTTTATTTTTCAAAACCAGCTGTTCTAAGAGTGTATCGAAGGCTGCGAAGGGTGTGATGAAGTTACCTTTTATCCTGCAATTCAAAATATTTCATGACCACTTTTTGATGTTGGGTAAACTACCCTGCCCCCCTCTCTCTCTCTCTCTTTCTCTCTCTCTGTCTCTCTATCTCTTTTTCTGTCTTCTTCTCTCTCTGTCTCTCTCGATCTCTTTTTCTGTCTTCTCTCTCTCTCTCTCTCTCTTTCTCTGTCTCTCTCTGCTGGGTCAAGCCTGCGTAGGTCTTCGTCTTCATAGGATAATGACAGGTGTTATCTTTCAGGCTCATCATCCCTCTGGAGTTGTTTGGATTTACATACCTGTCATCGCGTTCGCGTTGTCCCAACACCAGAGAGACAAGATAATATTGGACTATTAAAGGGATGTTGCCAAGAACAACGTAAGAGAATGCCACGTCTAAGCATTAAAGGGATGATGCCAAGGCTACGACATAAGATGATATCGGTCAACTCAGAAGGTGATATTAGAATATTGACGAAAACTTACAAAACAATTCATCCAACATTAAACAGATATCAAAGGGGACTCAAACTTTCCATTCAACACCAAAAGACACTTAAAAGTTGTAAACTATCCATCCAAGGGTGCGTTCAAGCGATTTTTTTGAAGCTATAATCACAAACATGAATCACAAATCAAAACGTTGTTACAAAACACGGCTACTGCGGGAGAGCGTTCAAGCGATTTTTAATCAACGGTAATTCTCGCTCATTTCAAGCCCATCCACTGCCAAATTATGTCCGTCGCAAGTCCTTCTATCTTCTTATCTTTCAATCTCTCTTTTGTTATTCTTTGTTTTCTCCTCTCTTCTTTACTATCCTTCCTTTTGTTATTTTTTGTTTTTTCCTTCTATCTTCTCTGTCCATCTTTCCTTATGTTATTCTTTGTTTTCCTCTTCCGATCTTCTTCCCTTTCCGTCTTTTCTTATGTTATTCTTTGTTATTCATTCCATCTTCTTATCTTTCGAATCTTTTCTTATATTATTCTTTGTTTTCTCCTATCTTCTTGTCCAGCTTTTCTTTTGTTATTCTTTGTTTTTCTCTTCATGTCTAGCTTTCCTTATATTATATTTTGGTTTTTTTTTTCTTCTATCTTCTTCTCTGTCCATCTTTCCTTACGTGATTCTTTGTTTTCTTCTCCTATCTTCTTTTTCCCGTCCTTTCTTATGTTATTCTTTGCTATTCATTCCATCTTCTTATCTTTCAATCTTTTCTTATGTTATTTTGTTTTCTCCTATCTTCTTGTCTAGCTTTTCTTATGTTATTCTTTGTTTTCTCTTATCTTCATGTCTAGCTTTTCTTATGTTATTTTTTGTTATTCATTTCATCTTCTTATCTTTCAATCTTTTCTTTTGTTATTCTTTGTTTTCTCCTATCTTCTTGCCTAGCTTTTCTTATTTTTTTTCTCTTCTTCTCTGTCCATCTTTCCTTATGTGATTCTTTTTTCTTCTACCTTTTTTCCTTTTTTCTTATGTTATTCCTTCTATATCTTCTATCTTTCAATCTATCTTTTGTTTTTCTTTGTTTTCTCCTATCTTCTTTTCTATTTGTCCTTATGTTATTCTTTGTTTTCCTTCTATCTTCTTCTCTGTCCATCTTTCCTCGTGTTTTTCTTTGTTTTCTTCTTCTATCTTCTTCCCTTTCTGTCTTTTCTTATGTTATTCTTTGTTTTCTCCTATCTTCTTGCCTAGCTTTTCTTATTTTTTTTTTTTTGGTTTTTCCTTCTATCTTCTTCTCTGTCCATCTTTCCTTATGTGATTCTTTTTTCTATCTTTTTTCCTTTTTTCTTATGTTATTCTTTGTTATTCCTTCTATATCTTCTACTCTTTCAATCTATCTTTTGTTTTTCTTTGTTTTCTCCTATCTTCTTTTCTATTTTTCCTTATGTTATTCTTTGTTTTCCTTCTATCTTCTTCTCTGTCCATCTTTCCTCATGTTTTTCTTTGTTTTCTTCTTCTATCTTCTTCCCTTTCTGTCTTTTCTTATGCTATTCTTTTGCTATTCATTCCATCTTCTTATCTTTCAATCTTTTCTTATGTTATTTTGTTTTCTCCTATCTTCTTGTCTAGCTTTTCTTATGTTATTCTTTGTTTTCTCTTATCTTCATGTCTAGCTTTTCTTATGTTATTCTTTGTTATTCATTTCATCTTCTTATCTTTCAATCTTTTCTTTTGTTATTCTTTGTTTTCTCCTATCTTCTTGCCTAGCTTTTCTTATTTTTATTTTTGTTTTGGTTTTTCCTTCTATCTTCTTCTCTGTCCATCTTTCCTTATGTGATTCTTTTTTCTTCTATCTTTTTTCCTTTTTTCTTATGTTATTCTTTGTTATTCCTTCTATATCTTCTTATCTTTCAATCTATCTTTTGTTTTTCTTTGTTTTCTCCTATCTTCTTTTCTATTTTTCCTTATGTTATTCTTTGTTTTCCTTCTATCTTCTTCTCTGTCCATCTTTCCTCATGTTTTTCTTTGTTTTCTTCTTCTATCTTCTTCCCTTTCTGTCTTTTCTTATGTTATTCTTTTGCTATTCATTCCATCTTTTTATCTTTCAATCTTTTCTTATATTATTCTTTCGTGTGAAAGCAACAATAGAATCATGATTGAGATCTCCGTTGCGTTCAATCGATTTTTAGCGACCGTGGTTCTGCAGAATCATGATTCAAAACGCACCTTTTTCAGCGTTTCATGTTTGCGTTTTGAAAGACGTTTATTTTTAAGACCTGCGAAAAATCGATTGAACGCAGCCGTGGTTTAAACTAAACTTCTTTGAAAACCGTGAATCTAGGGTGAAAAATGGTCGCTTGAACGCAGCCCAATAAGGCAAGAGAATATAGGCTATTAAAGGGAACACCTCAACACAAGGTGATATTGGATTCTTAATGTCGCCGAAAAATGCACCTACATATTTCGTTCAGAAGATGATGTAGATGGTTAGATTCTCTATCGATGTGTACTGATCATGGATGACATCTTTAACTTGTCGTTTCTTCTGAAATAGATTTTATGATTGTCTTTTATGGGATTTCTGTTTGTTACATAAAGTTTGTTCAATAAATTAGAATAGGTCTTGAAACAATTTAATCAAGACAGTTCACTGGTGGAATACTCATTCGCTGTGACTACAGACATTACACCCCCCCCCCCCAAAAAAAAAAAACAGCAACAAACAAACAAACAAAAACTGCCTTTTTTATGTGAAGTTAAAGGACTTATGGACAATATTATATTAGAATGTACATTCTTTCATAGAAGACTCATGAATTATTACGTTCTGATCATTTTGCTCGTTATCCTGCATGTTCTGTTAGGTAGTAAAAATGTATTACGGGTAAAACATTTTTTATTTCAATTTACATATGTAAACAACTTATATGCCTTATTATAAAATACTCAATCTTTCTCATACATATTATGTTTGGGGTTTTTTTTTTCAAAGGTCAAGCCCAAAGCTTTCTAGGGCAAGATAATTCAATCCAGAAGCTCAATTTGATGAAATTTTCCTGTAACATTCGATCTGGGAACATCATCGTCTTATCGTGTAAATATAGCCTAAAAGCCAGCGAATATCCATCGCAGTGATGAAATTCGATACATCTAGTTTTTACTCTTCTAGTAAAGATGACAACATGATCTGTGCATTTCAAAACAGCCACGACAACGTTTCCTTCACGGTTTCCGTCGTTGAAATCGGGAGACATTTGATTCAAGTTCATCCTTTAGTACAATGACCAGATTAAAGCCATGTAACACAAGGAACATCCCTAGGTTAAGAAGGAGGGCGCAGGTTCGGCAACCTTCCAAGCTTTGTGGTAATGCTTATAAAATGACGATCTTTGAAACAGGAGGAAAAGCTCTTATTATCAACTGCGTGGCAGCAGAGTGAAAAATCAATCATGGTGGAATAGTCAAACATTAGGTACACGTTAACTTTACTCTAATAAGAAATGGACAAAGGTTTGACGGTCTTTCCGACAGCGTGACAACATTTAAAGAACGAATGCATTTGAAATGTGAAGCAAACAAAAACATGATCGCGTGATGGTGAAGACAATGACTTGATAGTCTTTCATCTGCCTGGTTACATTTATATGACGATTATGTTTTTGCTTGGAGGACGCTTTAGGTATAAGGGTATGATTCCCACTAATAGTTTCAGTGCAAATGATCCTCAGACGTGCCATTAACAGCCTCGGACGAAAGACAAGTCTGGGATAGGAGACACTTATCAATCAGCTGATTGTAACTAACATTTGATTCTCATATAAATAGTAAAAAAAACAAAAAACAAACATGAACTATGAAGTTATACTGGAACAAATGCTGAAATAATGTAATAGTGATAAAAACAGAAAATCTCTGCAGGACATCAGTGGTAACTTAACTTAGAAGTCTGTCGGGGAATTAAAGGCATTGGCTAACTTTGTGAGCAGCTGATTTAAAAAATTCTCAAACTAAGATGAAACATGTGTATGAGTACTTGTATTTATACTAAAAAACCCTGAAACCAACCATAATTTGGAAGGAAAAGCTGTAAATTAGACGCAAACCGCGATTTTATTAGCTTTCGTCTCGAGAGACACTGAACTAAGAGGACCGTTTGGACGAATTCAAAAATACCGTTACTTGCCTTCCGCCGCGTGATACGTCAATACACACAGTGCGGTCCGTTGAGTCATGTGCGCATGCGCACTCCTTACGTTGGGTCTATGCAACCGACCCTCGTATATTTTTCAAACCTTGGTTCACATTTCTAATATTCAAAAATACTTCCCGTGGATATTATGCTCTGAAACTTTCACACTGGTATTTTCACACTATAACCCTAATGTTTATCCCATTTTTAAGTAACAAAATGAATTTTTTTTAAATCATAACAATGTTAGCCAATGCCTTTAAATGATTACTAGCACCAAAATTTCATCAGAGACTTTTAACCTAATTGGTTAATTTTTTAATGTCTTTTCAAAATTCTTTATTTTTGTGACAAGCGCTTGGTTAAATTCATGACATTTCATATTGTAGCAAAAACATGTATTATGATGAATGAGACATTTGAAAAGATATTTGGTATTCTTTAAATTGGCCACGTCATATGAATTCAAAGACGTTTTTTTTTTTCTAGAATACCTTAGTACCTGAATACGTTCAGGCATATTTTTAAATGATTTGCTTAACGCATTACATCATAAGGCTGTTAAATACATAACAGATATCCAAAAGGAAATGTCCGCAGCAACAATCTGAATGATGCTTTTGAGACACTTTCATATAGCACTAGACACTGCAAGATATCGATGTCCCGCGATCTTTATGATAAATGCGAAAAATTCCGCTCCAGTTCAGATGACAAATGTTATAAACCCTCCACAGAGCGGAACAATAATATCACCTTATCTATCTGGCGTACGTTGACAGATGGGGATGGACGTACTGCGTGGCAATTCACCTCAATGTACTGTCATAAAAAAGTAGATTCATAAAAAATGTGAACTATGAGCCTTCCACGCTAGCTGCATGCCCCTCCACCCCCCCCCCCCCCCCCGACAGCGTTCTCCTTTGATTAGCGAGACATACTTTTGTCTTTGTATTTTTAATTCAGGTTAGAAACTCCCCCCCCCCCCCCCTCAATCACCACTACTACCAGGCCAACGCCGCCTTGGGCTAAAGACTATGAAAACACGATGGGTAGTGGTATCAAAAGGGAGTGATTGATAATTCTGTACGGTCAACTCTTGCCCTGTATCATTGTCACTAAATTATTTACATACCATCTTCTTAGAATTATTATGAATAGACCTCATCTATCACTGCAGGTTCGAAATAGATTATCTTTGATTTTTTTTATTGTTAATGGAACAAAGACGTGTTTTAATCATGTCGTGTCAGTACACTTTCAGAAGATATTGGTTTAGTTTTTTTTTAATCCGGACGCGAGGATAGTTATTGTTTGTTTGTTTTTTAATCAGTTTTTTTCTATTTTGCGCCAACTCAAGTAGCATTTTCTTGAATTTAAATATAATGTAATGCAGAACAAAATACTGATGACAATTGTAAATCTAGATGCATAACAATATAGAACAATGCAAAATACAAACTTAAATAAATGATAGAGAAAGATAAGAAAAGGCATGACTTTTTTTGGCCTACACTGAAAAAAATAAAGTGCTAAATTTAGCATTTTAAGATTCAATTTTAGCAGTTTTCAGAGCTCGGATAGTGACTGCACTCGACATGCTGTTTTTGCACTTATACCCGGGCTACTTTGCTACAGTGGTGGCACCAAGGGGGGGGGGGCATGGGGGGCATTTGCCCCCCCCCCCCCATTCAGAAGCTTTGCCCCCCCAGTTGCCCCCCCCCAGAAATTTTGAGGACTGAAAAGAAAAATTATACAGTAATTTGTAAATAAGTAGATGTTGTCATAAGCATCATATTCAAGCTGTGAAGTGCTCTAAAATACCATTTTCCGCTCTTCAAAACTTCGATTGAAAACCAAAAAAGTGGATATTTTTGGCTCGCTCGCTTCGCTCGCTCGTCATATCTTTAAAGTTCTTTTCTAAAATGCGATTAAAAACAGTAAAAGTAGCCATTTTTGGCTCGCTCACTTCGCTCGCTCATATTTCAGAATATTTATATGAAGATGCAATTAAAAACCAAAAAAGTGGTTATTTTTGGCTCGCTCGCTCGTCATATCTATAAAGTTCTCTTCTAAAATGCGATTAAAAACAAGAAAAGTAGCCATTTTGGGCTCGCTCGTCATATTTCAGGATATTTATTAAAAAATGCGATTGAATATTAAAAAAGTGGTTATTTTTTGTTCGCTCGCTCGTCATATCTATACAGTTCTCTTCTAAAATGCGATTAAAAACAAGAAAAGTAGCCATTTTTGGCTCGCTCGCTTCGCTCGCTCGTCATATTTCAGGATATTTATTCAAAAATGCGATTAAATACCAAAAAAGTGGTTATTTTTTGTTCGCTCGCTTTGCTCGCTCGCAAAATTGATATTAAAATGTGTGTAAGAGGAAAAAAAACCTTGCGCTTAACGCTCAATTTCTCCATACATGCAAAAAAAAAAATTGACTGCCGGTGCCCCCCCTCCAACATTTTCTTTTGCCCTCCATTTGCCCCCCCCCCCCCCCCCTTTAACAATCCTGGTGCCGCCACTGCTTTGCTAGCACCTAAAAGAGCTGACCGTAAAGTGCTGAACTTCAGCTCTTCCCCCGCTTGAAAAAACAATTTGATGTTCACGACGGGAGTCGAACTCGGGTCTCAAGACCGACGCGCTACCCATTAGCGAGAGATCGCTGGAAATGAATGGTCTCATAATGATTATAAGTCTGGATTAGTCTTACTTCCAGGATGCAGTGCTCTTATTTTTCTAACTAAATAAATCGATGACAATGCGAAATGCACGGTTTACGGGCAAGCATTTAATTCTGACGGGATGCAAAGGTCTCGCCAAGGGTCCTGAATTTCGCACCGCGGGTCATGAATTTCACGACTTGAGATGCAAAGTTTGCGCCACGGGTCATGAATTTCACATCGCGGGTCGTGAATTTCACGACGTGGAATGCAAAGTTTAGGACCTGGGATGCGAAATTCACGTCGCACATGACCTGTTGTCGAGCGTACTTCAGGGCCACCATAAACAAGTCCAGAAAAATCGAACTACATAAATCAACCAATCAGATCAGGTTTCTTGCATAGCACTCATTTTCAGCACTCAAATATTCAGCACGTTTCGGTTTCCTTGTTAAAGTTAACTCGTCAAATGCTGATTTTGACACTTCAAGTGCAGAATCTCACTCAGCACCCAACATTTTAGCACCTCAGTTTTTTACGTGTAAAGTTTTCTCAGTTTTTCGGACACACTGTCCCGAGTGGGTAAGATAATACCAAACACTATTTCCTTTTAAAAATCATGCCAATTATTGTCATTTACAAAAGATATTCTTTTTTTAATGTTATAAATTCAGCGTAGTGTTCTTAGGACAACGTTTTTATTTTTTTCCTTTTCGTTTGCCATGGCATTTTCAAGCAACTTCAGCAATCATTTTACGAAATCAGCTTTCCCCGTAATATTCATGCTTTAAAGGCCTTCACCTTGCGCTTTGCTTACGATTATGATTCTATTAAAAGCAACTTTCTTTACCACTAGCCAGCAGCTTCAAATAACTCATAAAGGGAACCGTCATTTTGTCATGACGACATCGCAGCGGCTAACTCACAATTCATTGATTTTTCCCTCAAATCCCTTGATGCCCAACTTCCCCTTCTTCCATTTGTACCGACACGACTTTAGGTAACCCTATATCTCGTACGATTTCCCTATTTAAAAGCACGGTCGTATCAATAACACTCTCCTTATGAATGGTCAGATCCAAGAATCAACAATATGATTCACGAAATTCACGTCTGAATTTATGTTAAGTAGATACTATGGTTTATAGGATAAAGATATAGGATGGTATAGGATATACAGAATAGGCCTACACGATAGTCCAAGAAGACGTTTTACATAATTATACGGTAACAAACGGTAGCAAATGAGCGTCATTTCATGCTTTCAGAGTGGAAATGGAATTTGCCTGGGTTATAAAAAATTGTTTCGAACAGTATCACAAAATGATGTTGGTTTTAAAAAATGCCATAACAACCTGAATAAGCAGGTGATAGGGGAGCATCTGTAGCTAAATCGTCTGAAACAAGCTGTATCTTGTTTTGATTTGTTTTGTTGTTTTTTTTTTAATCTAAAAGAGTGATGTCATGTGACATTGAATAAGGCTTGTACGAGATGTGTTTCAAGAGTGATGATAGTCTGCAGCTTAATTTGAGAGTCCATTATCACTTGAATGATAGTGGGAGGTCAACATACTTTCCAAATAGTATACATCTCCTATAATGATAAGTGCATGGCATGAAGGCCTTTTTCATGATGGGATAATACATGATTGTAGTCTTTGAATAGCCTGGTAAAATATTTATCATTGTAATACCATCCGCGTCAATGGATACCTGCAATTAATAATAGTTTATTTTCTTTAATAAACAGGAATCAATACACTTCCCATTATCTATTCGCTGCGGTTCAATCCATTTGAACTAAAGGTGTGTCTCCTTTTACCAATGGTATCAACAGAAATGACCTGAACGTTCATTAAAAGCAACTCGTCATCATTAATGGTCTCGAACTTATTACACGTTAGCTATCGTGATGTAATTCCAAAGAGGGCTTTGTTCACTTTTACTTTTAGTAGAAAGGGTTGGTCCAGACTGTCCAGTCAGGGGGGGGGGGGGGAACTGCGGGCGTTGGTCTTACTTGGTCTCACTAGGTGGGTAAAGTGCAAATGTACGAGACCACTAATTTGAGGTTGGCATGGTTGGGGGGGGCGTTGATGGCATGGTACGAGGGTTTCAAAACAGTGAATGTCCGAGTACGTCATAACCATGGTAACTGGCCTGTTCGATAGAAGTAATCTTTCCTATAGCATCTGTGAACTGACCTGTATTTGGGCTTTCCACTGATTTTGGACCAAGCTTCATATCATTTCTTGATTAAATGAAGCTTTTAAATAATCACAGTTCTGCGAATATTACGGGAACATGATTTTTCTCAACGGAATTTATTATAATTCATTGATATGAGGTTATGTATGCACATAACTGGATCATTTACTTGACTCATTTGTATGCAAAATCTTTACCATCTGTAAAAATTGTTAAAAACATTTCCTTGCCTTTTATTGTTTTAACTGTGAACAATAGTATTTCTCAAGTGGCTAATCACGAGTTGTATCAAACCACAAGTGAATGAATTAACAAGTAAATCTATCACCTTTTAACATTTTCCCACTGCCCTTCTATCTTCCCCCACACCTTCTTATTCTCTCAATCTGCTTAATTTTTAAAATGTGTTTGTCACCTTGTAAGCAATAAAATTGGCGCCCTGAACCTACGCTTTTTTCAAAATATTCTCTTACTCTTCTGATTTTGTGGGTGTGAGTAGCCAGAAGCGGAGAAATGCGATTATTCATACTTTACGATCCCTTAACACGTTACGACCCCTTTTCACGTAAAATACTGATCCCGACTATTGATTGAGATGAATGCTTTCCTGCTATTGATTTCCAGTCAAGGTCCCTTGATACGAGACTTCCTTTCCCTGTTAATGCACTGATTTCGGCAAATAAAACATCGATCCTAAGAGCTCACACGCTCATGATGCCGAGGACGTTTACTCCTATTCATCGACAGAAACATATCAGCTCCTTGCGATACTCATGTGCCAGTTCACTCTTAGAAAAATGTGCCATTCTGAACCCCCTTTTTCCGGTATTTAAAACCCTACAGAAAAAGGGTTTTATAAAGGGTTCTTTATATTTTCAAGGACCCCCTAAGGTTCCATGAACAATCAATAATGGTTCTAAAGACTCCCTTTAATGGTTCTTTGAATAACCTTTCGAGGTTTCATAATGTGACACAAGAAAAGGTTGTAATCGGCACCATTTTTTTTTCTAAGAGTGTTGCGTTCTCCTCTTCTAATGTCTTCACACGCTTATTATTATAAACAAATTTATTTAGTCCATTATTATTATTATTATTATTATTATTATTATTTAGAAGGTGAATTGGATAAGCGAACTGTGGCTCGTTGAAGTGGCTGTCATGGCTGCTGTCTTACGTTCTTGGCCATCGGATAATGATTCAAGTCCCAAACAGTAGGGTGTATAGTTTATCATTCAAAACTGAAGGCTTTCAAGCTTATTGGAAGGATTGATTCAAGTAGCAAGTTATAAAGAGATATTAAAATCTCCTGGATTCTTAGGGATTAAGATGACGGAGTCTTAAGTGCAATTATGAAGATGATGCTTTGATGATTTTGGTATCGGTTTCTTTCGGTGAATATTCTGAGATATTTCAACCCGTAAACTGTACCAGGGCCTGTTTAATGGACGGGGGCTTTCATACTCAGATCTACAGCCTAATATCTTTAATCTAAATATGTAAATGTAAGTACGCCGTCGTCAGTTGTGATGTGACTTTTGATAACGATAAGATAATTGAGTGTAATTATGCAACATATGGCTGGCAAGGCTGTCCATACCTGTACAGTTCTTTTGCGAGACGAGATATTCCGATAACGGTGCATCGGTAGGCTCCGTGTCTGATGTCGGCAGCCGACATTTGAATCTCTCCTCCCAGAATCCTCGAAACCAGGGGTTCCTGGTGTTGTTGTCGGGACGGAGGTTGAAGTAATACGAGTCGAAGTCGTCGTAGTGTTCGGTGTGGGGCTTGATGGAGATTGCACCGATTGCTTCCTCTTGCACGTCTTTCACGACCTCCTTCCGGTTGGCCCAACCATCACTGGTTAAAGAGAAAAGAAAAGAAAAAGTTCCCATGGTTACGGACAATAATCAGTTATTAAAAAGTGCTATGATTACACTGCACATTAATTTGCCGCAAGGTCGCTGAACATGTAGTACTTTCATATAGTGGCTACGATGTCATCTCATCTATATGCATGAATATCTTATTTTATTCCGGCTTTCCTTGTATCAAAGCGACATGTTACCTAAATGAAATGAGTTTCTAGTAAGTTTTCGAGTGAAATGTCCGACAACATGTTTTTTCGACAGGGCTTGCAAAATTTTGTTTTTGTTTTTGTTTTTGTTGTTGTTACTGCTGTTTTAAGCAAGTAAAATATTACGAGTCTGCATTTTTCCAAATTTAAAAATTAACGATAATTACTTATTTGCCGATGAAAATTGGTAGGCCTAATGGAAGAATGGCACAATATTATCCCTAAACTCATTCACAAACAGACCCCAAAAGATTATCATACCACCTTCGCATCATGATATTAATATGCCAAAGATCCTAGCATAAACTTCTAAACATCTAACAATCAGCAGTACTGATCAAGCACAAACTCATTTTTGAACTGATGAATACTTTCGGACCGTTTCTAGTCCTTCTGGAGGTCTTTAAGAGTTTAGTTACAGTGATTCCTTCACAAAAACAGAAATATTGACCTTTCTTCAGATTCATAGAGATCTTTGTTACAGAATTTGATGCTCGACATAGCAAATCAATCTATGTAAACCGTCGCATCGATAGACATGATAGACGTGTTTACTACTATAGTTACATAGTTGCTGAGCAAAAGTTTCTCTTGATAACTAAGAAGCTTGCCAGAGCTTGGCCGACATAGCAACAAATAATGTAAGCAAACTGGATTCCATCTTTTCAGATGCCATTATGAATAACAGGTGAACTGAATAAGTCAGTAACCAAGGGTTCTGGAGAGAAACGTGCATAAATTTGAATAACATTAGTAAACAGGTATTTTAAACAATATATCACTATGAACATGACGGACAAAGAAAGCGGACAAAATAAACAACCCCTCATTCTACTCTTCACCATGGTTCTGGTATTCAAAAGAACATCCCTTCACTGCTATTATCTAAAATATGTGGAACAGGTGTCACATGCATATTCACCTGGAACTACATGATTAAACATAATAGCTGTGAAAAGATGTTCTTTTGGATACCAGAACCATGGTGAAGGGTAGAATGAGAGGTTGTTTATTTTGTCCGCTTTTTTGTCCGCCATGTTCATAGTGTATGCCAGTAGACAGTGATAGAGCCAAACGTCTCTTCTGAAGTAACACTCACCTTCCTATGACAAGATACTTGCCAACCTTTCCTTTCCTCCTGGTGGCCTTTAATAACTTGGTGACCGTAATTCCTTCACAGAAACAGATCACGACATGAGCTGTAGGCGTGTCTTCCAAGGTATCGATGATCTTATCAAACTCCGACTCCTTCGATCCGCTGTAGATACTGGCCGAGGCTGCGATACAGATTCCATGAGCTTCGGCGAGGGCACGAAACGCCTGCATTCCGCTCTCTCCGTAGTTACCTAACAAAATGAGATACAAAGGAGGGAATGTGAAGAGCATGGTCAGCAACGCAAAACGAAATATATGGGACTGTGCAAAAAATAATATTTAAATCCACTGACTACTGAATTCTTTATACCAATAAGTCTAATACAGGAGCTACCCGGTTCTTTTAGCCAACAGGCTCAATAATGCTTACGAAGAAAACAAATTATGATCTTTAAAAAATAGATCAAATTATCGCTGAATGATTAGGCCTGTATGTTTTTGAATATTCGTTTTATGTGAAGAGTAAGGAAAGACGTGAGGAGAAATGTGTTTATTTCTTTCACTTTGTGAGGGTAATAATCCTAAAAATACTATATTCATTAAAATCAAATCTTTGAGTGATGTCGGTCAGGAAAATTGATTACCTGCGATGGTATTGCCGAATAAAATTGGTGCAATCTTTTTTTATATACAGAAATTCAGAAACTACATCGGGGGAGAGCGAAATTATCAACAAACTCCATGATTATTATCTACAGGAACCATAACCATGGACTTTCCCATTTTTTTTTCATGTAAAGTAAAATCAGACAGAAGGAATTGTGATAAACAGATGAGTAGCTGTCGCAATATCTACCTACATTATTTTGATAGGGGGGGAAAACAGGACATTCCATAAACTATAAAGAATTCCAGCATTAACACAATTCAGTACGATTAACGATTGGATGACTGGAAATGAGCAGGAACAATTGCTCCCTATACCATAATGAAGTCTTACATCTCGCCGCTGTAGCAACCATTAAGGTAGATTTTACAAACCATCAAAAGCAATTTACATGACGGAACTCACTCACAGATGTTCCGCATATACCCTGCAATAAAAAGACACATTTGACATGTTTACAGAAAGCTGGCTGCTTTCAAGGGTTATAGGGGGACGGTTTTCTTAAACATTTTCTGCGTTTCAGAGCCTTGACAGATGAAATAAGACATGTGATAATGAGTAAGACTGAAGGTGACGTAATGATGACGTCGCTGCTGACAGGTCTACCAGGAAGCGTCGCTAAGACATTCTTCACTGAACCTTTGGAAGATATTATGGGGTAAAAAGGAGGGAATTGAAGCAGCTTATCAGCATGATGATTATAATAGTAATCGAATAAACGAATTTTAATACCAAAATTATAAGTCTAAAATTTGTAATATGAATGCCCTCCACCCCTCCCCCTCCATCTCCGCCTTCATCTTTCCCTACCCCCTTACCACTCGAGACAGCAAAATAGTTTGCTTGCTTTTGTTGTTGGAAAGATTGCATGCACTTGCTCACTGCACGCCAACTTTGTCACGCCATTCACTATGTTACATTGGATATTGAGAAGGTTGTTTGGCGTAGATTCCAAAGCTATCCTTGGTGTCAAAATGCATCGCTATGTTGTGCCTGAAAGGGTCAATTAGAATAGACGAATCAGGGTCTTGTGAGAGGAAAAACAAGAAACGATCGGCAATATACTGGCTTTAAACTAAAACTACATGCCTTGATCATCTGGAAATCGAACAATTTACAATATGTTGTGCTTTCAAGCATTGATAATCTTCAATAAACTTTACATTTTCATGTCTGGTTTTCTTTTTAATTTTTGGCATGCACTAGACTAACTGGCAAGCATTTTCTGTGCGTTATGGTGAGCGCCTGTAATCCAGCAAGCAGTGGAAGTTATAAACTGATTCAGCGGACCCAGGTTCGAGTCTGAGTCACGTCTTTCGGATGGTGACGTAAAAGATCGGCACAGACGTAAATAATCATATCTGATTGATGCACGTCTGTAAAAACCCAATTCAACAACAGCAACTTTATGTGCTTATTTTTAATTCCCTATTTCACACGAAATATAATCCCCGACAGCATTTTTCTCCATGCTTAGCAAGTATTTTCTCTTAATAAGGTGGGCGAGGCACTGAAACGTCATTTTTTTTTAATATTTATGTTTTAAATTTTAAAAAATCATAAAGAATCACACTATTTACAAATGATTTGCATGATTAAAATAACAAAATCACTAAACATAAAAAAGAGTAGTTGTTGAAGAAAGAGGAAAATGGCAGAACATTAAGTTACAAACAAAATATTAGTCAAGAGCGAAGCTCCGAGACGGAAAAGGGGAACCCAATTAAGGATCGCCGCGACACCAACCCCACTAGACTTTAATCTTCATACAGACATTATGACATCTTCTTGTGGTCCAGTGCCCCTCCCCTGTCACTAGCCCCCTCCCCCCCCCCCCAGCCCCTTTCCCCCACTATCTCTTTATACACACTCTCAATTTTCGCACGAAAAGGGAAAAACCTGAACAGACTGACGCTACGCTGAATACATCCTCTTAAAAATACTTTTCTTACCCATAAGCCTGTGGATTTCATTGAAATAATGATTTGATTTAAACTTGTATTATCTTAAGCATAGTGCTGACTGTAGGAAATAAGGACATTATTAGTAACGATAATAGCAATACGAAGCAATACGAGAATACGAAAAGATCAAGATTTTGTGGGAAATTGATATTGTTGATTTAGAAAAGAACAGAGCGATGTAGTAAGACGAAGAGAGATTCAACCTGGCAGTAGAAATAGGGTCAGGTGAGATAACGTTTGGGAGAGATGGGAGAGGGGTGAGATGGGAGAAGAAGAGGGAGAGGGAGAGAGAGTGGATGTATGGAGGAGAGATCGCGGATGAATAAATTTCTACATATTAGAATTAAAGAAGAGATAGGTTAACCGCTACTTAGAATCCGCAATAAGGGAGAGACAAAGAGAGAGATGGAAAGTGACTGGTACGGAGTGAAAGCAAGTGAAAGGAAAAGAAAAAGTCGGTAAAAAAATTGAGAATGATTCGTTGGAAGTTAGGGAAGGGTGGGATAGAGAGAAAGAAGGAAAAAAACAACAAGTGACAAGGCAAGATCGTTGCGATAAAAGAAATCATAAAGCTTTTAGAGGGATGGGGAGAGAGTGACATGAAGAGATCACTGTCAAAATAAAGCAGAGTGGGTCAAAAATAGCATGGAGGGAGGGAAGGAGGGGTAGGTGAGATACAAACAGAGCGGAGATAAAAAGAGACACGAATAGGAAGAGTCAAGCAGGGACTGATTAACCTCCGAAAACAGGGAATCAGGTCCATCAATCCATCTTATGGTCTTTTAATCCGTCACAGGATACCTCGTGAGAGAGGGGGGAAACGCATAGCTCAGAGACATCTCCATGTTTGCATGTCAAACAGAGCAAGTCACCATGGACTGACGTTACCATTCACTTATAATGCCAGAACAACTCGTTTAAACGGGCTTGGGTTAAAGGGAACTGATTCGATGCAGAGGATTTGCTCTTTAACCATAATTGGGTTGAGGAGTCGAACCTCTTCTTGGTTCAACGAACCACATGAATTTAACGCATCGAACGGGCCCCTTCTGGTGTCAGCATCGCTTACACTGTTAGAACAGTTGTTTAAAAATCTTTAGGTTGTTTAACATATGAACCTACCAACTGTTGTTTTAAAAAAATCCCCATTTATTTTACACACAATTTTTTTTAAAACAACAGTTGGTAGGTTCATATGTTAAGCAACCTGATGACTTTTAAACAACTGGTCTAACAGTGTATATTCCCTCTCTCTCTCTCTCTCTCTCTCTCTCTCTCTCTAATGCTCTTTCGCAAATGACTGAGCGACAAGACTGGTATGAGAAAGGATTTTGCTTCTTTCTTCCTCTTTCACTTGCAAATTCAGCACCTTCTATGCGATTTTAACACGCAAAAAGACGCACACTTGCGACCTAAATTTTTTAATTTTTAACGAATAAGAGCGAGTTTCAAACCCAAAATTAAGTTTTTTCATTCTTTCTGACAAAACTAAGCTCGCTTTTATTCGTTTGTTCTCGCTGGCTGATTACCAACAAAAGATCCTCTTTCCTACTTATGTTCATTCTGCCAAAATCTGAGTATAGTTTGGGCAAAAAAGCAAATTCTGCTTCATTCAAAAAATTGCTATGTTAGACAGAATAATCTTTTTTCATGCTTATTTCAAGATGGAAACGATGAAGTAATGTTTATTTTTGCTATTCCCAAGTTTTCAGCGCTGTTGCTTGTAAGATGAATTTTAGAAAAATCATTTTCCATCGGTATTCCTATAAATGATATATTTCATTATATGTCAAGTAAGCGACATCGTTTAAATCGAGTTTTCTTTGATATGGTGCCTTTGGAAGTTTGATATGTACCATATAATAACGGAGAAATGTGACAGGAAGATATTTCAACCAGCTATAAGCAATAAATTTCGCTCGAGTTCTCAAAACATGAGATTTCTCATGTTTTCTTCATTCACATATATCTACATGAAAATTTCTTATATTGTCAAGTAAGCACCCAGTATAAAATAAGTTTTCTTTTGTCATTTAAAAGAAAATATCTCATTTTTTGTACTTCTTTCTTACCCTTGGTATGTATCCAGCTGATTTATGAACAAAATCAGCCCATTTCGGCAATACATTTTCATACAAACAACAAGCGACAAAGGGTCCACAGTATTATATATTACTTGTAAAATAAGAACGCCCTCATGTGTTGGTATAACAGAATTAATTGACAAGTGAGCGACATGCGTGTAGTCCCGCGTGTTGAGAAAAAAGGGGGTATGAGAAGAAAAAAGAGAAGAAGAGAGGAAAGAGTCTTGCCCCTATGGATGGCCGGTTCAGCATACCAGTGCTGCCCAAATGCTATCAATATCTCTTTGATTTTATTGTAAAGCCTAAAACAATTTGGATTATACTTATCCTCAGCTTTAATGAAATGGAATAATGCAATGATAGAAGAAAAAAAACAACCTTTTTTGTGCACTAGAGATAATCTCTAGTGCACAAAAAAGTTTTTTTCTTTAGATTTTCATTAAAGCTGAGGATAAGTATAATCCAAATTGTTTTAGGCTTTACAATAAAATCAAAGAGATATTGATAGCATTTGGGCAGCACTTGTAATTCGATAAAAGAACTTTTTTCATCTGGCATATAATCATTAACATGATTAAGATCATGAAATGAGCTCGGTGTTATTGATCTTTGTTCTAGCAGGGCTGTTATGGTGAAGCTGGCCATCAAACAAGAGTAAACAAGAGTAAACAAATTAAGCAATGACAGAAAAGAAAGGAAAATGAGAAACCAACAGGGCTAAATTGAACACTGAGAGAAAAGAAAAAGAAAGAGAAAATAAATGAAAAAATGCAAAAGGAACCAGGCTAAAATATGTCAAAGTTTATGAATCTTGAAACAAAGTAAAGCATTGTTCGATTTGAATAGTGTCCTGTATTGCTAGCATAAAATACTCGACAGTATTCCTGTTTTTCCTCTTTCTGCATGCCATCTTTTCCGTGATCTAATAATTCCATTTCTTCTCTCTATCGTATCCTCATCTCTCCCATTACACTCTTCTCTATCTTTTTTCCTCACAATCCTTATCCTTCTCTCCCATATCTGCCCTCTCCTTCCAGATCACACACACACTCTCTCTCTCTCCTCCTTTACTTCATCTAGTATGAACTGATATTTTGTAAATCATGATTGTCTAAACATGTTAGATCAAATATTTACTTTGCCTTTTCAGGCCTCATGTATATGTATATTCCATGTAACTCAACTTTCAACCTGACACATGATTTTTCAATAAACAACTTTCAATCAATCAATCAATCAATCAATCAATCAATCAATCAATCAATCAATCAGTATTAAAGTACACGTCTTATCTCCATCAAAGTGATATGGTTCTTCCATGACATTCAGATGCATGTAATTAAAGAAAAACCTCAAAACATACAGTTTACAGTGCTTACAGTGCAAACAAGCATGGTTTATTCATCAGAACTAGGCCACAACGGTGTTTTTACACTTTAAAATTCAATCTAAGGTTCTGGTGCATCCTTTAACCCTAATACTCCCGGGGTATTTCAAAGCTTGTTATTACGGGGGGGGCCCATTATGCCCCCCCCCCCCCCCCCCCGAGATCTCGGCCATAGGTCGCACGATTGCCTCAAAATTTTGCACAAGGGTCAAGAATTATGTAATCTACAAAGTTGTATAGCTAAATTTACGAAAGTCCTTTTATTTTTTTAATTAATTTATGCTAATTTATGTGAGAAATCATAGATTTTGGTATTTCTCACTAAATAAAGCCTCAGGAGTAGCAATTTTTGGTACAAATGTCTTTCATAACTCTCTCATCAATTCCTGTAAGAAAAAGATATGTTGTGGTAATTATTTCTTATCTATTTTATTGTTTTTCAATTTTCTTATGTATTTCTTTGTTTTTCGTCAAGCGCTTTTTGCTATTTGACAAAATTACAACCACAATTCATTTTATATTGTGTGTTTGGGTGTGTGTGGTAATTATTTACACTATTTGAAACAATGATGATACTTACTAGAAAAGTATTTACATAAATTGGAAAAGCTCCTGATTTTGTCCATAGGGTTATACACAGTCATATAGAGAAATAGCGAAATTTCAGTGACATGTGTTCGGTAAACGTAATCTGACACCTGCACAGTAGGTCCGATCGCCATAAATTTGGTATCAAAATGTGCGGGAAGGATCATAGAAAAAAGTCATGAAATTTCATTTTGAAATATTGAGGCGTTAGGAAGTACCGACAAAAATTCCACAGGGGGGCCATTATTTTCTTGCAACAACCCCATAGAAATGATCAGCAGTTCCCTGGGTATGCAGCTTGAATTTCCAAGCCCCTTCCACTTGCATAGCTACAGATGTCTTGCCTGCAAAAAATTAATGATAATAATAACAGAAAAAATTATTATGGCAAAGATATTTATAACAAGTACAAAAACAATCATCATCATCATCATTGTGCTCACATCATAGGTAATATCCAATTTCAAACTGACTTTAAACAAAATTGCACTTGAAGTCTCATTTCATTTTTTCAAAAATTTATGAAGAGGGCTTAACACTAACTACCCTCATCACTGGATACTGTGATACTTCCAAAAAAAAAGTTTTATGACAAAGCAGAGAAATAGAGGCAAGAAGTATCAAAATATATTTTCAAAAGCCTCATGATGGAAATGTTGTGCTTCTATCTCTTTGTCATGTTTTATTTTCTCTTTCATCATCTCAGGCAGCAGACAGTGGCATTACATCTTGCATTCCTATATTAGTTCTTTCTTGTTAATAAATAATAAAATGTTATTAATGAAATACAAGCAACTGTCAGGAAGAAAAAAATGCTACTAGAAAGAGTATTCTTATGACACTGGGCTCCATGACAACATGTTTTGTTACATAAATGAAATTTAAACAGTCAAAGATAAATAAAGCCTAATAAAAACTTAGTATTCAGATTTCTAACCCATGGAAATAGATGACTTGGTTATGGAGGAGGCAAATACAGTGTAAGTGAAGAGTAAAGAGTAAAACAAAACAAGGATTAGGAACAAAATGTGGGAGGAAATGGTTTCTCCTAACATACAGCTGGTATCAGTGTAGCCACTGAGAAGAGGGTCCTTTTTCGGTAACACAAGATATTAACTCGTAGGGCCCTATGCCTGAGATAACTCGGGTTAGGGTCTATGGGAAATGTGTATTGTACTGAAATCAAGTCGTGTTCAACGGGTTGATAGAAGTGATAGAAGCAACTTACAGAGGTTACCACTGTCTTTCACAAGAGAGGTGGATTCAACTTCTGAGAGGATCCCACTGAGTTCCAGCAAGAAGTTATGAGTTTCAAGTGCATTCAGTCCCACATACTTCAGCAGCCCCATAGTGCCTTATAATCTTATGCTGTTTCACCTATAAAACAAAACAGGTTCATTTCAAAATGATCAAAAATACATGTACAAAGCACCTAAAGTCCAGGATGTATGTTCTTATGCTAATGGTAGAACAGAAGATTGATAAAAGGAGAGGAGAAAATGCAATGAAATTATGAAGTTTACCTCAGGGCAGGGTTGGCATATTTCCCGCTTCGGAGGCTTATTTCCCGGACGCCGGGAAATAAGCGGTATTTACCGGTATTTACCGCTTTTTACCGGTATTTACCACTTTTCACCGGGAAATACCGGGAAATATAATTTTCCACTCACTTGTCCATAGGGATTGTCAAATTTTTAACATAAAAACAAAGGTGGTGACTGGTGAGTATGGTTGCTCTGATGTGTACCATTTGTGTGAGTGTGTGTGTGTGTGTGTGTGTGTGTGTGTGTGTTTTTTCGGGCCCCACCTTTAGAAAAAGGTGTAAATTCCCCCAAATGACAATGAAATACATAAATATTTATCATAAACATTTGGGACTAAATAACAAAAGATTAAATTACACCTATGCCCCCATTTTCATCGTCAAATTCTTCAATTTCTCCGTCATCCTCATTGATGTCACTATCACTGCTATATCCTTCTTTGTCATTTTCAATATACATATCGAGGATATCCTTGTCTCAATGTGCACCAGACATTCTTTTGAAATTTCGTTGATCTCACTATGACTGAATTTAGATTAAAAAGAGAAGCTATTGTAAAGGGAAACAATGGAGCGTGCTCCAAGATCGATTTGTTTACAATAGCTTTCAATCAATATTCATGAGATGACTGCATAATTAAGTCACAAATATCCAAGATGTAATCATTCATTTTTCGGGGATCTAGCTTTGATGCCTGGAAGTCCTCATTTCTAAACTGAAAATTCTCCATCAGCTGATATGTTATGATTTGCATCAATGATTGATTTGCATCAATTAATATATGTCTCCTCTTTAGATAAATACCAATTGAAACAAGTTAAATGCAGTTTCTACGCTTCTCACAGGAGCTTTAGGTTTAGCTTCAAGTTTTTTTTATGAAGATTAATAAGCAAAGTATATTACAAAAATCATTGGTGTAAATCAGAATAATACCAAAGAAGGGAAGTGATTCAGGAAGTTACCTCTGAATATGACAAACTGTACAAGTTATTTATTTTACATTTCCCATGAAACATTCAGTAGCTAAAGTATGGCAATTATGTTGTTATTGTATTCATTTTATATGGAGACAACTTTTGACACCTCTTTTCACTTTTGTGTAAATTTGTATAAGTTATGCCTTTTATCTTTTTGTTTGCTTTGTTTGTTAAATTGTTTGGAATAAACTTTAAAAGTTATAAAAGAATTGCAACATTAAAAATAGCATAATGTGAGTTGTGTAATTATTTAGGCTACAAAAAGATCTTTTTCTGTAAGCAATATCAAAAGTTCAAAACCAGCAACCACTAGTACACACTGATACATGTACACACTAAAACTCCTTACATACAGTAGAATTCTGAGCTTTATTCACACTTAAAAAACAAAAATCATATTGTAATGAGATACAATGGCATGTAAAAAGTTAAACCCCGGGAGAAATGTTTGTTTATGTTTATGATTATTCAATTTCCAGGAACATAATTTGAGTTTGTGTATGTGTGTTGTACGTACGTGTGGACTTAGATCCTATGTGTGTTTGGGTATGTACATGTATGCAGTATGGATTTTATCTGTTTGCGTGTTTCTACTATGAGTTTTGTGATTCTAATTATTTCAGAACACTATTTTCATTTGTTGAGGTTAAAAACAACTAAAATTATTGAAAAACAAAGAATTATAAATCATATTTCCCGTTTTTTACATATTTACCGGACGCCCATCTTATTTACCGGACGGTATTTACCGGTATTTACCACCGGTAATTACCGCTACCGGTATTTACCGCCCAACCCTGCCTCAGGGTATTAAATTGATATGGACAGAACTCTACAACCTCTGAAAAAAATGCACAGGCGTAAATCATTGCATATTTTGTATTCCCAAGATCTTGCATTTTACAAATTACATGTACTGCTGTTATTATTGTACAATTTACATAATTTCATCACAGATGATACTTATTTTATGATAATACATACCTTGATGATGTGTCTTTCTGTTCCATCTTCAATAAGTTCTTTAGCTGAATGGACTTGCAATGCATCAGCATCACTGGAGAAGCAACTTCACTCCTTGGTGCCCACCATCTACGAACATAGTGACCATTTCATAATCAATGGAAGTTTGCAGGTTGCTAAACTCAACTGGAACTCCATGCAGTAGAGAATCTGAGAAGGAACAAAATGAAAAATAAGTGACACCACTCAAGGAGATTACTGGTTACAAGCAATGAAGAAAGATGCTGGCTCCACTAGCCTACGTACATGAAGACTGTATGATATGCTGTAGTATTTGAACTGTGCAGTCATTCAAAATAATATTCATGAATAAAGTTATTGATGTTTGTAAGTAGGCAAACGCCCCATTCATCGATTTCGCAAGGTGGCACCCATTGCTCTATCATGATTCAGAATTGCAAACACTGGGCTCAAAGAAAGTGGAGGGGCACCCTTTGTCTGCCAAACAATAGGTGCCCCTCCACTTTCATTGTCTGAGCTTGACATTCTGCCACCTCTGCAGTATTAATATCAAAAAAGAGAAAATGAAATTCACAAATCACTGTCAAAAGAGATATTTCATGTTTCCCATTATTTTGGAAATAAAACTGGAACTTAAATTTGCTTTGATATTAATCAATCACTAAATTGAGAGTGATGAGTCTGAAACAAATATAAGAAAAGAAAGAAAGAAAATGCATGTATTATAGACTCTATAACGTTAGGGTCTAACTTAGACCAAAGTGTTCTGTCCTTAACAGTTGTCGTTAGCCTCGTATTTTGGTAGGGTCGGCACTCCTCCTTTATAGAGACAGAAGCGCCCCAGTGCGTTGTGCATGCAATCTCATTGTGATGGGCAAGACAATGAAAAACTACCTCAAATCATCGATTTTCCCCTTTTTTCATGGATATAAAACATATCATAATAGGCTATAGAGTATACAGCTTACCAATTTCTTGATTTATTTTTTCTCACTCTTCATTTTCAGGTGAATCCAGGGTCCTAACATTAGGTCCTCTCGGTTGAAAATCTTGCAACAGCCAGCTCTATCTCTGTTCACCTCTGCGCTTTTCGCAGTAGATCAGCGAATTTGCGACTCTCGCATTTCAACAGTATAGTCGAACGATCGACCAATACGAAACAACAAAAACATCATCGTTTGTACGTATATGCCCAAACGTACATACGTGGTCGATCATTTGAATACGGCCGGTTGAAATGCGAGGAGTCGCACATTCGCTGATCTACTGCGAAAAGCGCAGAGGTGAACAGAGATAGAGCTGGCTGTTGCAAGATTTTCAACCGAGAGGACCTAATGTTAGGACCCTGGATTCACCTGAAAATGAAGAGTGAGAAGAAATAAATCAAGAAATTGGTAAGCTGTATACTCTATAGCCTATTATGATATGTTTTATATCCATGAAAAAAGGGGAAAATCGATGATTTGAGGTAGTTTTTCATTGTCTTGCCCATCACAATGAGATTGTATGCACAACGCACCGGGGCGCTTCTGTCTCTATAAAGGAGGAGTGCCAACCCTACCAAAATACGAGGCTAACGACAACTGTTAAGGACAGAACACTTCGGTCTAGGTCTAACTGTTCTAGAAATAGAATATCGTTCGTACGTAGAGTCAGACGACAGCTGAAATGTAGTTGCGTAAGCATTCCCCTTTAGGTATTCTGGCTATACAACAGTCGTATCGGCATAATCGTGTTTCAGGCCCCACTCAATTAATGCATGGTGAGTGGGGCTGATGCCCACATACATCATGATCGATTATCTCTCCTGACCTAACTTAGACCACAGCTAACTAGGACAGAAATAGAAGACGACGGACTTTCACAATTTTTTGAAAAGAATGTGTTGATCGATCATCATGTTTAATCATCATCTTCTTTTAAAATTCTCTTATATATACTCGTATTAACCGCCCCACCAAACGCGATTCAAATATGATTAATACAGCATCGGGGCTGATGAGCACAGTAAATATACTTGTGTTTACGGCCCCACCAAACGGGATCCAAACGTGATTAACACAGCAGCGGGGCTGATGCCCGGCACTACCGTGATAATCAATTCATAATCCCGTTTGGTGGGGCCGTAAACACAAGTATAGACCTCTATATTAGGGAGTGGTCAATCGAGTAATGTTAAAAATGTGAAAATGTGAAAATGTAAAAATGAGTTTCATGATCGATCAACTATTGAACGAATAATAAAATACTTCGTGGACGTGGGGGAATCAGCCCCACATTCAAACTATATTAGAGGTGGGGCCTGAAACACGATATTGCCCTTTGGCTGTAGTGTACGCTACTGAAGCCTAAGCCCAGCGGGTACCGGTGCCAAGGTTGCTGCCACGCCGACCCGCCCGGGCTGTTCTGGTCTCGCCCTAGCCCCTGTCAGTGCCATGAACTTGATGAAGTATTAACTGAAATAAAAAGTCCAGGAGATCACGAAGTATCACTTGGACTAAAGCAGTACTACATTAAGGGTTTAGAGGTTTACTTACTCACTCACACAGCTGCTCATTTGACTGTTCAATCATAGAGAAAATGGGGAGGAATCTCCTAAGACATTGTCATCGACGGAACTCTGTCCTTCTCCAATTTAAGTTTCAATTATGGCAAGCCATATGCCCCTAAATTCAAAAGTCGATACGCCGTGTTTGTCTCAAACTGAGTTTTTTACATGATAAACGGAGTTATCTCAAACAAAATAAATGGTTACATGTTTTGGAGAAAAAAAAAACATGTAGTTTTTTTTTTTAGTAGACTCACGGTTTTTCTTATAAACTTATAGTTTTTCTGAGTGTATCGATGATGTTTGTTGTTTGTTTTGGGGGGAATTAGTTTACCGGTAAAAATTTAAAAAAACATATCTATATCATGATTATCCAAACATAGAATCCCTAGCTATAAAAATAAAATGTCTGTGCATAATTAGACTACCCACGTGATCAAAAGGCACAGATGTTTAATATATATACATAATAGCGACAAAAACAATAACAAAAGGGAAAAGAAGACTGGTGTACCTTCACTTCTCTCCAATAAGGAGCTTAATTGCACGTCAACTGAGCGTCAGAGTCCATTTTGGGTGCTTACTTTGCAATCACGGTGGCTCAATTGGGAATTTTGGTGCTCAAACAGCACATTGGTCGCTCAGTTAGCAACCTCTGTCGCTCAGTTGAAAAGGAGTGTCGCTTACTTGACATGAAAATGACGCTCAATTAAAACAGAAATCCCTCTCTCTCTCTCCCTCCCTCCCTCCCCGCCCTCTCCCGTCTATTTTTCATGGTCTCCTCCTCTCTGTCCACTATCTTTCTCTCTCTTTCTCTCTCTCTCTCTCTCTCTCTCTCTCTCTCTCTCAAAATCATTCTTTCTTTCACTGTGAGTGGAAAAGTACGAATAGATGAAGTTGAACGCATCAAGAGTAGTTTACATCTGTAGTGCTTTAACACCGATTTCCATGTTCTTTCTGCAAACCATCTACGCATGATGTGGACAAGTAGCATTTATTATTTCTTTTCGAGAACAAGATATCAAAGGCCATTCCACTGCAGGTCAAGCAACCATATACAAGTTATTCACCAGATAATGTGATATACTGACTGCTATATACGCAGCGGGGCAGCTGGCTTACTGCTTAAATACTGATGCATTTAACCCTCAGCTGGCAAGTTAAAAGCGCTAATGCCATGTATTTTTTAGGGAATCCATTAATAATCTATCGTGCGGAAAAGACGCAACGAATATAGACAACGCAAGCCACGATTCACCTGTTTGAGTCTTCAGATACAAAATAAACACACCGGGGGGGGGGGAGGAGGGGGAGGGGTCACATAGCAGTGCAAAAAGTTACGTTTGACTTTACCAGTGACTTGAATAACACAGAGCCAAATGGGATGCCCAAAGATTTTCATGACGTTTTGACAAAGTGCGACTGTATTTCCCAAAATCACAGTGGCAAAATATGTAGCACGCATTAAAAACTGTTTTGTTATTGATAACAGTGCTAAACTATGACTGCATTATTTCAACTTCAGCTTATGTGATAAAAAAACAACAACAACACGGAGAATCCCATTTAGCTTTTCAAAGTCATGCGTCTATTTTTCACACAGCTTTGTGAAACACCCGGGGGGGGGCGTTTCATCACGTGTCTTGTCAGTGATTTTTAATGACAAATTTGCTCTCAGCCAATCTGATGAAAGGATTTCAGTAGCTTATAACACTTGTCGGTAAAAATCACTGACAAGACACATTATGAAACGCTCCGCGGATATTGTACAAAATGGACTAGTCACATGCGTCACCCGACTTGGGACCAGCAACGTACCAGACAAAATATGGTGAAAATGAGAGGAGCCAAAATTAGAAGGCATATGAAGCCTTTTATATTCAACCTCAGATCGGTCAATGTGGTTATTTTCAGGCAAAACAGGAAGGGTCAATTCATCCTGACTCAATTAAATGGGCGAGTTCGACAAGTTGATAGATGAATACAGTATTTTAAATTTCCTGTTTAAGGGGCAGATTACTCTGACTTCAATTAGCAGTCTTGTTTTGTGTACATCTTGATTAGGAAGATTGAAACGACACTATCTTCGTGATATTAAAGATTTAGAGACCTTGATCCTTTCACATGTGTTTTGTCGTCACAAAGTGAAGAGAGTATATAAATGGACACAACTAGATTTAGCACTAGAAGCTATATCATTTTTGGGCTGTTATGAGTAAATGACGAATGAAATATAATGTAATGATGATAATGAAATAAAGAATTAAAGAAAAAAGAAAATTAATGAATAATACTAATTGTTGTCTTCTGATTTTCCCACGGTATCGAAGGAAGTCTTTAAATGCATTCGTTGGAGATTTTCTCTCTCTCTCTCTCTCTCTCTCTCTCTCTCTCTCTCTCTCTCTCCCTGTCCCTCTCTGCACTTTTTCTTCGCTCTGAAATACAAATAAATCATAGCAAATCTTTCCAGTATTCCATAACTCTAAATCCCTTTCGCCCGAAAGCAACAAGGAAATGACAATGAGTCTTTTATGACTTGAATATGTTGCATGACTCCTCTCCTTAAAGTAGGTCGGTATCATGGTGAATCGTCCTTTCGATTGTTTCAGTCTCTCAAGATTATCCCCCCAAAAAGAGGGGGGTATCAGTGGTGCTTTTTAGAATATTCAGACATTAAATATTCAACCGGTGAATGGAGCAGCACTATTAACAACACGAACCGAGCGCTTAAAACATCCTCAGGGGCATCTGCAAGTTTCTGCATTTGAACAACGAATATTTCGTGGAAAGTAAGATAGGAGTTGGGAATTCTTCTTCAATGAAGGTAAAAGACTGATATACTTTTTTGTTACACTATTGTGTAAGAAGAAAGAAAAACACGTCTGAAATAGCTTAACATGTGATGTCCATAAATGCACTAATAGAAATGGACATTATCATTTTGTGTGATGCTACGTTTTCAGTGAAGTGGTGTTTCTACCTCTTCGTGGGTATTTCATTATTTTTTTTAAGTGCGCCAAAATGATTTAAATGTATTCAGTCTAACTGCTATTGACTGAAGAAATATATTTAGATCTTTCAATAAAGTATCTATAGGAGATTTGAAAGATTTCACCACAATTAATGTCATATGACATTAGCTTTAAATCGTGTAATCTTAATTTCATTTTTTATTTCATTCATTTCTACAATAACCTGATAAGAGCAAATAATTTTCCTAAGATTTTCACTGTACAAGATCAATATGAGCATAAAAGACCAATAATTAAGATTGTTATAAAGGTGCACATAGATTCAGTATACAATATGGTATGTGTGTCATTTGAATAGTAAGTACTTAAATAAATGCATGCTGTATTGTGCATGGCGAAAACTTTGAAGGCAAAGCTTGTAGTTATGTTCCCTAAACTTGTTAGTAAGGGCTTAGTGAATTTGTAGTTTTAGATACTTGCTAGACATACTGTCTTTTCTATACTATAGCGCAGCATACTTATTAAAGCATCCTTATATTATCTCATATTAAGGAGATTTTTCAGCATTCCATTTTCGTGCACGAGTGTAACTTTGCGCTCGATGATTTATAGTTTCATGAACGAATGAAAAAAACGCAAAATGTGAAGTGTCCGTAGGCGGGTTAGGCCTAGGCCTTATTCACGTACTTAATGGAGGTGGGAGGAACTGCGCTATATTAGGAATAGACCCTGAAAGTATCCCATCATGAAAGAAAGCGTATGCTTTCACCGCTCAAGATTTTATCCTTGACGAGACAATCATCCAAACAAGATAACACCGTATCCAATCCTTACAGTAATCATGTAAATCGTTCGATCAGAAGATTTTATGTGATAAACATCTGCGAATTGAACATTCGTCAACCATTGCTAGTCTGTCGCTCAATTAAAGACGGTTTGTTAGACAGGACTGGGAGCATTCACGCACCAGCATGCAGCTGCGGATTTTAACAAGAAACAATGAAGTGTTCACGACCCATTACAAAATGTTTGTCAAATAGCATCAAAGTATGTTTTATAACTGTATAATACGCAGCTTTGATATGCATGTCTTGTACATGACTTGTGATCTCTTACATTTTAATAAATATATTATGCATATCATATTTCACTGGCCAAAACATCATTCAGTTCTGGTTACAAACGAATTCAAAATTAATTTTCTTATGATAAAAGAAATACCGCTACCGCAGCGTACACAAAAAGCGCGCGCTTGTGGTATTGATGTAGTCCAAAGGTAATTGGAGGGGGAGGCGGTAAATGCAGAGTCATTTTCCAGGCCAAAAACACCTGAAAAAGCTTGATTATGATCCACTGAAAGGAATTCGATGTGAAATAGTCATGAAGGACATTTTCAGGTCAGTATTCCATCGACATCATAACTTAATCATTACCTAATAACAGCTGAAGTGCAAGCTGGTTTTTCATTAGTGCTTCTTTTTCCAATTGGTTCGTGCGACATTACTGTTGATAAAGTGCAGGAAAAGTGAAAGGTTAGTCGCCTGCTCAATGTCAATGAAGTTATCATCTCCTTTTCAGTTCCATCCGTTTATAATTTACGAAATTAATTACGCTAAGTGCGTCCGTCACACTACAGACAGCATGCCGGTAGAAAGCAAATTCCTATTATAATCACCATCCAATATTTGATTTATCTGTCGAGCAATTAAAATATATCCCCATCCAACGGTCTTGAAAATTGATTTTAACCTTGAGCGATTTTAGCTCTTATCGCCTGGTATTTCGCGCTCTCTGAAATATATTAAACATATTACAATGAATAATGTGGTAGAGATATAGGAGTGGATTTGGTTTCTCAATGTGTTGGGTCCCCCAAATGCTTTGTTCTCTTATCAGAATAAAAGATACAATAAAATGTTGTCGTGAGACTGAATTCAATTGAGCTAGAAATGTTTTAACCCGTAGACTACTGAATTCTCATATATGCACACAGACTACACACAGGGGTAACATGGTTCCGTTGGTCAATGAATTAAACACTTAAAAGGAACAGCTTGACATTTAAAACGATATGAAGAAATATCAGAAAAACAAGAATGAACAGAAGGATATCGATAAAAATCTTTTCAAAAAGAGGGTTTTTTTAATGATCTTTCCACAGACCTACTCCGTGAGATGCGTTTGCTCATTCAAGGCATGCAGTTCTACATTTTAAGCTAGATATTCACTAAAGGCCTCACATATTGGATTAAACACATTTCCCTTTCAGAAAGAAAAAATGACCTAGACTAAAAAAAGTAATATTTTCTCTTGAAAGTTCAGTACGAAATACCAGCATACTACGTAAGTTTTAAAAAGCGTCACTAAACAATCTTGCTAATTTTACTTATACGAAATTTCAAGTTTTTCATCACAGTGCTATCAATAAGTATATCCTTGACTTTTGTAAGGGTTAATATCAGATAAAACGTGTGAAAGGCACATAGTTGGAATGCAATGAGAATAACAGCATTTAATATATTGACTTTCTCTCACTTTCTCTTCACCAATCGACTACTGGAACCTGTTGGTCCGTGTATTAACCCTATGGGAATGAAAGAATTCAGCAGTCGACGGGTTAAATTTCTTTGTTTGATGTTCCTTGAATTCAGAAATAGTTAATATCAGCTGAAGGGCAGACTTGAAATATATGAAAAGCGTTTATTATATTATATTGACTCTCTCTCTCTCTCTCTATCTTTCTATCTATCTATCTATCTCTCCCTCTCTCTCTTTCTCTCTTTATTATAATTCGTGTTTTTAAAGTTCCTTGGATTTCGCAAGATAGGCAAAAAGGCAAACACTAGCCTTACAAGAGATCAGGGTAGATGCATTGCGTGTATTAATTACCCCAGCCACGCAACAGACACTAATATCTAAGAATCGCCAAGAATTAGTTGTTTTGAATCTGTGTGTAGGTTATGCTGTGTGAAAGGGGAAGGGGAATAATCTATTAACTGTCGCATACAGGAAGAGTAATGCCTCAGTTACACCAACGAAACCGACACCACATAAACACCGGAACGCACAGAAAAAACGGTACCCCGGATGACAACGGTCGGGCGCTCTGACTCGGTTTGGAGTCTGTTCGGTGGTGTGAATGAGGCATGACTATGACTGTTTTAGGAAGAGTAACGCCCCAGGTACACTAATGAAAACCAACACCACACCAGCACCAGAACGCACAAAAATTACTTTACCCCGCATGGCAAAGGCCGGGGGTTCAGAATTGGTTTGTTCGGTGGTGGTGTGAATGAGGCATAATTTATTGACTGTCGCAGGAAGAGTAATATACCGTGAAATCGGCCGTGAAGCTACCAGGGTATATTTACAAGCCGCTAAATGGACCAAAAGTAATACATTTTTTCAGTGAGGACCGGCTTTTTCGTTATGACTGAAACAGGACTGGCGGAACTCCCCCTCCCCCCCCTCTCTCTCTCTCTCTCTCTCTCTCTCTCTCTCCCCCCCACCCCCCCCCCCCCCCCCTCCCCCATCAGGAGCTGATTAGGATATAGACCGTTATTCCCCAGGGGCCGGCTTTGGTGAGGGTAAAAGGAAGAAGTAAATTAATTGATGGCAGAACTAGTGACCCTTTGTGCAATAATATAAACAAAATGTTGACCCCTATATATACGAAACAAAAATTAATGGTTTGCGTAAGTTATGAAACCTTGCCTGGCTTTGTGATTTTTTTTTTAGTTTGACCATTATCAAAACTACCCATTTGACCACCCGTTACTTAAAATTCCATTTTCTTTTTGTTTTCTATCTACTCCCCCCCCCCCCTCCCCCGCCTATCATGCTCTCTCTCCCTTCCTTCCCTTCCTATCTCTTTCTTTCACTGTGTCTGAAGTGGTTTCCCTTTCCCTCTCGTCCCACACTTTTTTTTTCTCGCACTTCTCGATCCCTACTCTTTCCGTCTTGATTTTACCTTCCTTGTGGCGTTCTTTTATCTCTATCTCTATCTCTCTCTCTCCCTCTCCTTTCTCTTTCTCTCTCTTCTCTCACCCTCTGTCAATCTGAATTCCCATCTCTCTTTTTCTGTCTACCTCTCTCGTTCATCATTTTCCCACATAATTACATTCCCATACTCTCAATGACTAACTATCATGTAAAGCACAGTTATGAGATGCCATAGGTTATCACAGGTTATCTACGTTAGATATCAAGTTAGTAAGGCCAATGTTTCTCGTTTAATTAATCTGATGGACGAAGCAGAATGCGTTCTATAAAGAAAATTTCTGAAATTAGATGCACATAATATATGTACTATAATAATGACGCATGATAAGTAATGAATGTTGGGTGTGTGACGTGTGTGTTCGCGTGAAAGGGTGACTGGGATGTGACTGTGTGTTATGTGTGTGCGTGACTGTCTTGTGTCTCTGTATTCTATTTACACATTTAATATTGTTTGTATTCTTTTGATCCTTTTTGTTTTGTAATTTTCCAAATTTTTCTCATTTTAAGAAACCCTCGCTAAACAAGAACCTGCTTCTTAGGGGTATCCTATAACCATGTTACTTATAATTGTAATTATACGTACTTAGTATGTTGAATGTATATGTATATAATTTGCTATTTTTATAATGGTTGAAGAAATGAAGTGAAATAAAATAAAAATATTAACCGAACAGCAACTGCATGGAACCGTGTGTCCCCTGTATTGAGCCTGTGGGTAGGAAATAATTCAGTATTCAATGGCTTAAAGGCACAATTGGTGGCGCCACAGTAAATCTTAAATAAATTTAAGATTTTTAAAGTTTAAAGCATGGGTCCTACTAGTTCTAGTAGGATCCATGTTTAGATAGATAGATAGATAGATAAATTTTATTTTCACACGGTAAAAAGCCCAAACAGATACAGAGTCTGATTTACATTGGGGCTGTGCCATTAACAAATATACATACTAAAATGCACGCATAAAAATACATCAATTACATCAGTAAACTGATTATACAGGTTAAAAACATAAAAATTGGTCTAAAGCATACGATGTAATTAAAAACAAATAATATACGCACGTATAAAGAAAATCCTAATCACAATTAAATACATGCAATAAAATATATAAATATATATGTTTAAATGGTAATTGGAGATGTGAAAATGGGTAGTCTTTACCCATTACATCCGTAAGGCAGGCAAAGTACAATATACTACCATTATTTACTTTTTTGATAAAATGACAACAATGCGGTGTAAAAAAAAAATCACTCCTGAAATATTGTTTGTAAAAGAGACGAATCGAACTTGGTTATGATACACAGTTATATCATGCTCCAACAGCAATTGTTGTCCGCAGTATCATCCGAAAAGCTAACTTGAAAAAGGATTACCCAATACCGAACCAAATCACGATTGGAATTCTATTCCTTTATCTTTGACTAGATAAAGTTCGGAGCGAGGTACCCCAAGAGCAACATAATGTAGCATCATCAGTCCATAACACTTTCTGATCTCCTTCAAAAGTACATAAATTTCTCATAATTCCGCCGTTTGGGATACCATCTAAAACCGTGAACAGTTTTTAAAAAGCGGCTCAGTTTAAAGGTTGTAAGTGATATTCCATGTCGGTGTCAAGCTAAGTGCATTAGATCATGTACCTTCTGTGTTGATTACCTGAACGACACGTTTTATCCCATTCCATTTAACGTGCATCAACCCCATTAAGGAATGAGAAAATAAAGGAACGTTCACACTGCACATTTTTCCTTTTCTCTTTAGCTATTGATACAACCGGGTGTTTAAGTTCTTGTCTTTGTTGATCTAGGATAGATTCTGTCTTCTTCATGATGACATAGATTGACAAAGGTGGCAACAACAGTTCATAAAGACGACCATTTTCCATGTATTTGTTTCTCATGCAGGTTAATCACAACCTGAATCTTAAAATGTAATAGGAGGGGGGAAAAAGAAGCTGGTTAACAGTGCAACAAAAAAATAAATAAATAAAGCAAACTGCATATTATAGCCTTAATAATGGCCTTAATCATGGCACGTCATATTCTGAAACGAATATTCAAAGAGCTCCTAAAGTGTTAACGGTTAGAATACACCAATATAACTCTTGACAGTTATTACTGCGACTGTTACCCAAAAGAGAAAGAAAATCATCACAGGTTGTAATACTTCTAATAGCTCTTTTAATTTTGTTAATCAAGATCTATAAGATCACAGAAGATAAATTACTTCACTGGCTAGCAAAGGATATGGCTGAAATGAGTTATAATTCTCAGTAGGCTGTACATGACTTGCATCTAAGCTTCGGTACAAGAACCGAGTTTTCCATATCAAAAAAAAAAAATCTTATAGACCAAAGCCTTGCAAGAAAATGCATACAAAGCGAACAGTCCCTTGGAAGAGTTCATTAGACTCTATCAATAGCGGTGACTTGTCTCCTGGAGCAATAATCGCTATATTAGTCTTCTCAAGCATCGCGAGAAAAGATATATAGAATCAAGGCTGAGATTTTATATCCGTCTATATGGTGCGTTTTCTAATGATATATCTTGTCTGGTTTGAAAAGGCCGACAACAGAAAGTTCGCCCGTCATTTGAGTGAATAAACTGCATGAAATTTTATAGATTAAATGTTTATTCTTATGAATATTGAAAATAACAATACATAATTTGAACGGAGTCAATGAAATTATTAGGTTCCAGCCAAATAATACTGCAATGAGGCCAAGTTCACTGCTCATTTACCTTCGTATTCAAAACACCTTCTCCCCTCCTTCGTTCTCTCTTGCAAGCGGCTGTCACCTTTCTAAATATATATAAGGTCACTCAGCACGCCATCTCTAAGATTAATGTGTTTTAAAAACTGCGTCAAAACTTGTTCCTAGAATTTTTATCGTGGTATCTAAAAAAAAAAAGTTAAAAGCTGTTATCCGTACTCCTTTCTCTTTATGCATTTCGTGCGCAATAAAAAAAAAACAACCACCCTCAAAAACAGTATTTAAAGAAAAAAAATTGTACTAAAATATTTTTCTTGTTGTTTGTTCATTCTTGTTTGTTATTGCTGTTGTATTTGTTGTTGTTGTTATGGTTTTATTTTTTCTTGCTTTTTGCTTGTTGTTTGCTTGACAGAAGGTTTCGAAAAATAAAAATTTCTTTTCCTTGTTTGACTTTCCTTTCCTCGGATTCGTACCCCCTTTGACTCAGAGCTGTACTCAGAGGCTTGCCCGACATAGCAACAACTAATATATGCAAGCTGGATTCCATCCAATGCCATTCTGCATAACAGGAGATCAATTTGTTAAACAGGGTTTCTGGAGAGAAACATGCACTGTAAAAAAAAAAAAAATACTGTAGAATTTACAGTAAACTACTGGCAGCAGAGTTGCCAGTAATTTACTCTATTTTCACAGTATTGTACTGTTTATTCTACGGTAAAAATGTAAAAAGCAATAAAATGGAGTATTTAACTGTAAATGATGCAGAATTTTAATGTATCATTTACGGAATTTAAAGTGCATGCACAGCAGGTCTATGAGTACCTTATTCCTTTAACGAAACCTTTTCCACTCATATGTACTTGTTTCTAAATAAAGCTGATGAAATACACGACAAACCTTGCTGTGTACAATATGATACCAAGCAAGGATTTAACGACCTTCAAATGCAATGAATGCTTTTAAGATATTGATCAACTATATGCAAGCGATTGGTTCTTAGGGGCAATTTGATATTAGAAAACAAAATCCGGGGAGCGTTTCATCAACATTTGTTGTTCGACAAGTTGTCAGATCTGACATCTTTCCGTGATTTTGATTGGCTGAGAAGCATCGTTACTATGGCAACTGTCGGATAAAACGGACTTTGTCGGATAAAACATCCGACAAGTCCTTTCATGAAACGCTCCCCTGAAGTGAACAATGCCTTAACCGTTGGGGGAATTTATTTCTGCGTTTTACCAACTCGTTCCGCAGTAATGATTTTTGTTTGGAAAAGGAAGTAGATAATGTGAAAACCGATATGAATGTTTTATCTGTTTATGAGCTAATATAATTGGATATTGAGAGCGATAGGTTGTATCAGGCAGGCGCAATGTGAGATAATATGATAGCGGGGAAAAAGTTGAAAGCCTCTGGGATGACAGGCTTGAGTGTATAAGAGGATGAGATTGAGAGGTAGATGGATTGAGGGACATAAACATGAGAAACATAAGCATGATAAGTGGTATCGAGGACTGTGCGAAAGACACCTACATAGATAATGGGAAGCTAATCACACAGCGTATGTTGCAGACATGCGAGTTGTCCCGTGCCAACTCCAAATGTTAACTCGTTGGCCACTGGAACCTGCCAGGGCCCCGTAACACAAAGATTTGCAATCAATCGCAAAGTTGAAACAGCCAATCAAGACCATTGTTTCATGCGCATCTCGTTAAAAAATGTGACCCTGGACCAATCAGAATGGGCGTTTTAAATTGCGATCGATCGCAAACCTTTGTGTTACAGGCCCCGCAGATGACCCCTGTATCAAGTCTTTGAGAAAGAGGGAATTTAGTATCCAAAGGGTTAAAATGATGATTTATCTGGATTCGGATCATAGTGTGACTGAACCTGTGTGGTCTTCGGGTAAGCAAATTAAAATGGTAAATAGATGAGAGCGAATGACACCCATCCGCCAATTTGGTAACATGCTTTTAGTTAGACATGTTCGATGCTAAAAACAAGAAAAGCGTAGATCATGCATGGTCTTTCATTAAGAACATCCCCTGTTGGTGTAAGGACGGCAAGGCTTGTATAATGTTAGCACTGCAGTCTTGATACTGTATTGTGGGGTTCTAAATAAAGATATATGTATATGTACATGTCACTTTATGTGAATAAAGCTATGTATTGACTTATTTTTGAATTTTTCTCACACAAACTGAACCTAGTTTTTTTAAAAAAATGAAAAGGGCATTTTTTTTCTTCATGCAAACCCATTAAGAACCTAGCCTAACAGGAATTCATTGAAAAATCCCCCCTTCTTTTTTACTTTTACGGGGGTATTTAAGGCATTGGACATTATCTTCATGATTAATCGACAAAGGAACATGAGACACATTTCATATAAAGTGATGTCATAACATATGCCACAATTATTTGATGCTTGCCTTTCGATGTTAATAGTTTTGGAAATGTCGCGTACCTATCAGGGTTTTTTATCATAGCTCTTTGCATTCTATTTCAGTGTGACGAGTCAAAATCCTATGAAGAATGTAAATTGTTTAAAGTTTGATTTGGCGCCAACTTCAGAGTTTTGTTCGATCCGACCGTGACTTTCAGTGACAACCCAGAGAGTCTGTTCTGTCATTGAGAAGATAGCGTTCCCCTTGAATCAGAATTTTACATATCCACTAATCCTGGAAACGTATATGTTTCCAGCTATTCAACGACTGACTTTTTCTTCTCTCTCTTTCTACTTTTTCCCCCATTCCTGGTATAACCACTTCAAGTTTACCATAACAAACGTGGCAAATAAGACGCTGTTTGTCGTCAAGTGGAGATTGCATGTCTCTCGTTATTCTTCAGGGACCCTTTTGGTATTACTGTACTCCGTATTAAAACGCTCGTTGCTGAAAGGAGTAAGAATGGCAGTGCGCACGTACCATCTACAAGTCTTGTATTTGTAGACATCAAAAAAGTTTGCCCAACGACGTGGTGAAGCTGTGGATTCTTAACATCGAAATCATGAAATTACGTTACTTATTTATTATTTATTTATTTAGTTTTGTTTTTTGGCATGCATGGTTGAATAGATTACATCAGTACACTCTCAGAAAGGTTGGTTAAAAATCTTTAGGTTGGTTAAAATATGAACCTACCAACTGTATTTGTATGTAATTGGGATTTTCTTTTAACCAACAGTTGGTAGGTTCATATTTTAACCAACCTAATTTTTTTTTTTTTCTGAGAGTGCATGATCTGTAAAATTTAAACATAAACATGTAAGGTAATAAATATGAAAATGGAAAAAAAGGTAATGGAGGGGTGTCTTAATTGTAAAATTTTTAATGTCATTCTGATTTAGGTAGGGAATATCAATATCTAGGATTGATTGCTATTCTATTTGCTAGACTTGCTCAAGGCTGGAATTTATTCATTCATTCCCTGACAAAGGCAAAATGTCCCTATTTTAACACTTTCTTCCTTGTATGTTCACTGTACATTAAATTTTAAACTGTACTGATATCTAATTAGTGAAGCTTTACATTAAATACCGTTGGTGGTAAAAATTTGACAGTGAAATATTTTAATACCCTTGAGGAAGGTTATCTTTTCATCTAATCCATATCTAACCATGTCATACTCCATAAAATCTAGAGTTTCTTACACCCAGGAATACCGACGGCGTTTTATATCCGAAGATTTTTCGAAACATGCTAAAGATGATTAGCTAAAGTTCAACATCCAGGCGAGCAATGGATTGGGAGTAAATCGGAAAATGTCATCTTCGACCACAGGGGAGGGAGAGTAATCAAACTTATCACGAAAATTAAACATGGGCTTGTGAATCCTAATCACCTCTGACCTTCAAAGTATAGTATCACATTCTTAAACGCCCTTGACAATGAGACGCTTATTGGCAATTCACGTCCATGATCTTCATTTGGAAGTATCCTACAAGTTGTTTGCTGGATTCTTGGAAGGCAAAGATAGATGCGCAAACACATTCGGGGTAATACACAAGTCACACCGAGACCGATGGCGAATTGGAATGGGTGTGAAGTTGGTGACTGAGGCACAAATCTTTGATTTACTGAGAAGACTTGTTTGCTTTTACTATTCTTCGTAATTACATGGATCTGGTGATTCGAAATATAGTATCTTTCTCTCTCTCTCTCTCTCTCTCTCTCTCTCTCTCTCTCTCTCTCTATCGGGAGCCTACATCGTGTCATAAAACTGGAAATCGTGCAAATGGTTTAGCAATATACTCATATATTTCTATGGGATGATGTGAATATTTGCTCCGATGAGTTTTAATCATTTCCTTTTCCCTTCTTCCGTCGTTTCGAATTCGTTATAGTCACAAATCCAAACATGATTTCTATGGGATATGCAATAAGGAGCTGAAATTGCCCTTGAATTTATTTTTAGAAATGTGGTTTGATTGTGTTCACTGATAACGATCAAAATGAAACCGTTCAAGCCTTTAAAGCATTTTCCCAAATGTCCTTCTTCAACGTTTGCATTACGGCTACGAATTAACACAACCCACGTTTTCCGACAAAATGAAAATCCTCGAGAAAGCTACATGATTGATCTCAATAAAAAATACAGAAGACGACATGGATATCACATCCTTATATCATTCCCACTCACTGACCTTTCCTTTTCAAGGCATCTCTAAATTCTTGCTGACATTCTGGTATGTGTAATCTTTCACGCTGTGTTCATCTAACAACATTTTCAGCATCGTAAAATACCCGTGAAAATAACGGCGCCGAAAGCATTTTGACATTTTGGCAAACAGATCAAGCATCATGTTTTCCTATACCAATAATATTATAAGCTTAATCTAATTCTCAGACAAACAACGACAACTGTCTTTCCTGTGATATTTCCATTCAAATGTCAATATTCTAGGGATTTTGGAGGACAATAATCTCTCAAACCTATCGGCCATGATCTTGCTTTTTTTTTAAATGCGGTCAAACTACAAAACCTTCGGAAGAAAATCCAGTTCTATTATTGATCAATATACGTTAGCAATCTGTGCAGTAGTCCCTGAAACACACTTCCAATGTTCGTTCGTCATCCCTCGCCCCCTTTGGTCTTCTCGGGTTTCCGCCCGACACTCTTTGCGGCCAAGCTCGGGTTCCTTTCGCTGATTCCCTTGTTTCATTAGAGATTCAGCGTGACCGCGCATTCAGCGAACTTGATTACTCCACGACCCAGGATGGTACGAGTTAGGAGAAAAAAAAAAAATGCCTCCTCGAGATTAAGGAAAGATGTTGTAATAACGATAAGTGGGAATTGAGAGTTTACTTTGATTTTGTAGACGTGGGTGAGTATACTAACGGGAAAAAAAGATATTGAAGAGACAAGAATGACAATTGTACTGACAGCTGCATGTTTAATAATATAAAGCCAGTGGCTGCACATTGTGTCTTTACACTTTAGGACTGTCTATTCAGTGACTTTATTTGTTCGCAATCTTCCTTGCACTGAAAATAAGCTGCATGACCCTACATCAGAAAGAAATGAAGAAAGAAAAGGAAATACTGAACATAGGAAAAAAGATTATATGCCCCCTGAAAATCTTGTCCCCTCATACACTCAGTTATCTTGTTCTCTTACCAAAGTTCATACTCCCCCCTCCCCCTCCCATCAGCGTCCCTCAGTTTATACTCGATCCACGCTATGCAGACGGATGCGGTGTACACACTAGTAAATCAGACTTCGTCAGGAGCATAATAGCAAGGTGCTTTGAATTATGTAGTATGTCACAACATCCCCAAAGAGATTGATGTACTCTATGTACTTGTGGAGACTGTAAAGCAGGCTTGATTTGGGAGGCTACGAAATGTCTAACAGGGGAGAGGAATTGTCGTGATTGGAGTGGAGTCAAGAACTGAAAGTCTTCTCAAGAGACACGTATGAATCGGTGCCTTTAACGAGAATCCTTATGCAGATTATTTGTCTGCCTAAATTTCTATTAAGGCTTTACAAATTTTCAACGACTGATGAACGATGGCCGTTTGGCATGTTTGGAGGACATTACATCAACAGGGGAATTCGAATAATAGCGATTTAGTACAGTATCTCTGTAACTTACTGTAGAACATTTTCATTCCATTCCAAACTTTAAAATGATTCAATTGAAGACCTTTTAATCATGGGCGTCAATCAGGACCGGGGGGGGGGGGGGGCGTAAGGGTAAAAGACACAATAGGATATGCCCCCAAATTAGTATTTAATTTCGTATAATAGCTTGTCAGCGAATTTTTCAGGTAAAAAAGGACTTCTGAAAAAGCAAAGGACCTTGCTTGTTTTTTTTTTTTTTTTCTTGTCAACGGATTTTCGGGCAAAATGAGACATCTGAAGAAGCTGAGGACCCTTTTTTCTTCTAAGTTCAGCGATTTGGGGGATAAAAGGAGCCATCCTTCGGGAAATTTTCTAATCGCCCCCCCCCCCTCCATACAAGACGGATTTACGCCCATGCTCTATATCATATTTCTGAAGAGAATTTCAAATAGTCATAACTTTCAAATTATTTGCCCAGTTCTTCACAAGCTGTAGCCAACCTAATCCTTCATTCTGAGGAATACATCCGATGTTTTCCGCTTTGATCGCAATTCAAATTGCTCCAAAGGTTATTGCGCTCTTTTGGCCTATATCAAGCTAATTAAACAAAATTGCACTTAATGTTGTAAAAGGGCCGTTGGATGAGATAAAGAGACGTAGTATTAGTCTTCTTTATTGTGCACTAACATTTACAAGAATTAGATCACTATTCCTCGATGAAGCCGTCTGGAGACAAATATATGAATCAGTTTACGTTAGCAAAGTTAATTAATTTGTCTTACGAGAGCGAATTTATGGATCCCTTTCCCTTTCCAATAAAAAAATCCTCTAATTTGCATGTCCATTTAATGCTGAAACTTCAGTATGAAAAAAGCGTTTGCTTGTTTGCTTTTAGTTATTGTTTTTTTATAAGTACATTTCACGTTCTGTTACTGAATTATCTTCATAAAATTTAGGCCTATAATAATGCATTGCATCCTAGCAATCCTATTTGAACAAGATGATTTGGTTGTTTGCATGTTGTTGCTTTTGTTTTGTTTTGATTTTACCTTATTTTGTTTTCCTTTATGTTTCTGTTTTTGTTGACTTGGATTGTGTTTTTTTTTTCAAAGTTTGCTTCGTTGTTTATCTGTTAATAGTGGACACGCCTGCAGTAAGTAATCGCGATCTGCGAATACACAGAGAAAAAAAAAAAACATTGACCATATTCTATAAAAAGAAACCTCTGTTTTGGAACAGCACTGAACTTAAAAGCAAACACAAGCTTTACTTTTTAAAAAAGGAAAGAAAGAAAATATCTTACCATGTAATCTGTTTCTAGGGTCGCCATACAAGGCAAAAGAATACAGTTTTCATTAGCAGGAATGAATATTGTATGACTATCTGACCTCCGATCTGCATTAGGATGTTTTTGCTGCTATTCTACCATACGCGTTCTGATGCGCATGACGTAACAATGACTGAACAGTATAATGCGCACTTTTGTTCACTTTGGCATAATAGCCTCTGGTGATATAAGCCCTCTGCTCCCTCGGTGCCCTGTGCTGTGGGGGTCCAGGAGACACATCATTGTTGTTGTTGTTGTTGTTGTTGTTGTTGTTGTTGTTGTTGTTGTTGTTTCAAATGTGTACTTAAGGTGTGAGGCATGGGATGTTGCCTTGGATTTGCCCCTGCGTGCCCCCGTCCTGATCAAGCCACTTCGTAAAACTATGTCACGTTAATGTTTTAATGACATCATCAAAGCAGTGTGAAAACTAGTGCCACTCTTCGACTCATATGTTCAGATAGACGAATACGATAAAGAGTCACAAAATCTCCCGTGAAGAATCGACATGTGTGGAATGGATTGAGAAAGGTTGTGCATGCCGGACCCCCTCCCTGACTTGTCTTGTTATCAGAGGCCAAGTAGACTGGGACGGGTGCAGTAACATTCGAGTCTGTGTCTGCCGCCAAGAAAAAAAGAAGAAAGAATTCAACTCTGAAACATCAAAGTGGCAGGCAGAAGGAGCTACCAGAGATTTTGGTAAGGCTTCTGGTCATATTAAAAATTTAAAAACGCTACTCGTATACATCTATTATGCAGTGACAAAGCAACAGGGCCATGGAGGCATTGAATTAAAAGGTGATGACAAGGAGAAAAGGAGAAATAAAAAGAAGGGAGATGCAAAGGCCATGTGTGAAAAGAAATGAAACTACCCCAAACCACACCCTCCCCGCACTTGGTTGCTTTGTTTTCTCCAATCGTAACCCTTAGCAAGCTAACAAGTCTAGCGCCTACCCCCACCCCTCCCCCGAACAATCTGTTCTGTTCTGTTCTTTCAACAACAAAAAACACAAGCAAACACAAAAGAAAGAAAGGGACCACAGCAACCTTTGGATAGGTGGAGGTTATGGTGATTGAAAATACAGAAAAGACGTGTATTCTGTGTGTGGGTGAGGGTGTATGTGTGTGTGAGGGTGCGTTTGTGCTTGTGTGTGTGTGTGTGTGTGAGAGAGAGAGAGAGAGAGAGAGAGAGAGATGGGGGCGGAAATCCTAAACACCTCAAAAGAACTTTCGATTGAACATGTCTTGATATCTGCAAACGTTAAAAGCTTAAAGCTATGATTCTTATTCAACTGTCGGGAAGGTTTAAGTAGAAATATTCTTGTAATATAATCCCTACTAGTATTCTTGAAAACAGATATTTCAGTAAGATTGATATGAGTCACACAACAATAAGCACTGATTGTATAATGTATTTTTTTTTCTTTTTGCTACTTATATTTTCATACAGCAGATTATCACAGAAAACAGGAACACTCCCTGACATTTTCATCCCATTAAAAGCTTCTCACTAAACTTAGAATTATGGGAGATATTGCTGGACTTCTCTTCTCTCTTGAGGTACCGTGTGTGTGTGCGTGTGTGCGTGTGTGTGTGTGTGTGTGTGTGTGTGAGAGAGAGAGAGAGAGAGAGAGAGAGATGGGGGTAGAAATCCTAAACACCTCAAAAGAACTTTCGATTGAACATGTCTTGATATCTGCAAACGTTAAAAGCCTAAAGCTATGATTCTCATTCAACTGTCGGGAAGGTTTAAGTAGAAATATTCTTGTAATATAATCCCTACTAGTATTCTTGAAAACAGATATTTCAGTAAGATTGATATGAGTCACACAACAATAAGCATTGATTGTATAATGTATTTGAAATGTTGGAATCTAAATCCAACTTCTGATCTTTTTTTTTTTTTTTCTTTTTGTTACTTATATTTTCATATAGCAGATTATTACAGAAAACAGGAACAGGGGTCTCTGTCAGAAAAAATCATAATCCGACTGGTATTGAAGTCACAGTAATTGTTAACCAACAAACAGGACAAGATAGTGTCTAAGTGGGTCTAGATTTTCAAACGGCAAAATGAAGTATACTTGGTACTGAGGATTATTATTGAATTTACCGATGATTTTACTGATCAATGCGTTATCTCAGACTTACATGCCCTGTCAAGAAATGACCTTACTTCTATTCATTGTAAAAGTCTTGAGTATCTTCATTTCGCTGGAAATGCAAAAGGAAGTAAACATTTTTAAACAAAACTGTAAGGAGTATAAGGGTAACGGATTAACATGTTAATGGAATCTTTGATGTGACAGTTTATCATTTCAAAATGTTACCATTATCATAGAGAGGATATCACTGTCATTTCACTCAACGATAAATGGCGCAATAAAAAGGTTCTTAAAATTTCGGTGTACTTTCTCAGCGGCTCCAAAGAAAAAGCAGGCATCTCCTAACAGTACCACAGCAGCGATCAAAAATGCTTTCGCGTTCTACACCTGAGAAAGGATCCGTTACCGAGTGAGTAATGAGAGGTGATTACCGTCTTTGACAGCTCCTGGAATGAGACAATAAAACCATAACATTCTTTAATCTTCTGCTCACCTTCTGAAGAACTGGATAGGTATAAGTCAGGTACCTCAAGAGAGAAGAAAAGTCCAGCAATATCTCCCATAATTCTAAGTTTAATGAGAAGCTTTTAATGGGATGAAAATGTCAGGGAGATTCCATCATCAGAACGCACTGCATTGGAAGAAATGCGTTGTAATCTCAGCTAAAAGCTTCACATCGCTTGCGTACCAGACAGACCTTAACGCATATACTTCAGCCCAGGAGTAAAGCCCTTTCGTATCCGAGCAGGCACCATTAAAGCAAAGGTTTAGAGTACAGTGACTGTCATTAAAGTTCAAAGTAATAAACTTCAGTAATGATGTCGTTCCTGGAGGCACTGCGGAAGTCAGGTGTCGCGGGAACTACCACCTGTACTGAGGAAAATGTTAATGGCACCAAATTTTCTAATAAGCAAATGACACTTTCGGCACTGATCTCCCCTGGGGCTCGGATGATGTTTCATTCAAGTCACATTTTCTTTCAGAAATATGTTCCATCGATACGTTACAATGATTAGTTGGAGATAATGAAAAGACAATGACGTAATTTATCTCATCGCGGCGAGACAAAAAGGGACGAACTCGCAGTGTACTTATGTTGAACCTTCTACTCCCATGGATTAAAAACAGGAGATTATCATGGTAACGTCCATCCCTTCTCCTAATCTGATTTCAGAAAAGTATCATATTCCGCCTCCTAATGCATGCATTCAAAAATGAATACGACTGATAAATGCTCTCTCTCTCTACACGCTCCGTGTATAGTAAGAAAAGACGGACTACATCACTACAGGACGGTATGACAGGGATTATCAGAAGTGACAACAGGATGATCATCATGACTTACTCATGTTTATTGAAGAGGGGGAGGGGACCCCACCCCCCCCCCCCCCAAGAAAAAAAAACCCTGAGAAATATTTATAGAAATAGAGTAGGCCTAGGTATGAGATCTCTAAATAATGCTTTCGATGGTTGGAAATTTGAAGAGTTGTCCATTAGGGAGTGCGTTGTGTTTGCTGACAGTATGCCACGTGCATTTCACTTGAAAGTGGACTATAGGAAGATTTATGCTATGTAATAAATCCGCTTTTGATAGCGAGACCATGCAATTATTATGAACAAATATTTATATAAACTCTGCAAGATTTCAAACTGAGAAAACGTTCAATGAATGATTTCATACCGTAGGTTGGGCAATTAAATCATGCTGCAGCTGGTTCACAAACGAATTCCACAACCTTCTACTCCCTCGACATTTCGCGATATGGATGTAAATGTATACATGTAATGCTTTCATCACAAACTTGTTTCAACAATCAAGCTCACCCCGATCACCTCTGAGACTACCAGATACCGACATTTGCTGACATTCTGGATGCAAACGGAAGGGAAGGACTCATTGCTTAAAGGGGGAGGGACCATTCGGAAATTTCTGACAAAGAATAAATTTATGCCCCCTGCAGCACCATCCTTGCTGGTGGGAGGAGACGTGATAGCTCAGTTGATAGCGCACTGGTCTCGTAATCGGCTGACCCGGGTTCGAATCCAAGTAGATGCGCCAGTGTTCTTTGATAAGGTATTAATCCTCGTTACCAGGGCCCCGTTGCATAAAACTCACCATAAATGGTAACTCTGCTATCAATGGTAACTACCATGGTAACATTGCTCAACAGGCAATAAGTTCAAGGTTTCCATGGAAGTTACCATCGATGCTAAGCATTATGCATCGAGGCCCTGGTCCCTCGGAGAGGACATAAAGCCGTCGGTCTCCTGGTTGCTTATTTATAAGCATGCATACTTTCTTAGCATGCAGGCAGGTAAAACAAACCAAACTAACTAATGAGATATAAACAAAGAGCTATCACGTCCATCTTCAGTCGAAAATTTGAAAGGTGGTCAACATGTTTTGGGGGTGCTTACTTGGTATGCCACCCGATGTCAAAGTAGGAACGGTTGCGCTCCCTCCTAAATACGCAAGTGCCCCCGAATTGTTGACAAGCTAGATGCATACGGTATAAGCCATGAATGTAAATTAAAAACAATTGCCCTATCCCCAGACATCAATTTCAATTTAGCGATTCGGTAGATGACAGATCTATCAACCCGCCTTTGTTTATTATGACACACTGATTAGCTACAATCGAATTATTTGAAAGGGGAGATACAGAATCGGTAGGGCACTCTTGACCGGGCGGATCCAGGTGTTTCTGCACGGGGGTTTAACTCTAAGAAGATATCTGCCTTCAAAAATGGAGATTATATTTCCAGGTGCATTTTGTGTTGAAATTGTTTTTTTTTTTAGAAAGCAATTTTTGGTATTTGGATTTTTACGGTTTGTTAAATAAGTTGTATGAAGGATGCAGGGGTCGGTTCTTCTTCTGCAACCCGATTTCCCCATCTGCCGCCGAATTGAAATATCGAGACGAACGAACGCCCGTCAAGAAAGGTTGTCGACAAACAACATGACAAATTCCAAATTCCACCTTAAGCTCATTAAAAACGTGAAGCACAAGCTCTAAAGGGAAATGAGATACGCTAAGTTTACATTATGAACGAGTATATAATGAGCAACGTGAGCGACAATATTTCTACTTTACTCAACTGCTCAAAACTATCTCAAAATATATTTAATTATGTCTTGAGAGAGTTGATACTCCAAATGAATCAATACCGTTAATGGCATCATGTAGCATCATATTCGTTTTAAGACTTATCGCAAGTTGTCATTCCTCATTTGAAATGATGTGAGCTTTCCTTTCCTTTGTCTCCCAGACTCATACACACACACACACACACACACACACACACACACAGCTGTACATCACTATACTACCGAGCACAACAATTGGACTTCTATTGTCCCCTGTCCTCTCAAGGCTGACGGAATAAACCCAAATCCTTTGTTTGACAACTGAGGACTATTGTTTACCAACCGAGGACTATTGTTCTCAGGAATTTTCTTTGTTCACTGTCCTCGCTTGCAAAGCTATACAAGTACACAGACACCCACAAACACACGATTACAAACGCACATTATCCTGCTAGAAATGCACATTTAAAGCCCTCTTTTCCCCCTCCATAATTGTTTGCCAATGCGTCAGGTTCTGAATGCATTTTTCACTTGCACTGTATCATCGATGGAAGTTGAATGACTGACGACGAGAAAATTAACTTCTTCCCATGCTAGACTTCCAGCGATAAAGACAGAGTCAATAATTATTTCTGTAATCTGTAAAATAAACACTAAAAAATAAATGAATAAATGAATAAATATTAGTGTTTTGTTCTTTTGAAAATGGGATATTCAGGAGAGTAGCCCTTCAATTATCAACTTCAGCTTCATCGCTCATTCACTATTGCAATGTTTAAGTAATTATGCGTCTTTGTTAAAACATGATAAATGAAATCTTTAAACAATTCACTTACTAAAAATAGTGTGAATACGGAAAACATATTATGTGTAAAGAAGTGAGGAAATAATAATAGCAAATTACGTTGCAGATGTTTCGCCACTTATGTATATACATGTGACAGATCCTTAACAGTTGTAACATCAGCTTTAAGAAGGGGGTCTGTTTTTAAGATTATCCCCAAATATATTGCTGGAAAGTAGAGGAAGTTTGTAATGTGATAAGACGTATGGCGCCAAAACACATTCGCCAACATTGTCTGCTTCAGAATATCTCTCTCCTTGTAGTTCAGATTATCACGTGTTGTATTCCATTATTAATGAAATTCATGCTAAGATGATTTCTAAAAGGTGTTGAATTTCTTGAGTCATTCCAGTCAACCGATTTTCGATCAAACCCAATCAGCAATAGTCTTGTTCATTAATGTTATCACGCGAGTCGTTTCATTCTCCCCTATAAGCATGATGAATGTATTAAATTAATGAGTTTCCATTTTAATAATTGGTTTAATAATGGCTGAACTCCCGTGCAATCCATGTTATCGGGATTGTCTTCATCGCTTTTCTGCATTCTTGTCATTTCCAGTTTGGATGTATGTTAACGAACGTGGAAAAGAGAGGTAAAATCAAACCAATGAATGGAAAGGTACACAGGTACATCAAAGGATACATTAAAATTGAGATTTTCATTTCAAACATTCTCCGAGCTAGGTCCAGTCGAAATTATTTGAAATATCATACTTACTCATGTAAGTTTAATCATTTCCTTCCACTGACGAAAAGATGTGAACAAAATACACTTGATAATGAATGGAAAAGGAAATGCAAGCACACTGGTATATCGAAGGATCCATTAAAAATTAGATTTTCTTTTTTTTTTTTTAATTCTCTGAGCTAGGTGAAATGATATCATACTTATTAATTTAAGTTTTAGACTTGATAATTCAATTCCCCTGACAAAAATCCATGAAAAATATATATTTGATAATTCCATAGTATGGAGTAAAAAATAAAAAAAATGAAAAATAAAAACACCTCAAAAGCCATGTTATATATCATGATAATTGCATCAGTGCTGGCTGTTCTTGCTTGAAACGGAGGATATTTTGGATAATTACAACAAAACAGTGGATGTACTTCGATATTTCCAACCAGTCACGATTGTGGATCCGTCCTAATAGAAAAGATTAGTGGTCCACAATCAATCCATTGTTGCCATTAATCATGTTAATCAAATAACTAAATCCCATTAACAATGAAGGCATGGTGTTTTTTTTTTAATATAATACACTTACCTTATTTTTGTAAAGTGAAATATTGTTGCCATGGTTGTACGATGCCAAAAATTGGCATTAGGAATCAGTGGCGTAGGTAGGATTTCATTTTAGGGGGCGGTAGTGAACAAGCGAAGCGTGCAGGGAGGGGGGGGGGGGGGGTTCCCGACGTTTCTTTGTCATTGTTCTTTGTCTGCTCCCGCTCTTCTTACGCTTCTCTTAACTTTTTCTTTTCTCGCTCACCCCTTTTTTTTCCTTCTTTTTTTCTCTTCTTTTTTTCGCATTTTTTGGGGGTCACCTGGCTACGCGCCTGTTAGGAATATGTTCAGGAGAAAATCTATATGCTGATTGAACTGAAGTGTTCTTGATATTAACACTGCTAACAAGATCACCAGTTTTAAGTCTATATGTCAGGAAATACTGAAAAAAAGTCATCTTCGACATTTCTAGTGAAAAATATATCGTATAGGACGATTATTTAAAATTTAAATTTGAAAATAGCGATTCATAACCAGCCCTTTATATAAAAAAAAATTAACTCAATTCATGAGAATAGACAAAAGGAGGGAAAACACGATGGTGTATTTTCTGTAACCATCTGTTAACGCTATGTCTTTCTTTAGCCATGCACTGCTGTATCAGAGCTAGATCGGTTTTTTTGACATTTGACAAATTTTGAAAGTTTGAAGGTCTGCCAAAAATAAGTGATGAAATATGTTGAGCTATTTTATGTTTTATTGTGAAGGGCATCACTGAAGGAGTTGAAATTCAATCAAATTCGGTTGCTCTGGTTGTCAACTTAATTTAGAATCCATGAAATGAATAATGTCACGGACGGACAAAAATGTCAAACTGCTAACTGATCAGGCACATCCTAGCTTGTACAGTTCCAGACAGAGGAGTTCTGAATACCTTACAAGGGACTCATAATTGCCCTGTTTCATTTACATGTAAGTGTTCTTCCAAAAACTAGATCATCACGGATTGTGGAGATTTTAAATGAGAATCAATACGAAAAGGAGATGAACTGCGACATTTCCATCCAACTGCCATCGTTCATTCCAACGTGATGGTAAAATTAATTAATTATAGGGAAGACTGATAACTAAGCCCGATCAAAATGGAACGAGACAAAACCCACGTCCCAGAAAGGCGTGCTTTGAAATATCTTACCTTTCAATGAGGAACTGGTATATTTTAATTGCATTACGTTTTCTTAATAAACTACATAATTATTTGCAAGAATTACCATGAAAATTGAATAACGAACTTCGACATTTTCCATTTAATTACCACGACTAGACTAGATTACTGTGCCCTTTTTCACAAGATAAGGCAAGACAGCTTGGGAAACTTTACCTTTAAGGAACTCATAATTGCTCTAATTGATTGAGTAATATAAACTAGATCATCATGTGAAGACTTGAAAGGGTGTTACCAGCATGCTTAGGGAGTATGACATGACCAATTAAAAGTTGAAAGATAATGATTCACGTCAGCCTTCATTGAGAATGCAAACCCCAGAAACAAGTGCACAGTGAACCTTTGGGTGGAGGTTTTAAAGGAAAAAATCTGTTTTGTGAAAATCTTAAACTCTTAAATAAAAACATATATTTTTTTAGCAACAACTATTAGGACCATATTTTTTACAATTTAAATACTGAATCTTTTTGGAGATGAATTCTTTACCCTGAACTTCAAATTAAAACAACGAAAGAAAAACAGCAACATGTAAGAAGGATTTTTAAAACTTATATATTTAGTTTCAACTGCAAGGAAAAATAATAGGGGGTATTTTTCTTCGAGGTACGGGGTGGGGAAGGGGCCGCCCCATACAACACCCTTCCTCTCCACGCCCCCCCCCCCAACACACACACACACACACACACACATTTTGACCACTAGCAAAGTAGGAACTGTTCATTTAAGAGAACTACCGATTACGAGATCACCAGGTGTCCCGCAACCAGCATCATTTTTGGTCAGTCAATTACATCGGAATTAGTCAAATCTAGTATAATTTTTTGGAAAGAATAACCGATCATATGGAATTTTTCTTTCGTCTTTATTCCACAAATAACCACCAACCCAAGGAAAATATAAACCTACTGCAATTTTTCGATGCAATAAGAGCCGAAGCTTGGGACATTGCCATGGATTGCATGACATGAATAGACAGAGAACGGTTAACCCGCAGCGACCAATTACTCTCCTCCAACAATCACTTCACACCTATCTAATATAAGAGAGTTATGACCCATCAAACGAGGAGCAATTTCTAGAGTATATAGGTTGACCCAATTCTCCACTTCTTCCTAGGAGTTGTGTAAGACAACTGTCAGCTTAGTAGTCTCATCCAAGGATCCAAGGATATTTTAGAGTAGATTTATAGAATTAATGTCAATCAGAACACCATTATGAGTCACTTAAGCATCCCAGGGACGCGCTTCGGTTGAAAAGCAAAAGTAACTGAATTTACATTTCCCTGGTTTAATCATCCAGTACTTCAGACTTTTTTTACTGTTTCTTTTAGTTTTTGATTTGCTTTTCTTCTTTACCTTTATTAACATAACTCACTTCTCAGGAACACGTTTTACATTTTTTTACATGATTGCCGTGTCCATCGAAGGTTTGAGCAGTTGCGGGACCCTTGACGGCAAGGGGAAAATCAAAATCACCAACCTCGGAAATTCCACCTTTTTCTATTGTATTTGGAGTAATATTCTTTTATCTCATTTTATCAAAAGTTTATAATCCGTAATATCATTCCTAAGTTAGATATCAGTAAAGCTTATTTTTGCTGTTTATACTGAACCTGTTGCAATATTGGTAATATTACTTTTTTTATATTACACGGCCCATTTCATGTTTGACGACAATCCAAAGACAATTTTGTCATGTTGGTCCTTCACAGAATAAGTACTATTTTACCAACATTCAATATTTCAGCCGCTTTATTTCAATATGACTGTCCTTCCTCCTTCCCCTCGGCACAGCTTCCTAAGTAATTTCTATGTACCATACGCATTTCATTACAATGTGCGGCGTCGGAATTTGATCTCTTAGCAATTCTAGAGTCAGCGCACATTCATAAATGCCAACGGCTTTAGGAGGCAAACGATAGAATGAATATATGTATGGACAGAAGACTACTGATGAATTGACTTCTTGATTCTGTGACAAGAGAAACGTGTGGCACTGTCATCAAAGTGCGATGACCGAAACGAAGTTCATATCTATTATGTTCATCCACAAGCCCGGGATGGAATATTAAATCAATCACATGACTTTAGTGGATGTCCGAAACGCGCGAACCCCTGCACCCTGGTGTGATGTTATGTGCGCTACCGGATGGTGATGTAGAGAGACGCAGGCAGTAGCGTTTGGTATCTTGGGCCCTTTTCCAGCCACTCATCCTCGATGATGATAAAACTCTTTTCACTTTTAAAGGGGAATGACAAGATGATGGAAGGCTACTTAAGAAATTAAGGACAGGGCCAAGTGCAAAAAAATGACCGATGGTCATACTTTTGCAGCGAGATTACCCTCACGCCAAGTTATGGGTGGTTAGCCATGTCAGCAATGAGAAACTAAGGCCCTGAGGACATTTCGTTGTTGTTCTTGTTTTGGGGATTGCTGTTGTTCTTCTGTTATGTTTTTCTGTTGCTGTTGTCGTCGTTCTCCTGCGTTCCAAGTGTCGACTTGTGACGTAAAGAAACAAAATTGCAATACAAAGTTGTGTGTGTGTGGGGGGGGGGGTGTTTGTGTGCGTATGCGTGTGTGTGTGTGTGTGTTTGTGATTAAGAATTTCATGAATACATCCATTAACCTTTTATACAGATATTGATTTGAAAGGTGAATGGCGATGCAAAAGTATGATGGGAGAGGAAAAATATATCCCTTTGCCATACCCAGTTCCGCGAATCAGTCTTTGCATACACAAATCTGACATAAATATTTTCCTTTGCAGTCTTGAATTTGCTATTCTAATTTAGTTGAGTGAGGTGGTCAAATGGAGTCAGGTTTTGAAGAGGAGAGCTGGATGCACTTTTCATACTATACGTTAGCCAATATAATTTCATCACGTCCGTGATCCGAGAAAGGGAGGTATCGTGCCATTCAACCGTACATTCAGGTTTCCGGAAAAAGAGAGTACACATGGTACATGTTTATCAATCTTGTTTCGAATGAAAAATAGAAGAGAGGAAATATAGGATCATTATACAGATAGAAAGAAAGATAGATCGAACGGCAGGGGAAAGGCAGAGAGGAGAAGAAGTCTAAATAACGGAGAACAATTGGATGCTGAGTCGCAATTGCAATAATTGGTTAACCGATCTCTTGAATACTATTCAAGCTATCGTATCGTGGTAGCAACTATCGACACCGTTATGAAAGAGGTCGACTGCATCAAAAGGAAATTTATTTCGTACTTTGATGCTTTACAATCATCAAAATTGTAATAAACTGACATTGTGCGGCTAAAAATTACACAGAGTGGAAACACTTTATAACATAGGTATAAGGGAAAACACGCAGATGTTTTCCTTTATGTGTGGCATCAGGCTTTGCTCCAAAGATTCACAATATTTCTCGTGCTCCGTGAAAATCGAGAGCATTTCAAAACATTGCTTTTCTTTAATATGTCACTGTGAGCATATCATCCTCAGAAAATAAAAATAATAATAATAATAATAATAATAATAATAATAATAATAATAATAATAATAATAATAATAATAACAATAATAATAATAATGATATGGTCCATTTATATAGCGCAGCTACTATATGCATATACTCTACTGCGCTCTACAAAGTTAATATTATTACCCCGGCTGAAGGAGCTGGCATGCAAGGCGCTAACAGGAATTTCTTCCTACCGGGTACCCACTTATACACCTGGGTGGAGAGTGGCAAATGTGGATTGATGTCTTGCCAAAAGACGTTAGTGCCAGGCCGGGATTCGAACCCTCAACCCTTTGATTAAGAGTCAAGTGACAGAACCACTACTCCATGACACCTAATGAGAATGCTCGCCAATTATATCAACCTTACTGAAAGTCAGCTCTTTTGACATGATAAATAAGAATAACCGACTTACACGACCTATAGAGCCTGAAGGTGTTGCCCTGCCAGAGGTGCTTGGCACACGTAAGCCAGCCGTGTATGTGCCCGAGTGGCCGCATTGCGGTGTGCGGCGAGGAAAGGGTGAATTAGGGCGGCAAATACAGTCTTAATCATTTAACTCACGCACAAATTGGATAACATCATCTAATCTTCATCACACATAATCCTTTCCCCTCGCCGCCATTTCGTCCCTGCCCTCTAAGGGTAGGAGCAATGTGGAAACGAAAGGCGACATTAAAGGAAGGAGAGCTTATGTTCAAAAAGGAGCATGTACATGTTTGTGCAGGTGTGTTATCCCGTGTTTTATTCATGTGTTGAGGGTAAAAATGCACGCTCATCAGTCGAAAGGAGTTTTTACCCCATATCCACAACGATTTGCTTATTATAAAACAAGTTCTGAAATGCTGAACTCCAAAATTTTAGTACACCCCCTTTGGTGATTCACATGATAAAATAAATGTCTTATTCAGATCTTGAATGCCGCATGAAATTACACGAAGATATAGTGAAATTCCAAATGATTTACGTGTCCTGAAAAAATACGAATTTTTCAAATAAAACTTTGTCAATAACATCGCATTAAGGACAATTTTCCCCCAAAGTTTGGCTTCAAAATATCTTTCATAAAGGGCATTAATGCTTAGAAGTAACGATTAATGTTAATTCATATATTAGCGACATGATAACCTGTCAAAAATCATCTTAATGAAGACGAGGTGATGTTTGCATATTTGAGAAAGTGCGTCAGCCTTTGACAGGATTCTCCATTTCATTTTTTTTTTTGCTGGGACAGTATGACTGGGAAAATTGCGGCATTAATGCTATAAAAAGGATTCTATTCAGCCATATAGCCATTTCCCATCATTAGTTTCAGATGATTAGCTGACTTCACGCTTACTCGTCACACTCTATAAATTCAGCAAATAATTAGGTTAGATTTTTTTTTCAAGTTATCTAAGGGTAATTTTGAACATGTTATTGAGGCTTGTTTGAAGAAGTGGTCAACGTAAAAATTAGATTAACAAACTATGAAAATGGAGTTTTTCATGTTTCGAACCTAATGCATTGGCATAGCAGTGGGGTTCATACCATCCTAATGCCCTCTAACATGGAATATCGGAGGAGGGAGGGGTGGATGAGACAAGGAGAAAGAGAGAGAGAGAGAGAAGGGGGAGAAAGGAGGATTGCACCCTATAACCATCATCATCCCCCCCCCCCCTGCTTTCCCGAACCCTTTCCTTACTTAAACGCCTTCCCTACTGGAAAGAACACCATGTGAAATCATATTTACGCTGTTAAAAACGTTTTAACAGTGAATTACATCGTCACATAGTCCACTATGTGAACACACTGTGAACACACTGTGTGACACTGTGTTATTTCCAGCAGGTTTATTAGCCTGCATTCAAATAAAATCAAATTTATCCTGACACAACAGGACTATTATCAATACAAATCGAAAAATAACTCATATTTTAAAAAAGCTATCAACACGAAGGTGTATCAAATCATTTTTGCATAATATTGAATCATGGCATACTGCACGTTACAAACAAAACGAAACCAAACAGGAACAAAGAGCAATACAATAAAATATAGCAGCAATTTGAATCGAAAAAAAAAATCTACATTTGTTTCAAATTTTGTTAAACAAAAAAAGGCATTCACCTACCTTGCGAGAGTGCCTCCCAGTGCAATATGCCCTCACCCCCACCCCCTTCCCACCTCACCCTCGTGGTTGGGTTGGACAACATGCTACGCAAGGTTTTAGGGGCATGAGGTTCATGGCTTGCTAACCAACCAATGTCTGAATCATACCACAAACACGGCCTCACGATGCATATTAGAATGGCTGAAGGTACTGCTAATACCTCACGTCTTGTAAATAAATAAAATATTATTAATTTCTACAGAAGACGATTGCGGCTGTCTGCGAAGTAACCTTGAGATAAATGAGATAAATGAGATAAATTTGACACTTTGATAAACTTTAATATCCTTCAATTTTATCTTATTTGTTATTTATGGACTGCCCATCGATTCAGATTTACTGGATTTTAATTATTTCAGAATGCTTAAGTAATTCTTCAAACTAATTTACAAAAAGGATATCAATAAAATCGAATGCAGATACACAAGTGATTTTTTTTAAATTCCCCTCCCTTCCCCAATTGAAAGGGTCATGCACCGTGAGGATTTTCATAAAAACGGATTTCTTTTTGATCTTCAAATAGATTTTCTCAGAACAGTTACAGGCAATCGACAAAGCCAATCGTCCGATTCACTTGACCTCATTAAAATGGTTGCCGACTTCAACTTCATTAGTTACAATTGCACAAAATCCCATTACAATGCTAGGCCATTAGCGTTATTCATAACCGCTCAGTAAGAGGTAAGAGAAAGAGGAAAATTACCATTTTCATTGTTGATATCGATTTACACAGCTTGCAATAACGGTCGTAATTCACAAGAAAGGACTCATATTAGGTCCACCGATTTGATTTACAAAAAGACATAGAAATTACAGAAGCAGATCTGTGATTCTCACTAAGAGAGAGTTGTCAATAACGTGTGCAATTTAAGAATTGAAAAAAAAAACATATAATGTCTTATCTGATATTCTTTAAACTCTGACTATGATTGTAATGTTATGCTTTTTAGCAAAAAAAAAAGATATTTAAACATATAATTTAAAGTGCCTTTCAAATTTTGAAAAACTGCGCAAAATGGCCATACAACCATGCAAATTATCACTCTACTTTTTATATCAGTTTGAAACAAATCATTAATGCCCAATTTTATTAATCATGTTAATCTAGGGGCGATTTTAAAGTGCTAGGTGCTACTGAAAACGTTTGTTTCTGTATGCAGGGAATTTAGTCTGACCCAAAGCAGAATATTTTCCTTTTTTGACCGCGAAAAGTCTTCTTGAAACAATTTTAGCTGGAAATACTCGTGCCTTCAAGCAAGACTTTAGTTTGAAATCCTTGAGCCTAAAATGCTCTGAGCCTAGTTTTTAAACATTTATGGAGAGTCGTTTCAGCCTTTCATTGTAGAACATCTTACCGCTTGAAAAGTAGTTCATTCGCAACTGCCTTCTTTTCTGCTATGATCCTAGTATCAATCTATGGTGCATTATCTACATAATTATAATGTTCAGCCTTTGCCTCTTGTGCCTCTTATTCTTCCTCTCATTCATCCCCTCCACTCGTCCTCATGCTTCTCATTCTCATTCTATGTCTTCTCCTCTTCCTTCTCCTTCTTCTTCTCTTTATTCTTCTCCTTCTGCTTCAGATCTTCCGCTGAGGCTTCTCCCCGTTCTCCGCCCTTTCTTTGTTGCTTTACACAAACCGTTTCTAACGCTCTTTTTTGAAAATCTAACTATTTATAGGCAATGCTTTAAGATGCTTAAACATTCTTTAAGAAGCGGGGCAAACATGAAAGATGAAATCGATTTCTATTCAGGACAGGAAGGTAGGATGCTAAAAGAAATTGGGTCGGCAATAATATCACTGATTTGTAATTTTCTCAGGTTGAAAGTTTGTATAAAGATTTCATGTATAGATTCTCGGTATCAATCATACATGAATGATTGCATGAATGATACATGAATGATTTCTTATGTAACAACAAAGAAAATATATCGCAAGGAAAACACGAATAACGACAATACAGAAAGTAAAACCAGGAGCACTTAAAAAGACTTTTTTCTCCTTCAAAGTGCTCTTTACAATAGAATGATGTTCTCTTTTTTTCTAAAGCGATTAAAAATCGAGCATATTGCAAAAAATGGAATGGCAACAGAAATCCATGATTATAAAACTTTCAAAATCCTAATATTCTATCCTAACCACACATTACATCTCTACAGAACAAAGCATCACATAACCTGACAACATATCACCCATCTTATCTAAATTTAGTTGCTTTTTTGTTGTTGTTGTTGTCACTTACTTTAAGATGCACCATGACCTTCCCCATACATGACTAAAAATCATCAAACTTTAGGTTTGATTTAAAAAAAAAAAAAAATCCACTTTTACTATGATTTGGTTGAATAATATTTTGTATAAGGCACTATTTCTAATTGTACTACGATTTTAATATGCAGAGTAAGAACGAGTAGAGAAGCTATTTCCATAGAATGATCAGAAATATGGAATGGTGACAGGGTAAAGCGAGAGCAGCTTTACATCTAAAAATGTTTATAAAACAAAGGAGGTCCGAAGTATTGTGGAAATAGAATATTTGGTTGGACATGTTGGAGGAGAGCAATAAATAAGACCTGGGGAGCGTTTCATGAAGAGTTTTGTCAGTGAAAATCACCGACAAATGTTATAAGCTACTGAAAATCCTTGCATCTAATTGGCTGAAAGCAAAATAGTCGGTGAAAATCATCGACAAGACTCTTTATGAAACGCTCCCCAGACCTAGAAGACAAAACTGAGAGAAGATGAAAGACAATGAAAAAAAAAGGAGAAGGAAATCGAATACTTTTATTTGCATGTCTCCTGCCGGTCTTGAAAGCTTTCTCGCAATCCACGCGTTCTGTCAAATTAAAGTAATAGCTAATACCAGACAGTGATTAAATTTTCCGATCGTAAATGACCGGCGATATTTCACGTCAGGCAACAATTTCCCCCTTCGCGCCAAAATTGAATTCAGGCAGTAAATTGATTCCGACCAATAACATTTTATTATGTGTGATCGACTCGGCCCAGGGGATCTGTGTGATTGCTGTGAGCTTTGTGGTTGGAAAGTACGTTGGTTACAAATGGTGTAGCATTTCTCGGGGATAAAGGCTATGGGTGATTGCCAGGTAAATCTCCGGGAGTGACATAATATGGGCAAGGTCGTGCTTTAGGTGTTAATGGCAGATTCGTTACCATCGCTCAGGTGTCATGTACACAATGTCTTCTTGGCGCAGACTACGCAGACTACGAAGGGTTTCCAACATAAAATCAAGCGTATTTTGCATTGCAAACAAACTCTTCACCTTCACAATTTTTATTTTTTTAAATATCATGTTGATAATTTATTTCTTTCTTTTACCCAATTACCAGCTTACTGACATATCAATACACGGGAAGGTTGTCATGATGGATACTGTATTTGATTATATATTTCTTGCTGTACATGAAATATCGCGATATTATATTGCAATATTTATTGCTACTGAAAAAAGCACAACGTTGACAATTTTCACCATCTGGCTTTACTTTTTTAGAAGTATAAATTATGTCAAAGTTTCTTGAAAATCATGTTCTTAGATCCATTTTTTGTTAATTTGCTTTGATTCATGATTTGCACAGGTGGTGTACGGGAACTTATCATCATATACACTGACAGATTTCCAAATCCCACCTGCAGCTTATATAATGAGCACCAACATAACAAACTAGCATTGCTGGACAGACAATAACATTTACTGTGGCGAAAGCAAACGAATCCGTGATGTCCTTGCAGAATGGGGGGGGGGGGGGGGGACCATGCTTCATCCGCATGTAGGCTATACCAAAAATTACCCTTTTTTCGACAGTATACACTGGTGTAGGCTGTAGTAATGACTTTGTATAGCGCTGTACCAGCTGTGGTCGAGGACTAAAAAATGTTGATTACGCGCTATTCAGAAAAAAATACGAATGAAGTATGGTGGATAGAAATAGGAGAAAGTAGGTGTGGGAGTGCGTGTGTGTCGGTTGCGTGTGTGTTTTTTAGTGAGAGCGAGAGAGATCAGGGGGGTGTTTCACAAAGATTTAAGTTGGACTAAAGTGGCACTTAAATTCCTACTTACGTGCTCTATATTACGCATCACCCCATTGGTCAGATCATGCTCAGGGGATGCGCACTATTGGAAGTCTATCAATGAGATTACGCGTTAAATACCGGATGCGCATTGGCGCTTAAGCATGACTCTAATGGGGTGTTGCAAGAAATTTGAAATCAATTGCAAATAATTGCTAATTTTGAAACAACCCTTCTGAATGGCTCGGGGTCTGCCTTTTTAAGAAGAAATGCATGCAACAATGATTTTGATTGGCCAGTGACAATCAGTTGCAACTTGCAATCGATTGTAACTTTCTTGCAACACCCCATTAGTCAAACTTAACTCTTTGTGAAACACCCCCAGGAAAGGGATATGATGGGAAGTGAAATAGGGAGAGAGAGAGAGGGAAGAGATAAAAGGAAGAGGGAGAGAGAGAGAGAGATAAAAAAAGTGGGAGAGAAATTAATAGAGAGAGCGGGGAAGATTTATCTTTCCTTTTTTTTCATTTGAAGAAACATTTGAAAAAGGTATAGAGGGATAGACAAAAGGAAGATGGCGTTTATATAGGAAAGGGAGATATGAAAGATAAAGATATAGGAATAGAGACCTGGGGAGCGTTTCATGAAGAGTCTTGTCGGTGATTTTCACCGACTAATTTGCTCTCAGCCAATCAGATGCGAGGATTTTCAGTAGCTTATAACAGTTGTCGGTGAAAATCACTGACAAAACTCTTCATGAAACGCTCCCCTGAAACGAGTGCATGGAGTGACAAATAACTATAAAAGGAAAAAGGCACATAAATTGAGCAATCGGGATAAAAGGAAAGGAGAATAATCAGACCATATAGGTTCAGACACAAAATGCTGAAGATTTTGAAAAGTAATCCTTACCCAATGCTTATTGATAGGCAGCAAAATTATGATCCTCCTAAGAGCTTTGTAAGTACAGAATTGAACTTCGATATACCTTGGAAACCAAAACCGATGCTCCATATTTAAAGTGACACAGGTGGTTTGATGATTCTGGACCTTTAACCTGCTTAAAAGTACAACCATGCTAGAGTACTCTAGAACAGAGAGATATCACTGGGGGAAAAATGACAGGGAAAAGTCAAGATTGAGCACTGCTAAAGGGGCTGTGAAATATTGGCATAGGGGAACTAATTAACCTCTTCCAAGGTCTTAGACTTTCCCAGTCTGTATATTTTACGCATCTGCACCTGTAGTTAGCACGCCGTCAAATTCAATCATTCACAACATTGGCTCCCAGCTCGTGCAACCTTGGATCACGCTTCGCCTAATTAGGCATGCCTTTTAATTAGACTTAAACAGAGCGAGAAGAGAGCACGCCACCGTATAGGCTAGATTAAAAAACAAAAACATCACACTTCCGCAAAGGGAAGTGTATCCCATAAGGAAAGGCCTGAAAACATCAATAACAACGACAAGTTACACGTGAGTAAAGCGTTTTTACACATTTATCTTTTGAGATTATTTTGTAGTCAAGATTTTCAAGAATCGACTGGTACGATCATTATCATTATCTTTATCCTTAATATTTAACATTAACATTCTTGATACTATCATTCTTATCATTGTTATTTTTGTAGGAATATTATTATTATCAATATTATTAATTATTATTATTATTATTATTATTATTATTATTATCATTATTATTATTATTATCATTATTATTATTATTATTATTATTATTATCACCATCATCATTATTACTATGCACACCCAAGATCTGTAAACTTAAAATACAAGGGTTAATCTTATTTCTTACATTTTGACGACTTGATTGAATATTTAAAAAATCGAAGGGAATACCAATTTTGATGGAGACTCTGCTGGAGCAGCATCGTAGGTTTGCAAAGTACCTTTTTAAACGTTCATAAATAGAGTATTATTTTAAAGATTATACAAAAAAAAAAGAGGTGTAGAAAGCGTAACAGGCGTGACGTTTTGCACGTTTATCTTTGTAGACAATTTTGTAGTTCTGTTTGCAATTGTTAAATGGCACTTTTCTTTGCATAAAATCATATACAAAAGGTCAAACAGCATCACATCAAACATGACAGAGAGCGAATGCTAACTGTGCAATTCATCTTCACTCGGATGCTGTACTGAGTGTGAATAAAGGGCTTTGGAAGGATCAACATGATGGATGCACCCGGTGTAATGGAATTCATGTTTTGTGTATCAAACTAACGAGTTTTCTATCCATCTCGTGTACATGGCGCATTGGAACGTCTTGCTTTCTCTATCTCTTCCTCGCTTACCTTTTCTCTCTAACTTTATTTTGCATCTGTCTATACCATCCCCCATCCATCTCTCTCTCTCTCTCTCTCCCGCCCCCCCCCTTCTCTCTCTCTCTCTCTCCCTCTCTGCATTCTCTCGATCTTTATTTTATTCCACATATGACAATGTGTTATTGAACAGATGAAGTACATCACAACGTCTGAAACGAAATTTGATTCTCAGTTGATTTCATGCATTCTTTAGTTATATTCTTCTATAAAAATATATACCTAATTATTTTTGAAGGGTATATCATACTCTTAAAAAATGATGATCATATGGGGCAATAAGACAGACTCTACACCACTGTTAGTCACTCATACACCCGCAAACTCCCCGCTGAGACAGATCTGAAAAACCCGATGGGTGGAATTGTTAAAGCTTTACCAAGCACATCTCTTTCTTCTACCTTTCTTCCATCCTTTCTTTATTTTGTTCTTTATCCCATTTTTCTTTAATTTCATAAAATGTTTACCTATTGCGACGTCATAATTATTGTGCATGATAATAATGACCGAATAAGCCAGATGAATCACACAGGCTTATACTTTCCTTGCTCAAAGCTAATGCTCTTTCTGTATTTGTACTTGAGTGGGAGTGTGCGTGTATTGTACTATATTTATCTCTCCTTTCTCTCTACTTCATAAGGAAACCCTCCCGAATAGTCACGCCACCACTATCGGTCAGAGAACCAGAGAGAAAACGAGATAGAAAGGGAGCTAGAGAGAGAAAGAGAGAGAGAGAGAGAGGGGGGGGGGGGGAGAGCGCGCGATACTGTCTTGCGAAGAGAAAGAAATAAAGTCAATACTCATAACAGCTCACGAGGGTGACAAAAATGTCAATAACCGTGGCCCACTGGAACTGTGATAAGATAAAAACGAACCAACGATATTGCAGCCATGTAATAAAAAGTACGAATTCTGAATGGCTTTCTTTCGTGGGCGCCTAAGTATGGTCACGTAAAGAATAGAACGGAGAATTTATTATGTTTAAAGCCAGAGCTTGGACGGTGGATAGACCTTACAATATGAAAAATTAAAATGAAACACGTCAACTGCTCAAACTGTTTCGATATTTAGAGAAAAAGGCAGTTAGTTATATTTAGAGAAAAAAGGCAGTTGCAGGGAGTGGGGGGGGGGGTTCTGTGCTCATTAAGTTACTAAATATTCCAGAACACAAGAACATGTCTCTAAAATCACGTGATCTAAAAACTTCTCTCTCGCCTGTCGCCTGATGGATCAATGATTCTCTATACTGCCTCTCTATCTCTATATAGGGTGGATTCAGTCTGTATTTGGGGGGCTCATCCCTATCCCCACCCCACCCCACCCCTTCTCTCTCTCTCTCTCTCTCTCCCTCCCTCTCTCTCTCTCTCTCTCTCTGCCCAGTTCACTTCCTCTCTCCCTCCCTCCGTCTCTCCGTCTCTATCTCTTTCTCTTTTCTATTTCACTCCTTTTCAGATTCAGATTCAGATTCAATTCGGTTTTATTAAGACTCAACAAAAATTCCAAAGACTAAAAGCGTGAGTTTACAAATTTAGAACAGTTTACAAAGTTAAACATTTTTTAAAAAACATATAAATATAAGTACATGGAAAGAAAAGAAAATAACCACGGAAAATGCGTCATTGATACATATTAAAAATTACTAACTTCATTTTTTAAAAACCCATTCAATTAGAATAGTGTGAAAGAACTCTCAATTTTTTTATTTCTCTTCATTTATCTTTCACTCTTTCTCTATCTCTCTCTTAAGCATGATTAGTATTTAAATATAGTATTTCTCTCCAGGGCACCAATCTTCCTCGAAGCAAACTTCTCTATGCGAAGATGAAATGGAAAGACATTTGAAAGAATCCTTATAATCAAGACATTGGCGTAAATCCCGGTGGGTGGGGGGATATATTCCCCCCCCCACACACACACACTTTTTTGAGAGGGGGGGGGGGATGGCGTGTACAAATATCCCCCCCCCCCAACTTTTTAAGGAAGAAATGATATTTGAATTAATCTTTAAATATAATTTTTAATAATCTGTCGTAAACAACATATTTTAGAATTTCTATTTGAAAATGCGATTGAAAACCAGAAAAGCGCTATTTTGGCTCGATCGCTCGTCATATTTTCAAATTTTCATTTGAAAATGCGATTGAAAACCAGAAAAGTGGTTATTTTTGGCTCGCTCGCTCGCAGGATAAAAATTAAAATGTGTGTAAGGGGGTCTGAGCAGGTGGGTGAGGGCGTGTGTTTATACTTACGTGTGAGTTTGACAGAAAAAAAATCGGCAAAAAAGTCGATCATCCCCCCCCCCCCCCCCCACACTCCTCAAAGTGGATTTATGCCGGTGAATCAAGACTACAGCTAAAGCAGCGAACCTTTTCCCCAAATCAACATTTACCGAAAAAATTCAACTCACACGCTAAATTTCGAACACAATCCATTTTTCTTTCAATCCTTTAATGTCACTTGCCTTGCCTAGGTTCAACCAAGACCAATTATGAAATTGCCACCTTGGTATGAAAGGCATTTCTTTCTCAACACTCTTGATTTCAAGAAGGGAATGCCGAATCTGCAATAACACAATACTTCGTTGTAAATCGTTGTGGGGTTATCTTCCAAGTTTTCCCGCTAACATCAAGTCGCGAAAGCATTTGGGCTGCAGCGAGTATAATCACGAAAAGTTAAACTGGACTCTACCAAAAACAGAAGCCCGACACCAACATCATTCGTTATATCAACACACTCACTTAATCGTATTTATTAATTCGCTGATCCCCCGCTAATCATACACGTCAACACCTTCCCATCATGAGCGAATCGCTGAATAGGCCGCTCGTGCAGTCTAACTCTTTACACAGTGGTAGTTCGAGTAAAGTAAGATGTTGAAGCAATATTTTTTTTTCTGTTCTCATGAATTGAATGGGATATGAAATGGATGTTTTAATAAAGACACAAAATGTGAACTTACATGACCCATTACAAATTGTTTATTTTGTGTTATCTATACCACACACTTCTCGAACATGGCCGTACGCAGCGGGGAAGGGGGGCAGGGAGGGGGGCCAGTTACCCCCAGAAATTTTCAAGACCTATATATTTTTTTCTGAAAATTTTCCAAAATTTCACCAAAAGTGTGCACCACATCGTTTAATTTCAAGTTTAAAAATGCAATAACGCCCTCTTGACAAGCTTGGTCGCTTCGCTCCCTTGCGTGTTTCTTCGAACAATTACGTAGTCTTGCCCCCCCCCCACCCCGAAAAAATTTCTGCGTATGGCCCTGTTCTCGAATCAGCAAGTTCTTTTAGACCAACACCGGATGTGGAATTATGTGTTTTTTCCGTATCCTCTGTAATCCACATCTATTCTGTTAATTTATACCTTATGTAAAGAAATCTACATGAAATATTTTACTTTTTCCTAGCCACTGATGTTCAAAAAAGTATTGCAAGCGATTCGTACACCGATCTAGCTCTCAAAGCTCTGGATTACTCATTTTCACGCTTCCAAAAGTCCGAATTACTTGCTCTTTCTAAGCTTAATACAAAGTGATGGAGAAAGCCTTTGCTCATGTGGGGCTTTCCAGACCTGTGGAACATATTTGCTATAGAGATGAGAAAAAGAATTCAGATGAAGGGTTTAAAAATAATTCCATAAAGTTTCCGTTTAATTTGACTTATAAATAAATTACCTTTCCCTTTACGTTATTTCCTCTCTTGTTGCACTTTTTCCCTTTTCTTTTTTAATGTGATTTCATCTTTTGTACTAATCGTGACTCAAGCGTCTGATTTCAAGTGGAATTGGCGCCTTACATAATTATCTTAGATATTATGACCACTGTGATTATCATCATTATTATTGTTGTTATTATTATTATCATCAATATTGCTATCATTTTTATTATTGTTATTATTATTATTGTTGTTGTTCTTGTTCTTGTTCTTGCTGTTGTTGTTCTTGTTCTTGCTGTTGTTATGTATAGAACAAGGATCCAAGACTGTTGGTCCCGACCAATACCTCAACGAAGCTGCACTCTGTAAAGTTGATTAAAGAATTCCAGTGAAAGTCAAACCCCAGTGTCAAAGGCGCTTTGACAATCCAAGCAGCAAGCCGCTTACGAGGCCAAAAATCATTCCACCAAAAAATATCATTTCGAGCGCATCAAGGGTATGATTCGCTTTAACACGCTCGGCGCCACTACGGGCATTTTACAAATTCATTTTCCGGAGGGTGTTTCATAAAGCCGTTCGTAAAGTTACGCATGAGTTTACGAACGACTGGAATATGAAGTGCCTAATGGGATGCCCAAAGAGTTTTCTGACGTTTAAAAAGAGTGTGACTGCATTTCGCATAATCTCAATTAAATTGTGGCCAAAAATGTACTTCGCAATAAATTATTATTATCATTATTATTATTATCATTATTATTAATATTTATTCAAAATGACCCATCGCTACACACCTTCAAAACAATGTTAAAGTCCCACTTATTTGAATTTGTAAAGGTTGAATTGATTTGCCTCTTTGTAATATAAATTTAATCGTGGTGCTGTTGTCCCAGCTTTCCATTAGGTATAACAGGTTGTATAAGGATAGTGCTTTATTTAATGGCTGCAGGGACAATAGCACCACAGCACCTAGAAACATAGTATTGGGCGCGTTATAAATGTGCTGTAGTAATATTATTGTTATTATTATAATTATTTATTCGGCAAAGAAAATATAACAGAGTACAAAAACAATTGACAATGAAAAGGATAAAGATAATGCGACCACTGGAACGTCAGGAACAGAAAATGTTAACTTAATAACTATAGCTCGGGGCTTTCCGTCCCAATTCCAGTCGAAGCAAACATAACAAGACAGAAGTAAAATTACAAATTCATCTTTATCATAAATTGCATAGGCCTTCACAATTAGAACAAATATGACTGTAAACAATAGTAATGTTAATTTATGTCTGCATATGTCACCTTCAGCCGATGCGACTGATTGAGAATCGTATTTGGCTTGCCATATTCAAGTTGTTCGTGAAGTTATTCGTAACTTATAACGAACAGCTTTATGAAACACCCCCTGATCAGTTTTATCTTCATCACGAGTTCATATAACAATTCTTCTCATCACACCCCCGATGAGATGGGAGGGCAAGGGAATGAGAAAAGCACTTTTATCTAATTTGTTGTCATGTTTGCCCAGTTAAATGTCAGTGCTATTTCAAGAGGAGCTTAGCGCCAAAATGCATTTATATTGCCAATTGATGGAAATACTGCTACTTCGTGTAATGAACAGATGTTTGCCGGTGGGGACGAGGAAATAATGCGTATAGATACACTGTAGGAGATGTTATTATCAATAAAGTGTGTTCATTTCACTGCACTGGGACATAATTTGCCCCACTTTGAAAAGGGGTTCAAAAGTAAATAGTTCTGGAAGGAAATATTTCTAAGAAAATTCAAAATCATTTATCTTGCACGTATTGGCACCGCTGTTTCGAGACAGTCAAACTAAGAAATAAAAACAGTCATCATTTTTATAGAACAGGAATGAAAATTTTCAAACTCATGACAGTTTACGACATCTTGGCATTTTTAAAGCTTAATAAAAATATATATATAATAAAAATTATATATAAAAACAGTTCTAGCTTGATTTAACGCTTATATAGAAAATTCCATCTCCAGGCGCTTCATAAACAAAAAAACAATATCGAACAACTAAATTACACTAAATATAAAATACTTACACTAAATATAAAATAACTTATCGCATGAATTATTATAATAAGAAATGAAGAAAAGTAACAATGATAATACAATGGACTATCTAAAATTTAGTCTACGTCCTTACAGTGTAGGAAATGAATGAACATTTGATGCGTTCTTAATGACCATATCAATTTCATTATCTTTGAATACAGACATGTATTCCAAGGAGCTCTACTCGATGGTTCGCAAAATCTTAAATGATTACAACCATACTGCAGTGTATCCTACCCAGGCTGGAGGATGATAGAATCATCATTGGAACTTGAATACAAAACCAAGATTAGGTTAGCTTATGGACATATGAAATAGTATACGTGAATATCTGATTTTGTGGGGGGGGGGTGGAAAAAATGACTGTGTTGCCATACACTTTAAAAAAAGGATTGGTCAAAATGACCAATACTTTGGTTAATATGTGTCCGACCAAAATGTTGGTTAAAATTGACTAATATATATGGTCAATATTACCAAATCATTGGCTAAAATGTACCAACATTTTTGTCGCTTTTGACCAGTTTTTGGTCGGACACATATTCACCAACACATTGGTTATTTTGACCAATCCTTTTTTAGAGTGTAGGAATTCGCGAAAAGGGCCAGTATTCTCTTTTTTGTTGAGGGGAAAAATAACTATATTGCCAAAGGAATTTAATGAATATAGCTTTGTTTAACATGAAATAGACATTAGGCTGACACATTTGTGAATATCATGTCTGGTTTAGAGTCAGCTAATTTGTGATTTGAAATAAACTTTTGTATTTTTATGGCCTTGTCCTGCCCAACGGCTTTCTTTTAAAGTTAAGGGTGTGAGAAAAAGACGTTACGTGTCAAAGCACGCGTACTGGGTTACAACGGCGCCATCTTAACTGGCGCCAAAGTTCATTAACGAATAAAACCTTCGGAACCAAATGACGGCCATCTGGACAAATAAGAAAACTTTTTGTCTTCAGTAACAATGCTGTATGAGTAAATATAATGTTTATTAAAAAAAAGACCTCTGACCAGAGATTTCAGGTACCAAAACAGATCGACAGAACGACCAAAACACTGATAATTCACATAAACATGAAAACCAGAATTCAAATTACTATCTAGCTTAGAAATAGCTGTGGAAGCCAAACAGCGTTGAGATTAAGAGTTGTAATTAGTTGGTGTGCGGTCGAGTGTGGGTTGCAAATTGACCATCAAGGAAAATGAGCTCAGATAGACAGGAGAGTTCGTTTGGAGGAGAGAATGTGAGTGGGGGAGAGAGGAGACTATGAGCATGATGAGAGGAAGAGAGGGGGTATTAGTGTGAGAGTTTGGTATTCAAGTATGGCCGGTAGGCTATATGACGTTTTGCAATTTTGTGTGGGCTGCTAAATGGACGAAATATTTCTTTTTTTCAAAGAACATGATCTTAGGAGGTTTGCGTTGAAATAAATGAAATGTTGTTTATATTGATATGGTCAGGTGTTTTACTTTCCCCCTGAAAAACGATGACAACTAAATTTTATCAGGGAAATTGATATCAAAACTGAAATAAACAATTTCTTGTCAGTCATTTTGTTTATCCCGAAAATTTAGCTTGTCATTGGTGACTGATTGCATACCCAGTGATAGAGGGAAATCTCAGTAACAGTCAGTATTAGGTATTCCTGCCATGTACAGCCATCTTCTGTTTAACCATGCCTACAACACGTGACTCCAATAAACCTTGTCAACCTAAAAAAATTTCTGGCCTAAGCTATTAAAACAGACCACGTGCGATCGCATCAGAGCAAAGCCGAAGATACATTAACAAATGAGTCGTTAATTGATGAACTGTCGATGTAAAGACATTAATGGAATGAAGCTCTGGCATATATCCATTAATTGGATCGATCTCCCCAATCCTGAATCAACTACTGAGGCTGAATATGGAATATATTCCTTTCCCTTGTCAGAAATTCTATAAATAATGAATGTCAAATTCATTTGACAAAATTACCAAAACTTATTTAATTTACGAGGTTTCCATTTAATTAGGGAGAGGAGGACTTGTACTTTGAATTGTAATTAATGGAAGCCTGGGTTCGGAATAATTATTACTGTTGCAAAGAGGAAAGATTTTTCGAAATATTATTAAGAATTTGAAGTAAAATTCATTGAATAAATTATTGCCGGCATCTATCTCAAGCGAATATTCCATATTTGGCCCAGTTTTAATCCCATGGTCTCAGACTGTGCGTTATAAAGGCCCTATAGGCTACTTGTTGTCCTCGTATGTTGATCGCTGTCATAAAAACTTACTGCAAATGATAAAATTCGAACAAAAGTGAAAATTCTTTCTCTGCTTCCAGATTGTACAGATTTTACAGAATCTGTAAAATCTGTACAAACTAGAAGCCTATAGTTAAAGGCTTAGCTACCTTCTCTGCTTTTAATCACATACTGTCTTCTTCAGGAATAATGTCACTGATCCTGAAGCCATCCGCACACTTTACGATTCGACTGCGATCCGACAGCGATCGCAATAGGGTGATGGGGTATGAAAATTTTACAACTCAGATCCTCATGCCTTGGGTTTCAAATAACGATATGAACACGAAAATTTTGATCCTTTGTCCGTTTTAAACACTCTTTTTGAATTAAAGATTAAATGGGTTTTCTAACCGTAGAGATTTGCACGACTTGTCACGACTTGGTACTACGATTCGGCGCCGATTTGGCTTTCCCCTCAACCAGAAGGATTTGGAGGAGTCAAGGAAGCTCAAACATTTTGGTTCTTATATCATTAAGATCTGCCACGCTTAAAATATTCTTGTCAAATGCTGCTGTGATTTATTTTGCAATTACGTAGATCAATTAGTGCGGTGGGCCTTAGAAAAAGATAAAGGCATTTTCCGAATTGATTCGATTAGGCGAAAACCGTCCATTTTTGAGGACGAAAGTGATCTCAGAAACAGCGGTCAGTCTGTATGAGAATTTGACTGATTACTGATATTGGATCCTTCATAATTATTATAACGTAGCGTCAGACTGCGCCTGAGGTATATAGCAAATAGCATTACATGGTCTTCAACGGTCAAACAATTCAGGATTAATGATTGAGTAAAATGTTTTACTTTGAGAACATTGTCCAAAATTTTGAGGCCAATATCCTATTCTAAACATGTGCCAAAAGTTAGCTTTAAAAAAAGGAAGCGTTAGTATACAATACCCTTGCATGATCCATGAAAGCAAAACAACTTATAATTTTCGTCAGTATCATCTTTCAAATTCTTGTTCACACGTTGTAACTTTTGAGAGAAAAAAAGTTGTTTATGGATTTCAGCTGTCAGTCTCGAGATCTTTGTCTGTCCATCTGTCTCCCCTAAGTCACATTTCTGCCATCACGTGAAATTTCTTTGATAAACATTGTGTTGTTGGTTTTTATTGATGCTCATAAAATCGTTTATTATTTGGCTTAAATCAAATGAATCACATGAATAGTCCAACAAGGAGCTTAATGACTTATTAAAACCTATAAAAACCTGACTTGGTTTTTAATTGCCATTCAGCTTGCTCTGTAGAAAGTAAAAATAGCAACAGGACAAAGTCATTTTGAGTGGGCAGTTCCTTTCTGAATCTATCCCTAAGTTAAAGAGTAACAGAGAAATGCAACTTTCATGTTTAATGAAACTTTAATTTTAAATGAAGTATCGTGAAATGACACTGCAACTTTGATGGTGAAAATCTGTTTTGGTGTCAATCGGATGACCTTATCTTAATTTACACCCCAAAAAAGCAATGCCTGGGAATTGCCCCAAAGAAATGTATACATCCGTGTATTTCAAAAAAGGATGTGAATAAAGAAAAGTGGTTTTCTTTTACAAAGTAGTTTTCTTTTACAGATACAGAATGAAAAACATGGTTCAACTACATGAAGCAAAATGTTATGAATAGAAATGATTAGTATACTAACTAGGACAATCGTCACATTCCTTCACTGTAAAAAGTCTAAACACTTTTATAAACGCTTTTCTGTAACACTTTATAAACATTTAAACACGTTTAAATGGAAATCATAAACACTACTAATCATTATCGCCTGTATGATATTAAAAGTCCCTGTTTAGTTTTGGAACACTTCGTAAACACTTAGACACGTTTATCCTATATGTTTAATTGGGAATCTTGAACACTTCATAAACACTTAAACACGTTGAGATGTGTGTTTAGATGTTTATAGACGATAAGTTTATGAACACATGATTCCATATTAAACGTGTCTAAACGTGTCAAAGTGTTCCAAAATATTCATATTAAACGTGTTTTAGTGTGTATGTAAACATGTTTGAGTGTTTATGAAGAGTTCCAAAAATAAACGTGGATACAGGCGATAATGATAACTTCTAATTAGTAGTGTTTATGATTTCCATTTAAACGTGTTTAAGTGTTTATAAAGTGTTACAGAAAAGCGTTTATAAAAGTGTTTAGACTTTTTACAGTGCTAAAGTCGATTATAGAACCTTGACAAAAATTGATTACACCTATTTTCACAATAAATAGATTTCCCACCTTTAATATTCATTCTTTCATTTATTTTTCTTTTTAGAGAGAAAAAAATGATATTTTCAAGCTTTTGTAAATTGAGGTTAGGTGACGACAAACATTTTGTTTCCTTTTGGTAAACTCACAGAAAATCCGGTTTGGATATCTATGGAGCCTGCGTGCTGTGTTGATAACTAATCAATGATAAGGATATGAAATTGTTAAAAATGAAACAATTTATATTCGTTGATGAATCCTCCCAGGAAACTGTCAGAATCAAGAGCGGAAGGCATGCATTTCCGCGGTTTTTTTTAAACCTTTCTTATACTTTTCTGTACATCTCTCCGCACATTAACGTGATTCTATTTTATTTATTTTATCAAATAACTATGCCTCCGCTGCAGACATAAACGATATTTAATGTTTGTATGTAACAAAAGCCTATAACATCACCTACTTGATTCTTTTGCTGAAAGGATTAATACCGCGGAAACTATCAAATTTAAAACACTGTGATTAAAGAAACCAGTCAGGTCAATATAAGAGAAATCGCAATATCGAACTACATGTATATTACACTACAAAAATTATAGTCAGTCATATTCGGATAATTGATTGAGGCAATCATGGCAATAGCACATCTACAAATTCAACACGGTATCGAGTAGTTATTGTAAAATCTCGTAGTATGTATAAAAGTAGGCCGGGAAAAAGGAACATTTTCAGAAACTTGACTGGGATTTATTCCTCTTTTAGGAAGGAAAAAAATCAATACAATTAGACAGTGATGGGGTTTTGCTTGCTTTTGATTAGCGAATTAAGTCAGTACTGAGTGAAATCCAACCCATCTAACAACTCTGGAGTCACACAGACAAGGTTTTCTCTCCTGTGCGAAGACATCATCAAGAAGATTCAACATTTAATCTCTCATTCAGCTTTTATCGTCAGTTTTGTTTAATTTATCAAGCTCTGAGTCATAAGCATACAGAATTAGTTACATTTGGTGAAACAGTTATATTGACTATCACAATAATAAATCATACGTCCGAATGTCTAGACAGAATGAGTGAGTCAATAAAACACAAATCCAACCTTTAGTAACAAACTCATGGGGCGACAATAATGTACTTTGTTAATCCAAAAGGCAAATACTTGTGTAAGAAATTTGTCATTGAAGAAGACGTATTGTGTTATCTAATGATTTTAATAGTACGCAGCATGTTCCAAAATGCATGATGGAGTATACATTATGACTGCGTAATTATCCTTGCAGTAGCAGTAAGACTGCATTCAGAGAGCATTAGGTAATCAGAAAAATGGATTCCTCCCTTTGTCTTCCACACGTACGCCTGCATCCACGACAGCGAGCACATGAATATGTGATCTCCATCTTTCCTCTTTGAATGTCCTTTTTTACCCATCTCCCTTTCACTTATTTTTTTTTTCAGAGACTTGTGTAATTATCCAGCCAAACTTCTCTCAGCCAGTCAAAAGAGGCACTGCTGAAAAATCTTGTCTTTTCTGTTTCTTTCTCTCTTTTTTGTAGGATTACGAATTTTACCGTCTTTATATCCAACTTCCGTGTTTACTTTTCTCTACGTAAATGCCCCCCCCCCCCCCCACTGGCTTAGGCCAAGGGAATTTTCAACAAGGGGGGGCCCAAGGCGAGGGCGGCGAAGCGCCGAGCGGGGGAGGGTGTCACCCCCCCCCAACCCCCCCCCCCCCTCTACCCACGGTAGGGAGAATTTGTGAAAATTCGTGCATGGAAAATGGCATTTCTTCAAACTAAATTTAGCATTAGGGGTAACTTATAATTTAAGAAGTGGCATATGGGGGGCCAAGGCGAGGGAGCGAAGCAACCAAGCGGGGGAGGGTGTGGGGAGGGGAGTATCCCCCCTCCCACGGTAGGGAGATTTTTGAAAATTCGTGCATGAAAATAACTTTTTCTGCGCACTAACATTCAGTATTAGGTGTATTAAACTTATATGAGAAGTAGTATATTCACGTTTTACTTTCATTTCGTAGGGTAGGGGCAGGGTAAATTATGTGAAGTGGACTCGATGAAAGTTTTTTTTTTTTTTTTTTTTTTTTTTGCTCGCCTATCAAAAGGGTGCCATGGTCCCCTTGTGCCCCCAGCTACGCCAGTGGACCCCCTCCCCCCTTAGATCAAAATTGCAATCCTTAATAGCCTACATTTTTCATAATTCCATATGCTTACTGAACACCGCCTCCAGCTCATGTGAAAAAATAAAATCGTGTTTGCATCACCATTCCCTTATAGACTCCTGCAAAATAATGTTTGGATGCAGTTACAATCGATTCTTTGCTTTTCATCTTTGCTTTCGTTATCATGCAGACAGTTTTATCGAGAGTCTGCCATTTTTCGGATGTATTCATTGGAAAAGGTCTTATTATGATTTAAGCATATCAAAAATTAACGGGGGCGGAATCTCTCCGGGGCTATTACAGTGGGATTGGATTTGTTTTTGTTAATGTTGTGGTTATTGCAGTTTTATTATTAATACTATTATTCCTTTTGGACGTTCATCGTGCCCACTATGCTTATGGCACTTGCTTCAAAATATATCATTCATTAGAATTCCTTCATAGGTACATGCTTGATACTTTCGGAATTTTCTTTAAAGGTATTTAACTTATTCCATAACGAAAACTATTTTCTGCGCCCCAGCAATGATTATTGCCTTCATTCTGTTCTTCTGATTATATCATTACAGGCGGTATTGCTACGATAAAAAAAATTAACGTGTAGATGTCACTCGATACTGCCATCCGACGTTTTGTTGTTTTGTTGTTGTTTTTATTAGTCTACACGCATATCTCACATCTTGACGGTATAATTTCACGCTTACCTTCACAACAATCTCTCATAATTACCGGCTATGACAAATGCAGTATTGGAAGAATAATGGGACTCGTATGTTATTAAATGGAATGTAATTTACATGCAGATAGGCCGACGTGAGGAAACAAACGTGACGTAGACACAGCTATACGACTGGAAATATTTCTTGCTGTATAAACGTTAATCGAGAAGTAAATATTAAATATTACTTATAGGAAAATAGTGAAATTTATCCATCTGAAGCAATAATGATGATAATGATAATAAGTGGTTTTTATTTACCGAGGGTAGCCACATCATGACTGCTCCTGCTCTTCCTGCGGGCCCTGCATCTTGTATGAACGTTATTCGAGACATAAATAATATCTTATTACTTATAAGAATCCAGTGAAATTTATCAATCTGAAGCAATAATGATGATAATGATAACAACTGGATTTTATTTCCCCAGTGTAGCCACATCATGATTGCACCTGCTCTTCATGAGGCCCCTGCAGAGTATTACCCCAGCACTGCCTGGTACACACTCAATACACCTGGGTTGAGATGGGTACTAGGTTGGCAAAACAACCTGTACAAGGGTGTAAGGACCGAGGGAGGATCGAACCCTAGACATCTCGTGGGAGAGGCAAGAGCCTTAACCACTATAACATGGTTTTACAACACACCCAGCGCTGAAATACCATACACTCTAAAAACTAAAATGTTAAATCACCATTTCAACATGTTCATAGGGTGGATGAGTGACCACCTTTTCAAAATTTACTTAGATGACTTTGAACATGCTGGATTCAACATGCTGGGATTCACACCTTTATCATGTTTATACTGTTGAATCCAGCATGTTCAAAGTTTTAATATACAATTTCGAAAAATGTAGTTACTCCTCTACCCCTCTAAATGGTAATTTAACATTTTAGTTTTTAGAGTGTACCGCAGTCTACACTGGTCTTAGGTAATTTAGTTTTACGTTTCATTCTTTGTCTCTGAAATGCTTTTGAAGCTCAGAATAGGGAAACACTGCATCAATAATTGAGGGAAGTTCTTTGGAGACGCGGAGATAAATAAATGTTGGTAGTAATATAGGGGATGGAATGAAAATTCAATCAAATTCATATCTTTCAGTCGAGTGACCCTCTTTATGGCTCAAATCTCTCTTCTCTCCAGTGTTTGCATTGGATAATGTTACCTATACCATTCTACACTGACAGCATTATTGAACAGTGTGTCTCCCTCCAGGAAATCACTGACCATTCGTGCGAACGGACGGCTAAATATTGCAGCGTGGCGTCCCTGCGCAAAGGAATAGATGAGGACAGAATGCGTATTAAAAGAGGAATGCCCCCGGTACTCAATACTGAAAACTGACTAGTGGCGTTTAGAAATATAATGTCATTCAATCTTTTCACTTGGATGTTATGGAGCTGATATTGAAATGTAAGCATAACATATTCGCCTTTATGATAGTTTCACTGCTGACCAGTTAAAGAACGCTTATAAATTGCCATGACAATCTTTCGAAAGTCTGTAGATTGTATAGTTGCTTAATTGCTCTTTAGAGGGATCATTGTGTAGCAGATTAAGTGTATGCCAAAGGCGCGATATTGAAATGATATGATAGCTTTGTTGTTATTTTTTACACAATGCATTTTGTTTCTTAGTTACACAATACGTAATATGCACTGTAATGATAACTTATGTTGATGCAACAAAGTTTTTGCTCACGCCAACGGAATGGAAATTGCCATATAAATATATTCTGAAGAGTCTTTCAGCACTATTCTTGATCATTCCCTTGTCCCATGTATATGATACCATGATGTTTATTGTCTTGGGCCCAACCACGGACCCCTTTTCACTGTAGGTCACTGAGGTTGCCGATTTGACATTTCAACAAATAGAGAGTTTGTTATAAATTGAGAATGATGGCAGGATTTAAAATATGATGACGTTTACGAATATGTTATCGCTTTACGAGTTCAATTATATCTTTGCATACATTCCTCAGCGACGTGACGTGCTGGTGTCCCTACGTTCCTTCAGTGATAAATCAAGACGACTTTTAAGGAGAAATACTTTATTTCCGCTCTTGTAGATAAAATGACAAATGATTGCTTTCTTATTTTTCAGCTAATTTCGAAATGTAAGGTGTTCTTTATTTGCACTGTTTTGTTTTGAATCGTCTGTTCTGTTTTGCCTTCACGTTGGCAAAATAAATCTAGTGAACCTCAACCCTACTCCTCCAGCAAATTCGACGGACATTGCTAACATGGCAAAAGAAAAATTACATTTTAGAAACTTTTTTCTCTCCTTTTTGGAAGTAGAGATATTATCTGAAGACTTAAGGCCGTATCTCACCGGCGACGATGTCTCCGACAAAAAATGGCTTGCGCTCTCACCAAGGCACGACTCCTAGGAGACGCCTTGGAGACAGGCAAGATGAAAACAAATTTGCCTGGAAGTCGCGGGGAAATCGCTGCCACGTCTCCGAGATGTCTTCTCAGTCGCGGTGACGTCCCTGCGACTTCTCCGCAACGACGTCGCAACTCCGCAACTGTTGGAGACCTGGAGGAAACGTATCCGAGTTCTGATGGAGTCTGGAAAAAGTCTCCTAAAACATGTTTAAATTTCCCGTGACTCCCCGAAGATCCGGCTAGTCTCCAGGAGACGTCGCGGAGAGGTCCCCGCAACCTGCGGAGACTTGAGTAGCGAACTAGTCGCGAGCTAGTCCCCAGGCTGGTGAGATATCCCCTGTAGATATCTTAGGCAAGGGGGGGGGGGGGTGATTTTTGTACCCTGTTCAAAGCACTACGATAAATGGTCACTGGTACGGTTCCCAATCGAGATGCATACAACATATCTATCTTCTTGAATGAAAGATGTTTAATATCATCTCAAATTTCGGTCATCATTCCAGCGCCCATCTTCTGTAAACAGTCCGCCACTGAGACCAAACTGTGCGATAGCCGAAGCAATGCAGAGTGGAGTATACGCAAATTGCATTCTTGTCTAAATTTAGTCCTCTGGCTGTCCAGCCTGGCTCTAGCTTGGCTTAGGGTTGTGGAGTGCTATTTGATATCAGTCGAGCAATGGGCGGTGGGAGGGGGCCGGGGTCTAGCCAAGTCGTCATTAGGCGATTCGTAAATTCCCTTTTTAATTCAGTTATACAAAGTTGTACACCTGTGCAGCTACGTCGAGGCCCGCGTCGAGGCCTAGCTGGATGATACTGTAGAACCAAGGAGCTTCAAACACATAAAACAAGTATTTTCATTGTGCGTGATATAGTGGCTGCGGTGGGTATAAATTGCCCTACCTCCCCCCCCCCCCCCCTTCTTCACCTCTTTCTCCCATGCAGCTTACAAAAAATGGTGAAAAGAGAGAAAAGGGCAAGGGGGTGCAATATTCAAGTATGAACGCTCCAATTATTTCTTAATGAGACAGTGTGAAAAAGTATGGGAAAAGGATTATCAGAAACTAATAAAAATGCTTTTATACTTCAATCTGAACTCAAAGGTTAAATGATTTAGGATGGAAGCACATCATGACATCACGTTGACTCAAGAAACAGGTCAATGAAGGTTAGATATTAAATTTGACTTATAATATCATATCCATGACACCTCACATCACTGGACTTTTTCTTTAGTCTTTGTGGTGTGTTTTCTTTTTTTCACTCTAGATCTGAGAGGGGAACTTGGGCTGAATCAACACCAATTATTTTTCATTATACAGTGCATATTGGAGTAAAAATTTACCCGATTTTGGACATAAATAATTTATCCAAGTCTTTTTAGAGAGTTCTTGCCTCCATTCTCACTCTTTCATCCCATATTCTTTTCTTTCTCACCTTCTATTCCCCCCCCCCCCCTTTTTTTTTTTTTTTTTTTGGTCTTATTTTTGTTGGCCTTGTTGATCACACAGACACTTATTTACCCTTTCCACTCAACATTCAAGCTAGCGGCACATCTCACCGTGTATTCGACTTTTTATCGCTCCGATGTTGGCCACATTGAAGAGGCGATGATGAGCTTGTACACAAGAAGGTCATGGAGTTACATATGCTAAACAAATAATCCAACTTGTTCTACAGATCCTCCCCTCGGGATAGACTGGTGATATAACTTTCTCGTTAGATTCCATGCGGGATCTCATATCGTCAGTGTCATTTTCTTAACACTTTGCCCTCGAGAGAAATACACATGAACATACATGAAGATAACCCCTGTGATGATGTATTTCATCCTTGATATAACGTATTACAGATAAGACCGAGAATTATGGAGAAAAATAATCATGAGAATTGCAAGTAAAATCTACAGAAACAGAGCATGATGACCCCTAAAGGTCATTAAAGGGTACCAATCATCGAAAGACAATTTGCTCCTTATTTTAAGGGGTTAAGTTCACTACTACATTCTAAATATGGCCTTCAAATATTACTTTCATAAAAAGATATTGCGTATATTAATAAGCTCAATCAGCATAAAGGCGACTGATGAGACGACGTACGCGTACGCAAGGGCATGAATTGGGCGCTTTACGAAATCGAACAGCCATTTGATTCCGAGCGTTATGGGGCATTACATTATCCTTATTTTCTGTAAACTCCTTATACGTTTAACCCCTAGAAAGCCGAGTAATTTTGGGGAGGGATGGTATTTCACACGTACTAGCTGTACACCCCTTTTTAAGGCAAAAATTTAGGAACTGTAGTTTTTTTCAGGTGACGATAATAATAAGCATTTAACCAAACACTTTTTGCTTTTGCTTTTGTGTTTGCTGTTGTTTCGCTTAATTGTCTGATATGAATACGTTTTATTTCCTTTTGCTCTTAGTGCCCTGTTTTATTCCCACCCCCCCCCCAATATTTTTACACACAAAAAACCTTTAAAATTATGATATATTTCATTTTTGATAGGATATTCTTCTCTCCAGTTACATCTGGGTCTGGTAAGTCTATAACCTTTAATGGGTATAAACTGATCAACAGTTTCTTTTAAATCCCCTAAATCCAAGCAGTCACTAACAAACAACAAGCTATCGAATTTCAGGTGAGTATACAAAAAACATGTGACGGTATAAAATGTACTGTGACTTGAACGTGAACTTTGACCACATCTTGTTACAAACCACCGCGGATCATCCCCCTAGGGGTTGAACATGGCAAAGATTCTTCTCAGAATTGCACTGTACAGGAAGTTACACCACTGCAATGTTAGCTTTGCTCAAATACATAACGAGAAATCTGACATAACACAAAAATGGTTGTAGGCTATTCATGGGGATGTACGCTGTAAATGCTACATTCACTCAATAACAAAGCAAGAAAGAGTCGAAAGAGCGAGAGAAGCAGATAGAAGAGAGAAAGAGAGAGGATAGAGAGAAAGAAGAAAGAGAAAAGAACGAGCATGGTGAGAGTGTGAGTGTGTGCGCGCGCTTGTGCGTTATATGTATGTGTGGGGGGGGGAGAGAGTTTGGAATTAAGATTAATAAAACATAATGTTATTTTTAAATTTCTCTTTTTCGTTTAGTTCTTCATCTGAATAAAGGCGCGGAATATCTCTTTTAGATGCATTTGGAAGCACAATTTTCAATTTGTGACTGGTACAGATTAGCACCGGAACTTTTTTCTTATTATTCAAGCACAAACGTGGAAATATTATTCTGCTCTTCTTACATCCCCACCCCCCCCCCTCTCTGCTCCTCTCTTCTACTATCATTCTTCTATGTGTAACAATTATGCCGGTATCTCCCCCCCCCCCCCATCTCTCTCTCTCTCTCTCTCTCTCTGTCTCTCTCTCTCCATATAATATATATTCCTCTTTAATATTTTATATTACTTTATCCATTTCTCCTTTCTCCATCAACTCTGTCTCTCTTATCACTCTCTCTCTCTCATTCATCATTTTTTCCACTCGTATTCTCATTCTTTAGCTCTGTCAAAGTCACTTTACCCTAAAGTCAGCTCACAGATCAATCGGCTCAGATAGAGTATTGGACATTTAGCATTTCATACATATTCATAATGTCTTCAAGCGGCATCTCTTTTTTCTATTAAGAAAAAAAAATTTCTTCGCCGTAAGAACACTACTGCACTTCCTCTCCAAAGCTCTGAATGAAAATTTATCTAAGCCTTGTTGATCCTTTCAAGAGCTCTAAAAGCTTCTTTCAAATTACGGAAAATATGAAGGAAAAAAAATGTGGATATTTGTTTGGAAATATATATATTTCGACATACTGACATACATTGTTATCCGCTTAATTCGAGTTAAAATGCTCCCTGTCAGACAGAGTATAGCTTATAATTTACTTTTTCTATCCCTCTTTTTAACATTTTCTTTTCATTTGTTCATGTCGTTTTTTATATTCTTGATGGAATTTACTTTTCCTTTTGATATTGTGAATTTAGCTGTCTAGTCAACCATGCATGGAATGCAGGTTATCATCAAATTAACTAGGAAAAGAAAAAAGGGGGGTATATCTTTTAGAAATGTAGAAAAACCACAAATGTATTTAAGAGTGATATCCAGATCATCCTAATCATGCCGATAAAATCATTCGTTGAAATCTCTGTTCTTTATTTGGTGTTGGGAGTGCGTGCATTTTTACTCTTTTTACTCTAAATTCTGTGACAAGCAAAAGAAAATAAAAGGTCCTGAACCTTTTTTTTTAGATTACACTTTAAAACTCGGAAAAGTATGCGGAAAATGCTTCAATAAAAATCGAGTAATTTACAGAATGGCCAACATTAGGGATTTAGGTTATGGAGCTACGTCATATCTTGCGGTATTTCTGTTCAATTTGATTCATTATTAAGGCAATGACAGTGGGTTTGTTAGCACGCAGTTTACAGTCATTCGCATCACGTTCGGATATTTCACCAATACACGGCATCTGTAGATCCTTGTTGCAAATATATATACACGCAATCATCAAGTCACTATGAAATATTCATAAACCATTCAGCGCGGACCTATCTGACAGTCCCTATGGAGCTCTTAACCGATGGCGTATCCAGGCCTTGGCCTCAGGAGCAAAGCATCTCTGTTTTTGATAATAATGATAGTGAAGATGATGACAATAATAATAATAATAATAATAATAATAATAATAATAATAATAATAATAATAATAATAATAATAATAATAATAATGATAATAATAATAACAAAAATAGTACCAATAATGTTGGCTCAATTGATAGAGCGTCCGCCTCATGAACGGGAGGTCGTGGGTTCGATCCCCGGCCGAGTCATACCAAAGACTTACAAAAATGAGACCTTCTGTCTTCTAGCCAGGCGCTCGGCATTTAAGAATGGAGAAGGATAATAATAACATATTATGTTATGCAGGGCCCGCTGGAAGATCAGCTGATAAAGCTGAAGTGGCTACCCTGGGTAAATAAGGGTTATTATTATTATTATTATTATTATTAATTATTATTATTATTATTATTATTATTATTATTTATTAATAATAATAATACGGTAATGAAAATAATAATATTATGATTATATAATAATGTTAGCAATGATAGAAATAATAATAGTAATTATTATAACAATAATAATAATGATAATAATGATAATAATAATGATGATAATAATAATATATTGATGAATATTATAGAAATGATTATATTATATAGAACTTTTTATCTAAATTAATTAATTTTTATTTTATTTCTTTAAATTCTTTATTCATTTTCTTGTTTATTTCAATGCAATATATACGTAAATCCTTATTTATTCTAATGTTATAATGCAAGCAGTACCTAAACCTACCGAGGGCTTATATTTTACAAGCTCTGCTTCTTTTAGTTCCTCATTTCTCATGCTTTCTTCCTATTTCGTGTATAATCATGTTAACTTTTCGTATACATGTATTGCCATCTTATAATAGTTGTTATATGTCAAGCAACGTTATATTCATGTTATATTTTATTGTTTTCTGCTTTAATGCATGAGAAATTTAAAAAAAAAACAACATTTAACACTTAACACTTGAACAAAAATGGCCATTTGTATAATAGGCCCCATATCCGTCAGGCTGTGACGTTAATAGCACTTAGACATGATCACTCCGGTCATAGCCGAGCCGCAAAAGAAACTAGCGCTCAAGAACATTAGGTACGCATTTACACCTTGGGTGCAGAGTGGCAAATGTAGACTAATGGCTTGCCAAAAGGCATTAGTGCCTCGCCGGGATTCGAACCCGCACCTTGTGATTTGCAGTCCTCAGACATATCCACTAGACCACAAACCTCTATGATGATTCATATAGATGATACAGTTCAGCAAAGAAATCACTTTCCTGTTTTGCGCAATAGGGGCTGCATATTTTATAGTCAGTAATCGGGGGAGGGGCAAATTGTCCCCTTGTTCCCTCCTTCAAATACGCCACTGCTCCTAAGTAATACCGCTGAATAAAGATATACACCGGCACTTAGTGGACGACACTACATGGACATCATGATAAATTTAATCGAAGTGGATCCTCAATCCGACGTCATCCGAGCACTGTCTTGGTCAAAAACACATCTGCTGCGTTTCAGCTTACACCGGGCCACCAATTAATCATCTTATAATTTATTCATAAACTTATCAATAGGTCATGCGCCCCCTCGGCTTATATTAGTACTTTACAACGGATTTGTGAGAGAAACTGACAGATTAATTGCCTGTCAAATTTCTAACTACTGCAAAAACACACATAATGGTAATACACAATTTGATAATCAGTTATCCAACATAAAAACGTTCGATTACCATGATTACCAATGAATAAATGACACAATAGAAAATGGAAGAAATTGCCAGAAAGTGATGGACTATTTCGACTGACCCACATATTTAGCCATCTTTCTCATTTCCCCGCCCCCCCCCCCCTCTCTCTCCCTCTCCCTCTCTTTCTTCCTCTCTCTCTCTCTTTATACTTGCTTTCCTTTCTTTTTTCCGTTCTTTCCTTCTCTATTTCTCAAATTCTCCATTTCCTCCCTCTCTCTCTCTCTCTCTTCTCTCTCACTCCAGTTTTTCTCTTTTGTATGTAAGGTCTTGCACTGCCATGCCCCTTTCAGTATTGATGATCATCAAAAAATGACCTATGGGCTTCAGGACGTCCACGAGACGGCTATACAACCCACGAGACCGAATTCTTTCATCTTACATGTATATTGAAGCTATAGACTTTGCGTTGCTTACTCTCTTTAAAAAAAGATAAAATATAAAAAAACAAAAAAAGAGTGAACGCTTTCACTCTGCTAGAAGTGAAATTCAGAAGAGAGTGCATTTAGAGTAAATTAAGAGTGAATCAAGAGTAAAAAAATGTGATATTCACTCTTTGAGGGGTGACCTCAGTAATCACTCAAGAATTCTGAGTGATTACTGAGGTCACCACTAAAAGAGTGAATATCAAAATTCTTATTCTTAATTCATTCGAAATTCACTATCTTCTGAAATTCGCCCCAAATAGTGTGAACGTTTTCCCTTTTTTTTTTTTTTTTTTAAGAGAGTATTCTGCTATCATAATCAATACAACCACCGCGCAGACCAAAGGCGCAGACTCGTTAGGCTCGGTACGGTATACTGGTATAGATACACTCTTAATTACACCCTTGGGCAAGGGGTGAGTGCCATTACAGGCAGATGAACGCATTAATAAATCTAAAAATATCATGTTTCCCCCCAGAGCATAGCCTGCTTACAGAAACAACTCTCATGAACCTATAAATATAAACAAATCAACGCACGGAAAGAAAATTGAAAAGTTTTTTTTTTTAGAAAACAATGCTTCCAGATGATTGGAAAACACATCTTGTAAAGTATTACGAAGCTCCCTAATAAAAACCAGTTAGGCGAGTACGATTTATATAATTTCCATTATGACAGAAATTGCTCATATTAGTATAAGTGCTTCGAAGTAGTAGTAGTAGTAGTAGTAGTAGTAGTAGTAGTAGTAGTAGTAGTAGTAGTTGGAAGAGGAGGAGGAGGAGGAGGAGGAGGAGGAGTGGTAGTAGTAGTAGTAGTAGTTTTAAAAAAAACAAGGTTTAGAATGAGAATTGATATATGGAAATGACCATAGTTTAAAGTCATTTCACAGATTATCAGATAATTTTGCAGGACGACGCAGCATTGGTGTAAATTCCAGGGGATGGGGGTAACCCGCCCCCCCCCCCGACTTTTTAAAAAATCTCTCATAAACGACGACCATGGTAGTAAAATTTGAAATTTGAAATGAGTAATGTTTGTAAGTACGTGTACGGGTGGGTGAGGGGGTGTGTGTGTACTTGTGCGTGAGTTAGCGCTAGAAATTTAAGCAAATTTAAGCATCCCCCCCCCCCCCCCCTCTCGCAACAGATTTACGCCGGTGCTACGCAGGACATCGCAGGACGTAGGGATGCGATCATTTTCATGGCAAAACCTACATCACGGGAGGTAATAGGGTGGTATCACTCACATGAATGCGAGGTTATACTGACGGCGCACCGGTATAGTAGTTTTTCCAAGTTTACCTTGCTCCTCATTTTCAGATGAATAAGATCGCCGATTAAAAATTTAAAAAAAAAAAAAATCTGAAATTCCGGTTGATCAATTGAGATGCAATTGAAGGGATGTTATGGAAATTTGATATTTTATCATCCTACTTTGCAAAAAGCAAATATTTTGTTAGAATTTGCTGATATTGTACTGAGTTATATTATCGAGGTCTACTGCCGCAGAAAATTGCACAACCCACTATTCGAATATTCCCCTCAGTGGGATAGTGAAGTTTCATCATCTTAGTCTGAAATGATCATCGTAAACCACAATGTACAAGTATCTCAACAAATCGCATAAGTAGGCGATATGACGGAGTTTGAAGGTACCCATGAATGATCTTCTTCGGTATAAAGGCAATGTTTTTTGCCATGGTGATTAATAGTTCTTGAATGCAATGAAAAAACTTCAGCCTATCAATTCCTTGAGAAAGAGTGTCCCAAGGCTTAGTCTGTCTGGCAGTATTTTGTATTAATGACTTCGCATGGAGCTTTGTCTGCTTCTCAAACCTCTGGGGATATTTGCTTTCTTGGTTCCATCCACTCATGGTACAGACACGGCAACGCTGTAAATGAGTCCTCGATAAAGAGATGTTTTCCCTATGGTCATGAACGCATAGAATTGCTGTCATTAAAATTATTTCTCTAGCGAAATAGTCGAGCAAAAGTGGAGTATAGCCTACATGAGAACATGTACCAGTTTTTGGGAGCGATTAGAGTAATATTCACAAGTAGATCCACTTTCACAAGCTGCGCTTTCGGGCCTTTCTTCCATTTTTTGAAGAAAAAAAAAAAACTGAATGTACTGTATATATCTTTCCCCTTTACGAACACATGAACGATCAACCCGAATGATTATTGTGTGCCATCATGACTTCATTTAAATGTATATACATTATTTTGAATGACAGTTGTACCGTACAATAATAGGTAATGGGTATAATATCGAACGTTTTCAAAAGCTATACATTCATTTCAAAAAATTCATTCACGCATCAATGTCAGCATTTTCACACATCATTTTTTGTACCATTGTTATTCAGAAAGCGTTAACGGTATATTGCCCGATATCATTCTCCCAGTACATTTGCCAATTTTTGCTGAGAGGATGTGGGTTATGCCGCAGTGCATGTGGCAAAGGTGTGTGGGCGTTAAGGCGTTGGATAATGAAAGCTAAGGCGAACAGGATCAAAAGATCTATAGGCAACTTGAACCTTAACATACCAATGGTTATGAGGGGACACTAATATTGTTTCATTTTTATCTCTCCATTCATCTTCTACTTTGAGAGATGCGAAAAGTGCAGTCACCCTTAGTTCATTATTTCATATTTCATTGTATATGGCGTAAGAGCACGTTCTAATATATTATCATGTATAATTCAAGCTTCGTACCATGAAAAATAACGCCATTTATATTAATAATAATGATAATAATAATAATAATAATGATAATTATAATAATAATAATAATAATAATAATAATAATGATAATAATAATAATGATAATAATAATAATGATAATGATAATAATGATAATAATAATAATAATGATAATAATAATAATGATAATGATAATAATGATAATAATAATAATAATAATAATGATGATAATAATAATGTCCATTTATATAGCTCAGTTCTACTGTTAAAATATCTACTGCATTTTCCAAAGTATTACCCACGCTGTAAATGAGTGAGTATGCATGGCAAGGAATTTCTTCCTACCGGGTACCCATTAACTACACATGGATGGAGAGTGGAAAACGTGGATGAATATCTTGCCTAAAGACGTTAGTGCCCGGCTGGGATTCGAAACCTTAACCCTTTGATTTGAGAGACATGTGAATTAACCACTACTCCACGACACATCCAGTGTCGTATGCAGTACGGATGAGCAGCCTTTTACAGAAAATTTTATAACCAGTGGATGGCGGCTGATAAAGCACTTCGTCTTCGTCGTTCTTTTGGCCCAAAAGTGTATTCTGAACCTCTGCCCCCTTCCCCAATTACCAGATGAGACAAAATAACACAAACCTACAAAATAGAATCCATGCATGGGGCAGATAATATAAGCATACAATTATGTATATAATTTCCGGCTCCTGTTTATTTTTCCTTTTTACAACGCTATTTATGTTATCTGGAAAGAAGGAGTATACAGCAAATTTATCTGGGATTACAGAATGTGTAGGAATGTCATTAGATCAATCCTTATTTCCTAGTCTTCACCGAAGTTTATTTTAATTGAAATGTATGACTTCTGACAGATTCCGAATGATCATGGGGACTGCAGCCCTACTGATCAAGTTTTACGTCGTGAAGCAATAAGGGCAAGGACGTTTCACTCTTTAGGCTACAGAAATATTTTGATCTACAGCTTACTTTTCAGAATATCAATTCACTTACCGGCTTTATCATTATTTCCACCGAAATCCTTTTAGGTATGTCGCGGGTGAACGTATAAATAAGGTTGGCTGTCTTCCCTGGGGTTTATTCTGATTAGACCTCGGTGGAAACAGATATGAGGTGGATTTTAAAATTGCAATTATTTCATTACGCCATGATTCCTTTTGATTAAAAAAGCCACTTCACCTTTCACAGATCCAGGGTTATAGCTGGAAATATGATTTCAGAGACTTAAGGCGCTTGCCGTGTTTGTTACCATTTATTATTATTCTAAATCTGTTTTCTTTATCTTCCTGAAAATTAATGAAAATGATCCCGTAGTTCACAAGCTTTTATGAAATTGCTCATTTAATGAAGATTGGTAATTATTTTACTATTAAGTCCATTCCATTAAGACAAGTTTTATTTTTCCAAAAATGCATTAATTGCGCCTGGAAGTCCGGGCTGGAAGTAAACTCGACTTTGCTGCAACCGCGAGAGTGAAGGACAAGTGACCTATATACACTTAGCCAAGTTGTTCTGAATTGGTATTTTCCCAAGCATTTTGTTTTTCTATCTCCAGGAATCTTGTTGCAGGGTTTAACCCCTCCCCCCCCCTAAAAAAATAAAAATAAAAAAAAGGAATTGTCGTTACTTCGAATAATGCATGTAAAGCCCATGATGTGATGCATCTTTATACACTTCTTCTCTCCCTTATATAACCTGATTTTAGCAGAAAAGCATCGTAAGATGAAATGTTATACTTGTGCGTATGATGGCGCCGCCGCCAATGTGTATGTTAGAAAGCATAAGCGGTAAAACGCAGAGCGAGATATGAGAACATAATTTATGTATTTAGAGGGAATTTATTTGACGTACGAAAATACACACACTAAGGAAAAAAAGTTCAATTTTGCACCCTAAATGCAACACTGGCAGCACCTTTTGGGGTCTAATCTTGCACCCTACATGAAAAAAGGTGCAGAGATGCACCCTCTTGTACTTGCTTGCACTCGGAAATGCCTGTCTGCTTCCTTAAAGGTGCAATTTAGCACTCTTTTAAGGGTGCAGAAATTTTTGCATTCAAAAGGGTGCAAATTGTTTTGCACCTTCCCTAAAGGGTACTACTCTGCACCCTTAAAGATGCAAAATGCCTCGTAGGTTGCAAAGTTGTACCCATACAGGAGCTCCCAGTGTTGTATTTGAAGGGTGCAAAATTGAACTTTTTGTTTCTCAGTTTGCAGGACAGAGAAACGAGTTGGGACAGAGATGTACACTCGAAAAACAAACAGAAGGATAAGAAAGAGCGAAAGGATTCGGTAATAGTAATGCCTTGAAAAAAAAATGGTCCAAGGAAATCGGGAGTCGGTGATGCAAGAAAGAAAGTAACTAATGATTTATGCCATTTACTCATTCCATAGAAATATTAGAGTCATTCACCACTCCTAGCTGCAACTGAGCACAGTGCAAGTAATATAATGTTCATACAGCATATTGCCCATTGTATCCATTCAGTAAAATGTCTTTATGATATGCGCACAGGCATGAATGACTGCAGCATTCAATTTCTGATCATCAGAAATCGATCAGGAAAATTAGTTAATTTACAGATGAATCGAGCTGTATATGCATACAAAAGGGAAGTGTTAGAAACCCGTTAGTTAGCCTATAAAAGACACGGATGGAACCACATTCCTGGTCATGTTTATATTCTACTCTGTGGATAAGTCAGGTCAAGTTTTTTTGCTTTTTGTTGTTTTGTTTTTTTTATTCTATGACAGAATCCTGACCAGTTCTTATCAAGTATCTAAAAATATATAGGGATGGATTGCACAAAGATTCCCACATTAGCAGAAACTGAGAGACGAATCACTCATTATACCCGGGTGTCCCAGAAAAAGTGGAACGGCGGATTTTTAGTACTTTGCCTTCAAAAAGTAGATAACTCTTTTGCATCAGTGGGTAAATCATTTCCTAGCAAAGAGAACGATACCAATATCATTGAATTTGGTGAAGTAATTTTGATTCTATAACCGTTTCCTGAAATACAGTCATTTCCAAATTTGGCATGGTTTTAGCAGAAATATGTCAGGAATGGCCTTCCATATTGATTATGGCATGTTTGGTTATTGACACGTATCAATGGACTTCCCTCAAACAACGTATTATGAAAGGCTATTTTCCACACAATTCTACTCTCGTCGGTCGCCAAAACCATGCGAAATTTGAATATTGACTGTATTGTTAGGAACGGGCATAGAATCAAAATTAGTTCACCAAACTCAATGATATGGGTATAATTCTATTCTATAGAAGATGCTTTACCTAATGATGTAGAAAAATTACATCCTTTTTTGAAGGCAAAGAAGTGAAATTCGCCGTTCCGCTTTTCATGGGACATCAAGTATAGGCGTATACCAGACAGGATCCCGCTGCCCCCCCCCCTCCCGCCTCCCCCTCGAGTGCAGGAGTTGCAAACATTTCCAATCTTTTCATTCCATCGATTGAAATACTACGACAAGGCTAAGGTCTACAGTGCAAAAATAAACCAGATGTCATTATTACAAGCTCGGAAAATGCAGAAGGAAATTTCGAAATATCATTGGTTCCCTTCCCTTCCTGCAGAGTAAGATATTTAAATATCGATCATAATCATGACAATATTCCACCTTCCACAAGACCCCTGCCAAAAACCGCTTACCGCCAGACCCCCCCCCCCCCCCCCTCACACACACACACTCACACCACAACCCCGAAATAATCCTGTTTAAGCACTAACAAAGTGAAGATTTTTATCATTCTTCTTACCCACTATACAGCGGATATACTTAAAGCAAACTTCCTGTGGAATATCTAAAATTCAATTATTACCGGGAAATATCTTGTACTTTCTTTCCGGCACGCTCAGAATTCCCCATGCAGGATATTATGTTAATTTGCTGCTCGGTAAACATTTCTGAATATCCATATCATAATTACTTTACCTTGAAATTGCGGTGTGGAATACTCAAGAAACATACAAAGATCCTGCTAATTTCGTGTGGGTTCGTCTCTACTGCGCATGAGCAATCGTGTTCTTTACTCATTCATTCTTTCAAATAGATTTGAATTTAACGGTTTGCTCATATTTCGCCTTTCTTATTATGTTGAACTTATATTACTGGTACTTGAAACAAAACCCCGGACAAATCGACTTGATGCAAGTTTATATTCTTCTTCATTTTCCCCTGAAGTGTCTTTAAGATTTTCTGATTTCACCTTCACACTGTCTTCAGTGTCTTCATCAAATCATGGTCTCTTCGGGGCTTTGTGAAAAAAAGTTGAAATCAAGACATTTTCAAGATTTTTGGTGCAGTAGCGTATTGTCAGTAAAAGCATTGTGATTAATGCGTTCATGGCATTTAGTGAGATAGGGGACGTTAAGCCGATTCATTACACAACATATCACCATCGATCAAATTAAATTGTAAGCAATATAGTATACACAAAATACGCATTGCAGACGACGCGTCGCGACGTAGCTCATCGACGGTTGTTTAGAAGTAACCCTAGCAACGCAAATTCCGTTCATGTTCTACTGTGAACATAATTACACGGATTGAAGAATTCCAGCTGGGAATGCCTTCAGAAAAAGTGGTTTCGATAAAGGAATTGAGTTGAGGTAAATGGCCGTCAGGAGATGTATCTTCATTCATTACGAGAGAAAAGCTTGCAGTTCCAGTCGTAAAGACAACGAAGGTTGCTTACACTATGAACGTGATGGACAAAGGAAGCGGACAAAATAAACAACCTCTCATTCTGCCCATCACAATGGTTCTGGTAGTCAAAAGAACATCCCTTCACTGCTATTATCTGAAATATGTGGAACAGGTGTCACATGCATATTCACCTGGAACTACTGATTAAACATAATAGCTGTGAAGGGATGTTCTTTTGACTACCAGAACCATTGTGAAGGGTAGAATGAGGGGTTGTTTATTTTGTCCACTTTCTTTGTCCGTCATGTTCATAGTGTTATTGCAGCAATCAAAGGATAAAACAGTATTCAGCATGTTCAGTGTGATACTGATGGTGGTCGTAATAACAGGCGAAAGAATTTGCTTCAATTTAAATTGACATCCTTCCTATAGTCAGACATAGTAAGCGTTCCTGCGCTCGGCATGTACATTCAAAAGATAAATCTAGCCGACAACAAGGTTCTGTATTCGCCATAGATGTTATTTGCCTGGCCTGTGTGCTGGCGCAGAAAGAAGTTCATCACGGGAATTCCCTGCACTTACATAATTTGTTATTCAAGGAATCAGTTCCTATAGAAAATGTTTGGAAGGTTTCTTATTCCAGAAGTCATCCACCATCTCTCCACTGGCCCCGTCACCCCTATACCCCATAGCCATAACCGCCCAGCGCCTGGCTTGCTTGAGCAATGACTGTGGAGGATTGAGTTGACGGGGCAGCGCAGGTGCTCGGAAATTTTGAGGTTTTTTCTTTTTAAAACAACCTGTTGCTAGCCTAGATTTGAATTACACTGAAAAACAGGTGATAATATTCAGATGCATTTATCATTTTGTGGGTTTCTTTCGAGCATTAGACTTGTTCACCAATTTTATGCATACTTGTTGAACAAAAGTCTCTCCACCCCCCCCCCCCTCTCTCTCTCTCTCTCTCTCTCTCTCTCTCTCTCTCTCTCTCTCTCTCTCTCTCTTGACAACTAAGAAGCTTTCCAGCTGCTTGCTCGACGTAGCAACACCTAATACAATTAAACTGAATTTCACTTTATTCAAATATATGCTTATTGTGAACTCATGTAGGCCAAGTTAGTAACCACTGACCAGGGGTTCTCGAGAGCAACATAAATAAATTGAAATGTACATTGGTAAACGGATGTATTTATTCTCTTTTGAATTTTCACGAGTGATTCAGAATGTTCCTTTGTGTTTTGTTTTGTTTTCAGCTCGCTTTATGACTCCCTTTCTTGCGTTCTATCTCTATAGTTTTCTCTCGTTTTACTGCCTTTCTTTACTTTCTCTCTTTCGCATTCTCTCTGTGTCTCTGCCAGCCCCTTGCCCCTTCCCAATTTTCGTTTCTCAGTATCTGTTAGCAGATGCTGCCAGTACAAGTTACACGAACTTCATCATGATATTGATTTGACTTGTGAAGTTTTGCAATCGGTTTAGTGACGTCTTACCTATTGTATGCACCACAGAAACGTATGTCCAGTTATATCTCAGAACGATATCCACCATAGCTTGGGCTTGTAGAGTATCGGAAGGGCACACTCTCAAGAAGTATTCATAAAGAGTTTTATCGCTTAGGTCCCGACTTGTCGCAGAGTAAGCGACCTGAGGAATATTGAAAAGCTGGAGGAGGTTCTGGACCTGAATCGCCACCTCACTAGATCCTGGTCCAATCACCGCTGTGATTTGCTTACGGGTGCTTGCGGGCTCGTCGCCGTCTGTAGTCCCACTGCATTCCGGTCGCGTACTTTTCCCGTCCGATCTTTCAAGATTATCGCTAATGAATTGAAGGCTCTGCTCGAGGGCCACCGAAGAATACCAACAAGAATCTCTGATCTCGCAGCCTAGAGTGACTTCTGGGAGTATCTTCTGGTCCTTGTTTATTTTCTCCAGCGTATGAAGCATGACTTCCACCCGATGGATGCCGTACTGTTCCCGTACCGGACCGCACTGGCGGGCCGTTGCTTCTGCCTCTGTCGGCGGTGGATTGTGGACCGAGAACAGTGCTCCGATGATCAAATCGCCGTCCATGCGAAGAACTTTCCGATCGCTCCTCGAAACTCCAGACGATGTCGACATCAAGAGGCATATCGTGATCGTAGCTATGAAACACAGATTCATCCATCGGTAAACCCTGAAAGTATATTCCATGTCGTCTCGAGAAGATATCGAATCCACTCAAAGGATAACTTGTTAGAAAGTCAGCTCAGGCAAATAGTGTAAAAGCCACATTCCTTAAGTTTCATGTAACAAACTATTCACTTAAAAATACTAACAGTCAAAAAAGAAAATGAGTCAGTCTTAATCAGGTTAAGAAGACTATCATTTTACATCTGTGTCCTCAAGTTCCTCTTTCTAGGCACATTTTCTGAAGGTGCAGAAAAAAAGCATTACGTGTAAGAGAGAAGAAAATCGCCAGCTATATATTCCAGTAATCAATGATATGCCGATGTGTTCTCTTTGGGCGTGATAATCCAATACAACCAAAAGGAAAAGAGCCACTACAGTATCAAACACAAATTTTCTCTAACCCAGCCAGGAGAGAAATATTTCCTCGTCCGATTCCCTGGTGTGCGAAGTCGGAAAGCGAGAGAGCGGGCAGTAAGCATTTTGCATGCTGAGAAAAAAAAACCTGTCGTCTGCTAGCTCTGAAGTCAGACGTCTGTGATTGGTCGACTGAGTACTCTGCAACCGACTGACGATTTCACTTGCTTGAGATGACAGCGGCAAAAAGACATGTAAAGAGAAATTAAAGTTGTCTTCTACGGGACAGAAGAGGGCGGTATCGGTAAAGCGATTCCATTACATTGTGAGATGACATATTACTTTTTCCTATTACCCAAGAATTTTTTGTGGGGGTTTTGTTGTTTGTTTTTTTTTTGTGTATACATCATGTATATAGAGCAAATTGCGAATACTTCGGGTATCAACGGATAGTGTCGCCAGCAGGTCATACCAACATCCACAGGCCTACCGGAGTCCAAATAGGCCAATCAAATTGGTCCGCTGCTGCCTTGATGGTAATAAATACCACTCGTCTATTCCCAAACAAAATAATGCAACAAAACCAGTTTAACTACTAAAACGCAAGAAATCTGTAGAGCACATGATTTAAAGTGCATGGTTTAAGTGATCTCTTACAAATCAATGAAGAAGCCGACAGTGCATGACAAGAAGCAAATACATCTGAAAACCTGACGAGGAAACTGTACCATGTTACTGCCTTGCGCTGCATGCACAAGACAATGTTCCAGAATATTAGTTCTGGAACATAATTATCTTAAAATGTCTCATTCCTTAAACCTTTTTCTTAACAAAAACAAGATAAACTGAGACGGGATTTTTTTTTTAAATCGCAGGAGCTACTTGGAATGAAATATTTAATTCATTTATTATGTGAAGGACGTCGAAAACTTTTTTTTTTCTTACATAAGGTTCCAAAGAAACGTTACTCTAGCAAACCCATCTCGAGAATCATTAAATGATTACACCAGTTAAATTGTTGATAAACGCAGTACTAATATATAAGTAATGGTGCAATATCCTTTTAAAAGAATTAGAAATAGGTCTCTATAATTGATTGCATGATTGGACCCGGATAAGAAGTTAATATGTTATTGTTTTATTTAACTTTATGTTGTCATAATACTTTTGAGATATATGCGGTTAAGGAATTCTCTGAAGATAAGTATTTCCTGGTGCTTTGTATGGTGTAGAGTTATCCGATTTGAAGTCAAATAAGAACACCACTATAATGGATATTGCTTTTTAAACCTTGACATGATTCAAATGACGTCTAAATAAAATTTTAGATAGTTCCATTCGTGGCATTTTTTTATTAAAAGGGATTCTTTTTGTACCAAGTCACAAATATTAAACGTTGAAGGATTCTGCGTTTTCAAATTCCAATTTGAAAGATATTTTCGTTGTTAATGCTAGGTAGAAATGGGAAATGTCACAGAATGAACTGCTCTGAGCTGTAATATGATCATAACATATTCTACGTGTATGAGCATACCCCACGCAAAGAACCTGTCTATTATGGTGAGGAATGATGGTTTGCTCGTATAACACGATGGACATAATGACTCACAAAATACCAATCGACTCATTTTGAACTTGTCGCTACCGGGATAATTTTAATACTGAATTGAAAACAGAACAGGATACTAAATCTGTCAACATTGTTGGGAGAGTTGATTTAACAACCGTTTTTTTTTTTTTATCATGTTATTGGTGGGAGTAAGTGGGGGGTTTTTTTTTTAGCATTCGGCCTTCATGACGAATCAGGAATATATTATAAATCCTTATGAGAATCCAACTGAATGTGATGGTATCTGAATCATAAGTAACATATACAAAATGTATGGATTCAGAATTTTTTTATGCAGTTTCCATCTTTCTCAGCACACACATAGGCGTGCCCACACATCTCCGTCTGATAAAGCCTAAACATTCGAGTCATTGCGTACTATTTCTTGCGAAGAGAATTTTTCCCCAAATGATAAGTTCTGACATCTTAAATAGTGGTTGCAAACATTCTCTTTAAATGAAAACGGCCGGGTTTGTTCTATATCGCTTAAAACAAAAAGAAGAAAGAGATAGGAATGGCGAAGGAAGATAAGGAAAATTCAGTAGAAATAAAGAGTAAATTGAATGAAAGACAAATTTCAGGGCGAGATACCCGTTTTCAATTCTGCTTTTAATACTGTCGTCCCTGAAAGTCGGGCTTATGATTCGCTCGCAGTTTCTTGCTATAGCAACGTGGAGCCCTGACGCTAAAACTCTTTGTCTGATCCAGTCATTTTTCACCTGGCAAATAGTTTTTTTAAAAACCTGTTTCCATTTTTTTCTTTTGGCAGGTCGAACATCGCGCGATGCATTAACGGGATACTAATGTATTGATATGGCACTTAGGAAAAGCATCACTCATTTTTATTTCATTTGTGTATATAGACTACTGCGCAAAAATGCATAATGCATCTGAAATAAAGCATCATTCATAAGTTCATTAGAGCGTTTCCTGTTTTCAAGGCTTATGAGGACTCGTATACAATGTTACTTCGGATTTCTCATATTGAATTGTATCGTGAAATATGATAAAAGCTACAATATGCTTTACCGGCTTCAAGATGTAATGACCCAGACTATAAGGGCGAGGACGCTGGTGCATGTGCGTCATGATGTGTCCTGATGTTGGGTCAGTCAAATGTTACTTCGACAGGTTGGGGTAAGCTCAAGCTGTTGGGGCTATATATTAGCCTATAGAGAGTCTGATAATTTTGAATTATTGTTGCCTGTTTGTTTGTTGATACATGAATATATACCAGAGTATATACAATGATCATTCAGTACGCTTAACAGTCCTATATTAGTTATATTATATTTTGGTTGTTGTCCTTAAAGCTAATAGGGGATTGATCAATTTCATGTGCTGGAGCTTATACATGTACGTGCAATGCATTGCAACAAGATATTCCAACGTTAAGTCTATCATTACTAATAAAATGTTGTCTAATCGAATCCATTCATAATTGCTCTCATGTAGATGTAGTTTGAAGTTTTAAGAATTTCTTAATTGTGAATTATAATGCTTTCACTTTTACCCTCCATTGTAATCGTGCCTTGAACGCATGAACGATGTCGGAATTAAACCACTAAAAGCATTTCATAATTCATTTAGTAATGTTCTTGCTTTGCTTTGAATGGGGTTCATACAACTGACTGTTGATAATCAGTTATGATATCCGCCTCTGCTTAAGCCAGATTGTCAAAACAGGATCTTATGATAAATCATTTTCTATTATATTACATTTCCCCGCCTCTCACTTTCATAACTCAACACCATAAGAATCATACTTATCAATCATGCACGAAACCATCAATAATCGATCAAGCTAATAAGAAGTAATTCAGTACGATGATGATGATGATGATGATAAATGATTATAATGAAAGTTATAACGACAATAATGGTGATGATGATGATGATAATGATAATAGTAAGAATGATAATAATAATAATAATAATAATAATAATAATAATAATAATAATGATAATAATAATAATGAAAATAAAAATAATGATAATAATAATGATAAATTCAAAAGCTATATTTCCTGACGGCGTTTCCTGTGGAATGAATAATGATAGAGTATAACTCGATTATTTTACACATGTTTTATCTTAATGAAATCCAATATAATTTTTTTTCTTCCCGTCTATTATACTTCTACCATTGTATACCACTTATATGTTTATATTGTATGACTTGTATACCACTTGTTTGTTTACACTGTACTCTTGTTTGCGAATTTCTTCATGTGGACAATAAAATATTATACTTATAAAGACATCTATATTCTCTGTTGATTGCATGCGATACCTCTCTTTTCTTCTCCCTCACCTGTTTTCAAAAGTGGCTTCTTCAGGGTTTCCCTTTCTCCTTTACCTTGTATCTTCTTCTTGTTGTTTTGTTCTGGGTTTTTTGATATTTACTTTCGATTAAGTGTTCAATCGCCTCTGACATTCAGTCAGAAAGCTTCGGAAATTAGGCGTTTTCCCAGAGAGTGAGATTTGTGAGCTCCACCCATCATCAAAGAAGTGTAAGGGGACAATTCCCCCTCCTTACCGATTTTCGACTATACTCGTGATTGTTCTAAATAGAAATGCTTCACATTCTCAATCAAGAACCTATAAAAATAAAATTAAAAATTGCTTTTTGCCTCGTATCATCATTCAATAAGCTTTAGCCCACTGCATGATCTGTCTACGATCCGATTTGGAAAATTTGTTATATACCTATACAGCATTTGATAAGAACATGTGACATTTTAATTATCAGAGTTCTGAATAGTCGTATGAATACAAACGTCGAAATTCCGGGCTATTAATTGCGAGCTTCGTTTTAGGCATAAAAGTTAATTCCGAGTCGTAGTGACGTCATAGCAATCTTGCGATTGGCTACGATTTCAAGCCGATTTAGCTTTTTAATATATTCCACCCCTAAGTGAATGCGTTCACACATAACTTTCACGCTAATCAAGGTGAGGTTATAAGGTAACAGGAGATGCCCTTACAGTTCTAATGGAAATAGAAGATCATATCAGCTTCAACGTGACATTTCGAACCTCTTTTCTAACACATTCTAACTTCTTGGTTTTTCCCCTCCTCGACCAAACATACAAAACAAGTTGCTTCATTTCCGTTAAGAGCTTCAGTTGAAATGCACTAAGTGACAATTGACGCTAATTTGTGGTAGAAACTTTTCCCTAAAAGAATTATTACATTTTGGAATAATGTAGTAATGTAGTAATTCTGCAGTAATGTCCGCAATAGTATATACTTGAATTTAGTGACCAGAATAGTACTAATAATAATACTGTAAGCACTTTGGTCAGTTTATATACTGTTAAAGCGCCATATAAGAAACCGGTATTTTGATTTATTTCAAAAGGATGTATGGTACATTCTATAATAAGAACACCAAATGGACTTATAACCACTGACGAAAAGCTTAAAAAGATAATTGCTTTGTTTCTTAATTTTTCTCTCTGTCTCTCTTTCTTCCCGCCTCTTCCTTCCTCTATCTTCTTCTCTTTCTCATCCTTCCACCTTCACTCTCTTCCCTCTCTTCTCTTCCCTCTCCCGTCCCCCCCCCCCACTCTCTCTCTCTCTCTCTCTCTCTCTCTCTCTCCTTGAACATTCCCTTCTCATCTTGTCTCTAATGCGCAACGCATCCTTCATCTGTCAGAGCCCTCGCTGTGTGACTGAACCTGCAACTGATTATATACTGATGTTTTACCTAGCTCGGTATCATACCTTTTTCTGTTTTCTTTTCTGTTTTCTTTTCTGTTTTCTTTTCTATTTCTTTTCTGTTTTCTTTTCCTTACTTTCCTTTTCCTTTCTTGAGGAATCCACGTAACTACAAGCATTGCTTTCTTGTGGATGTTAATTTACGATATTTTTTTGAAAAAGAAAAAGAAAGATATTTTATGTCTCGTGTTATGTTGGAAATAAAACCTGAACCTGAACTTGAACTTGAACTTGTACTTGGTATTTTCCCCCATCGTCTATAGTCGGGGGAATTTTTCAGGATGTCGGGCTCATTTCTTCTGCGCTTGGGGGAATTGCCATTGACAGGTACGAACTACGTGGGGTCATGAATGTTTTAGACCAAAATGAACGGCTAGGACATTTTAGAGGGATAACAAAATAATTGGAGGCCTATACAACAATAGTAGGCCTGCCATAATATGATAATCATCTTCCATATGAAAGAGAAAAAAAAAACCCTCACATGTCAGTAGCCTACACACAAATCTTTGCAAAAATTGATTTGGGCTAGGCCAACATGACTGATTATTGCATCAACATAAATCTCTGATTTCGCTACTCTTAAGATAATGATGCGAAAGTCTTTCATGTTAATTTAGTTTCATTCATGGTGGTCAATACATAAGTCACAGTGAATTGGCTATGTACATGCACACTATTAGAACAGTTGTTTAAAAATTATTAGGTTGTTTAACATAATGAACCTACCAACTGTTGTTTTAAAAATTGTATGTACAACATATATGATTATTTTTCAAACAACTGCAGATAGGTTCACTATTTCAAACAACCTAATGATTTCTAAACACTTCCAGTGTACAACTTTGACTTATCTAACGGATCATGTGCGCCCTGATCTCTGAGCAAAAATTTTTCTTGAAGATCATATGTTTTAGCAATGTTGAATGCATAAAAATGAAGTATTACCCATTTGACCATCTTATTCCCTTAAAAGTGGTATACCCCATGGCCTGAACGTTCACCCTGCAGAGTGAAATTATCACTTCTAATTTTGAATGTACATCGTTATCCTTTTTATTAATTTGCTTTAATTGAATCTTTTCTTCCTTTCTTTTTTAAAAGAAAATCATCAAAATTTTAGATTCATTGCAATGCCTCATTATCATAAGAAAACTCACACGACACTAGACTTGAACATCTAAAACTGCGCGGCTATAGGGCCGAGAGTCCAAAAGGCGAGTCTGCCAAACTCATACACTGAAATGCAGGATCCACGTACATGTTAATTATTTTTTACGTGCAAGCAATTACAAGCACATTATAAGAGCCATTTTACCTTTACATGTACTATTGTTATTGACAGATAAAAGAAGTGCCTACCTTTTTTTTAAAGTAATCCATATTTGTAACAAACATGATATAACCCACGTGTATGCATATTCCGAGGAAGGCGATAACCAACATTCCCTCAAACCGTATCTTGGTGCACCTGTAACCGTTCTGTGCAAGAGTCGTTGCCATGATACTGTGCGCGTTTTATGACGTAACAGTCACTTTACGCGTAACCTGCGCATTTGTTAATGTTGGCAAAGGCCGGCTGGTTAATGATAAACGCGTGATAGATAGATATCTCTGAAAATATGATAATAAAGCAAGACATTATGTTATCCAATCATTCAAAAATGTACCTTTTTTGCTCACAATTTTCCTTAAAGCAGAATTTATCCTTGCTACTGTAGCCCTGTAAGCTTGCATATTGCAATCTTTGATTGCATATTTTTTAAATCTAACTTAAATCTTATATTGTTATCTTTCTTTTTCTTGTCTTTTCTAGGTTTCTAGTACTGCGCATTCCTCTGCACCCGGTGCATAGTATGTGTATCACTGAATTGGTGGATGAAACATAAAGATAAAATAGATTCTTGAAGGTATGAGAAAAAGAACGCTGTATGAATGTTGTGAAGAGCAACAGGTTCAGATGACGAAGATGAATGAAAATGGGCTAAAGTGACGCATTGGGAAATTGATAAACACGGCCGGGAAGCTGATTCCCAAACTAGGAATGGAAGGAGGGGAGGGGGGGGGAGGCAAGAGCAGGGGCGGCGCCAAGATGTTTTGATAGTGGGGCAAGATGACCCACAGGTGAATTTATTTACATTTTAAATGAACAAAATAAGGTTTTTGTATACAGGAAATTCAAGACCCTGTCCTCTCTTCCCCGTACTCTCCTTTCTTCTTTTTCTTACTTTTATTCTTCCTCTTCCTCTTCCTTATTTTTTTTAATCACTTGAAAATTCATAGGGGGGCGGTTTCCCCCTGCCGCCACCTCACTTGCAGCGCCGCCCCTGGACGGGAGTGTCACCTTTAAGCAGTCTTCTAGACCCATTGGGAATTTTGTCCTTCTCCCTTTTCTTTCTCCCCTTTATTTATTATTATTATTATTTTTTGTTTATTTATTTATTCATTTATTTATTTATTTATTTATTTTTACGGTCAAACGCTGTTTGGAGATAGAAGGGGCGATCTCATCCTAGGCTGGATAATACAAAACTGGGTTGGGTCAGACAAGAGATGGAAATGAACGAGGACAGATAAGGAGAGTTGAGAGAGAGTGGGGTTCACCAAGAGATTTCTTCAGAGACGACATAAAATAGAGGAAGATGACTTAGAGGTATAGAATAGGAAACTCTGTCGACAGTCATGGATAGATGCAGATAGGGAAAATGGAGATGACTGCGAGTGAAACACCAGTAATAAGGGAAAAACCCTACTGCAGCCGGCACGAAATGATAAATGCCATTTATTCATCATGAAGTAAATGTTCCGTTCATTATATCATGCTCTCTCTTTCTCTCTCCCTCTCTCACGCTCCCTCCCTCCCTCTCTCTCTCTCTCTCTCTCTCTCTCTCTCTCTCTCTCTCTCTCTCTTCCCCTCCCTCCCTCTTTCTCTCTGTCCCTCTCTCATTTTCCATTTTCACTCTTCTCTCTTTCCACGCCCCAATTTCTCCATGTTTTCTTTCCTTTCTGTCTCCCCTCTGTTCCGTGTTTCAATCAACTCCATGACATACTCTTATAAATTCTAAATCAAACAAGTTCAATCACATGTATGCTTGAAGCTACCTCAAGCTGCCTGAAAATCTTCAGGCAAATTATTATTTACTGCATCAAAATACACTTTTGCTCCCTCTGTTAAATACTACAAAATTCAGCAATTATTTTAATATAAACAGTTTACTTGGTGTGTTAAGTTTGTGTTATTTTGTTGATTAATTTCCATCCAATAATATATCATAGTTAATAAAGCCTTTATCCTCTTTTTTGCATCAATAAAACCCGACAATAGCCAACTTTCTTTGATAAATAATTATCACGAACTCTTGAACTTGCTACAAATTCACAAAATTTAGATCACTTTAACAGCTTAGGTCAAATTTCAGATTTTATTTTTCTGCTAAAAAATAATAAATCGGATTTTTATTCTTTAACAACGCTGAACCTATTGGCCCGTATACACAAAGTTGTGCCAAGTTAAACCATGGTTTAAGTCAGTGGTCTAACTAAAGGTAGCCAAATGTAACACAATTCTGTAACAGTAGAAATTCGTTTCATCAGCATTTTTGGTACATAAAATATTAAAGACTGCCTGGGAATAATAAGTGCAATAGTTTCGAGTAGAGCATGAGAACAGAAGTCTTGTAAACATGAGGAATATAACAGTGCAGACAGAGTTCTCACGTTTGGCTACCCATAGTTAAGCCACAGATTTAAACCATGGTTTGACTTTGTGAATACAGGCTATTATTTTCAATTATTTCAATAAATCATACCTTTATATGGTTTGTCAACTACTTCTACGAATGACTGTAATGTTTTATAATCAAATGTGATGGTGCCATCAATAATTTCATGTTTCATTATTGATGACACAATATATGCAAGTCCATAAATCAGTTTCCTGTTAAGGAAGTGGCATACATCAGGAAAAAAAGTGAATAAATTACCAGTTCTCCGAGAAAAAAAAAACATTATCATAACATTTCTTTTGTTATGTCTGGCAGAGGAACACTAGGTATTACTTTTGCATAACTGATAAACTGCCTACATATCATGCTAAAGGTAGTGTACAGCAAAATGTTGAGGCACAAAAAGATGCACCCGGAATGCAAAGTTCCCTTAGGTAGTTTGCGATCTGGGGAGCGTTTCATCAAGTGTCTTGTCAGTGATTTTTACCGACAACTGTTATAAGCTAATGAAATCCTTGTATCTGATTGGCCGAGAGCAAATTTGTCAGTAAAAATCACTGACAACAAGTGACAAGACACTTTATGAAATGCCACCAATGAACACAGCTTTTCATACCACTATGTTACGCTAAGCTACCTAGCAATAACTTTATCATATTCACTGTGAAGTCAGTTCAAATAACCTACTCAGAATCTGAGTCAAATCTTAAATAATAAACTATTCTAAAGAGGTAACCCATTCCTGACAGAAACCCACATGTCGTGGTTTGGCCCAATAACTTTTGATCCAGAGCCCTGAAGTAAAGACATACCAAATGCATGAGTGTAATGAGCAAAATATACTACATATAGTGTGCCCACTTTGGTTGCATCAGAATTTGTTGTTCGAAGCTGAAAATATCAAAAGGAAAAAATATTAACTAAAATCCTTAAAGTGGCAACAGGGATTTCAAATTCACTGTTTTTTCCATGCAATTTGACAACTTTTCAACTTCTCAAGATACTTTCTGTCAATTGAAATTCATTACAGAATAAAGATACATGGCTTTTATAAGAAACATATAGCAATAGAGGAAAACTTCTGGTATTGCCAATTTGAAGAAGGAAAGCTGATCAAATAAGGCTTCAAATAATTCCTGTCATGAATGGGTCAATGCCCACTATGCTATCCACAGACCACTTGTACTAATACACATCATCAATCCAAAACCAGGGCACCATTTCATAAAACTTGTTATCAGTAACAACTGCTACATTTCTATGACAAATTTGCTCTCAGCCAATCAGATGCAAGGATTTCAGTAGATTATAACAGTTAATGCAACTTGTTATTGATGACAAGTTTTATGAAACAGGGCCCCAGGCTTTCCTGCATCTCTTCTCTAAGCCTATTCAAAAAGGTGGATAAAATGTCAAGTTAAGATTAAATTTACTAAACACTTAACACTGGTCATTCTGATTCTTTTCAGATTACGATCTACAGCACGATTTAAATCACATCCGAAATACATACTGCTCTTCAAAGCCAAATGAGTAAATGAGGTGTCAATTAGTTAACAAAAAAGTAGCACTCTCTTTATGTACATGTAGGTTCAAATCAATAAAAATAACTATTTTCATAGGAATATACAAAAAGCTGCAAAATTTCATATTCTAATCCAAATTTGTACATTTTAAAAAGCAGATCATGCAAGGAGGTATAAAAAATAGACAAATCATAAACACGCAACATCACCATTAGGCATATACATGTATATGTATCATCAACGTCTGTGAAGTACTCTCTTAAACTGAAATTGAAAACTATGGAGAACACCCATCATCTTATAAACTACATGAGACTACACAATGACATAAGCAAATGGTTTCAAACAGGGTGTACAGAAAGGCTAGCATCTATAGTGCCAATGATGACACTCTTCATTCAACTTCCGTCTTTTGTTATTATTTTAGAGGCTCCAAGTTATGGCAAATACAAATTTCAGTGTCCTTAAGAACAAAATTAGTTGATGCCTGAAAAGGAGCTTGTCTAAAAAAGAAAATTATCCTTTTAATGGTCAGCTTATGCTTTAATGCACCTCTTTGAACTGGAAGCCTCATATCTAATAGCCTTTAGCCAAGGCACTTGGTGCTGTTATTTCCCTAAACGCGCCTGAATACATAAACTAATCACACGACAACTGTGATCCGTGGCCGGAGGTTCGTCAGCACCAAGGCCTTTACTAACCTGAGTGGTTGTTGTAGTTTATTTCTTTTGTTCTATATTATATTTCCGCTACCGAATCAGTAGATAATTAGATGCAAAGTAGCTTACCGAGAAAGCCACCCACACCGCCCGTTTGAATCCGATACACCAATCAGAGCAGACATTTCGAGAGAATTTATGAATATTTATTATTCACCTGTGCCTAACGTTCGACGTGTTGTACAATAACAATCGACCAGCTGATCGCGCGAACCACTATGTGTAGGTTGAAATGAAAAAGGAGAGAGCAAAATTTTACGATAGATCTACTTATTTAGCAAAGTAGTGAATACAGCTAGTCATCAAATTATTTCCTTTCTTCAGTAAATCTATCTGTTTTATTGAAAACTGAACTAAATATTATTCATTATTTAGTATATTTGAATATCTATCCCCCCGTAATTTAATGAATGAATCCTTGTAACACACCGTGGTTAAAACAGTTGCGATTGGTCACGATCGTCGCTAGCTGCTGTATATGTAAGACCCTCATGCATATGCAAGAGCTCCGCAAGTTAGCAAAGGCCTCGCCGCTGACGCGGCTCAGTCCACTGATCACTGCCATAAATGCACGCTGTTTAGTCTATTTTTCAAACCCTGGTTGGCAGACAAGCAGTGCGTGAGGCCTTGCCCAAAGGCTATCTAACTACTTCCAAGTATGCTAATCTACCCCCCCCCCCAACACCAGCACATCTCTCACAGTGTGAGATCACGATGATAAAGGAAAGTGAACCTGCCACACATGCAAATTCTTGTATTCTTGTTTGAGTTTTTTTTTTCTTTCTTTTGTTGGGAGGGGGCCACCTGCCGTTAATAATTGTGTTTTTTTTTTCCTATAAGCATTGGTAAGCATTGGGAGATCTTAGATTGGAATAAGATACAGGATATATTGTTTGAGAGAGGGTGCATAATCCTGCATCCTAATCCTCCCTCAGCCCCCCCCCCATGACCATTTTCAGATTTATCCCTTTCCACGGTTCCCTTGGCAAGTGGGCTGTTGTAGCACCCTGTATATCCTGGTGTTTAACTAGTCTTGGATGCATTGATATCATGTGTAGAGTGATCCTGTGTCCTTCATAAAGGATTTCAGCTGCTTCTGCTCAGCTTCCAATTGCCTCGATACATCCTGCAAAAGAGGGAGATAATAACTAAGGAAACTGGTATGATCGGGACATAATATTGCCCAAAGATATAAATAATAATAATAATATGTAACATTTATATTGCGCTTAATACAATGTTTCTAAGCGCATGAGGAAAAGAGAGCAAAAGAGAAAAAAGTGGAAGAACACATATAAAATACATTAACTAAGAAGAGGATTGCCTAACAAGATGAGTCTTAAGAAGTGTTTTGAATGAGTCTATAGTGGAGGCCTCACAAATGTAGAAGGGAAGATTGTTCCAGAGTTTTGGGGCAAGGGAAGAAAAGGCACGATCACCATAACGGGTCATGGTACGGGGTCCAGGTGATAGATGATTTTAAAGACAAGAAGAAGAACTCTGAAGATAATTCTTTCATGGATCTGGATTTTAAAGACAAGAAGAAGAACTTTGAAGATAATTCTTTCATGGATCTGGAGCCAGTGAAGAGAATGTAGAACTGGGGTAATGTGTTCAGATTTTTTAGTTAGAGTAATTAGTCTAGCTGCAGAATTTTGGATCCTTTGAAGGGGCGCTATAGTCGAATATGGGAGACCAGCAAGTAAACCATTACAATAGTCCAAGTGTGAAGAAACGAAGGCATGTACTATTCGCTCAGTAGCTGATTAACAAACAAGGGAACAAACAGATAGTACAGGACAGAAGTCAAGCAGGAAGAAAGAAGATAAACCAAGAGCAGGAAAGAGGATTGTTATTCTAATGTATCTCACCTTCGTGAAATTAAGTCAATGATAGAGTTGAATGTACAGTACCAGTTAATTTTGCTTGAAAATGTTGGTTGACTAACTACACGATCATACTTATCATGAAAGGGAAAGGTACTGCGTCAAAGGCAGAGATCATTAACAAATGACTGACAAAAAGCAAATTATATAGCTGTTGACTCCCATTTTTTTTGTCACATAAAAGAGATTACATCTTCATTCATCCACAGCATTTCAATTTTTGGCTCACTTGATGTGTTTTTATTTAAACTCACTATTTCCACTTTTCTTTATCTTTCGCAAATCACAATTAATCATACATAATAATTATAATTGAAATATATTCATACTCTTGCTCAGAGACAAAGACCAGTTCTCATTAGTGTACAACAACAGCAGAATACATGTTTACTTGATCACACTGACCAGGTTTTATGGAATACAGTGGAAACTCGGTATAACGAGGTCCTTGGGACCATCAAAATTACCTTGTTATAGCAGGAATCTAGTTATAACAAGGTTAAAAAAAACAATGATATATAAAGACATGGGACCGGAATACTACCTTGTTATATCAGGAATATTGTTATATCATACCCCTTTCAATAATTCTTCCACTTTTGGTCCGCACTAAAATAGTCTGCACCAAGGAATAAAATTTGCTTTCAGTAATTCACAGTTGACTGCTCTTCCGTTACAAGGACCCTTTCAATGAATCTGTCGAAAGGGGAGTAACCGAGTAACTGAACATAATCTGATATCATCTTCTAGTTTTTAGAGCGGAAGAGCTCACTATTTTGCACGCAATATTTGATACATTTGTATTTTATTCATAGAACTTCACTAACAAATACATCAGTACAGTGTGTATTTTCTTCGAATATGCATAAAAGTATATATGATGATGATAATAATAAAGAACAATATAGACCTAACAAAACCCTCATGTCTGTAATAAACACAAACTTTTTCATAATAATTATATCAACGAGAGGGCTCTTTCATTTATCAGTGTATGGACATGTACAACGACAAGTAGCACAAGGCAGTGAAAGCGAGTCAATATCCTACTCAAAGCCTGTGACCTTTGACCATGAGAGGAATTTTAGGGCGGACTTTGGTGCTGCTCCTTTCAGTAATTCTTTGGTCCGCGCCTGGTCAGCACCTGCTCCGCTCCTGGTACTCATAAAAGCAACACTAAAATCGTCCGGACTATTTTGGCCCGCACCGTTCAATAATTCAAAATTTTACGACTTAGTGCGGACCTGGTCCGGACCAGCGATTTATTGTAAGGGGTATCAGATCTCTTTATACCAAGTTTCCACTGTAGCCTCAAAACACTCTGATATGTTTAAATCTGCCCTTAAAAACACACTTATTCAAAATGTATCTTAGCTTGGAAAGGTAAACTCAGTGACCTACCTTCCCTTTCTTTTCTTTTTCTCCAAAAGCGCATAGGGACATACTTATGTAATTATATTATATTGGATGGCTCTGAATGGGATACCAGAAAATATTCCACAAGTTAGGGCCAATATTGTATGAATCGAAGATGAGTACAATATTGGCCCTAATGAGTGGAATATTTTCTGGTATTCCATGAAATAAAGCTATCCAATATAATTATTATTATCTATTCCCCACAGGAAAGTGATTTAGAATGCAGCGATAATTATTTCATCAACCACATTCAGTTTAATAGGGCCCCTCATCATATTCGTTTCAATCGCTTCAAGTATTGACTCAGCTCTTTATGACGTCATTTAAGTATTCAACTGTGCAATGCGTTGTCGTAAATTGCGTTGTAAATTTTGTGCAGTCGCGCATACGCATGGTTCAGAGGCATGCAATATGGCATAATATTGCACGGCAAATTTGTACATGAGCCTATGGGGAATTCGGCCTTTTATACAATATGCTCTGATATTGCACAGACAATCATGCAGACAAAATATATGTGTTTTTAATGCACCGCTAAAATGCCCTATATAGATAATAATGTGTTATGTATGATACAAAAACTGTTGATTATTGTTATTATCATTATTATTATTATTAATTATCATTATCATTATCATTATTACGTTTATTATGTTTATTATGTTTATCTTGCTGCATGACTGCATGTTTGCAGTACTGCACAGTATAAAGTATACATTCACAATTCATATCTTTACCTGTATGTATGGCTGCAGAATAGAGCAAGACAGAAGAGGCATAAACGATGCAATTAGCAAAGCCAGTGGTTCCCTGTCTGATACAAAGGTGACATACAAGACACCTGGTATTCGTCTTACTTCACAGTACGTCAGAACTGGAGAGGACAAAAAAGAAAAGAAAAAAAAATATACCTACATCAAATGAAAATTTCAATATGCAGGACACTCACAACAGGCTAAAAATTGTGAATTGAAGAACCAAATTATTAACAACTTATTTGCCACTCCAAATCTAAAGTTTGCTGAGCAAAACTTAGGAGCTGCCTACCAATCTCATTTAATCATCAGTTTTAGACATGACAACAAGCTGTAATGCAATAACCAAATTCAGTGTTTCGCTATCTGACATTTCCTTCAAACGTATTTGCATTTTAAACATACATGTACAAGAATGTACTGATCCTTTCATACCTAACATTTAAATAAATGTGCAGTATTCATTCAAGGTTTTAGAGTTGTACATGTAGTTCTACTTCTACAACACCTGCAAGATCAATTTATTTTAAAAATTAATAACAAGATACACCCCCTGTACATGTTTTTGTCATTCTTCTCTGACCTCTGGGGTCAAAAAATCATCCATATACTGCATTAGAATAGAAGTTAGCAATCTGTTTTGGCAAATATGAAATGTGATTCATCTGCTGCACCTGCTTCACATAAATATAATTTTGACTAAATAACAATGGTTAGGTTCAAAGAATACACAAATAAGAAAAACCCTTTTTTATCAATATATGACAAAGGCCTAGCAGGAATACAGGACATAATGTGCCCTGCATTTTGAAATCTGGAGGCCCATCTACCCCCCCCCCTCAAAATTTAAGAATTTTAATATGTTGAGTCCAGTCCTACTACATGTATGTATATCACATACGATTTAACCCATTGATTACTAAATTTTCAAATTCCCATAGACTTAGAACAGGGGCCATCTCATTTCTATAGGAAATGGGTAAAACAAAAATCGAAACAAAACAAAACAAAAACAACACAAAATAAAAAAAAAGGGGGGAATGTAATGAGGTAAGTACCAAGTATGCTACACAATTTTACATTGTATTACAATGGGATCACAAAATATTAAAATCTACATTTTCATACATACAGAGCACAGTACATGTAGGTCTCCATATTTTCAACATCATCCAATGAAATATTAATGACAAATGTAACAAGATAATTGGATTTCTAGAAAAATGCACATCTAAGGTACTCTGTTTTATAATCTTTTTAATTCTACATACAGTTGTTTTACAAGATAATAGACCCACATACATGTATAAATTCCACTTCCAAATCCTTTAGGCAATCAGCCTGGAAGCATGGTAGCCTCCAGCAAGAAATAATAAATGAAAGTGATGATAGAGTCATGAAAATGATGGATTTGGGCAGCTCAAACAGATAATCCATTTCCCTTTATTTCCCCTATGTTCATGGCATAAGTGGTTTTTGCACTGGGAAGTCAAATGCTCATTGCACAGGTTCTGATCAAATGCAATTCACTTGTGGTGCATTCACACCAGCTCAATTTATCATCAACTTGACAAGAAATAAACAGATGAAATCACTCTATCCTGCAACATTCTGTAAACGCCCCCTACAAACAAGAAGTGCAAAGAATCACAAACCATTACTTTATATGGACTAATATCATTGCAGATGCACAACTCGGCCTACTGGCTACTACAGAAATGTATTCAGACTCGGTCAACCCCATTAATATGACTCCTCTTTTTTAGAGATCTCTCTATGAAGTATCAACCACACTCCATCTCGTAGTGTGCATGTATTCAAAGCCTAATTTGATCAGCTTTTATTCTTCAAATTGGCAACACCAACATTTTTCTTTTATTGCTACATTTTTCTTATAAAACATCATGTATCTGAAATAAATATAAATTGACAGAATGTATGATGAGAAGTCATAAAGTTGCCAATTTGCAGGAAAAAGAAAAAGTAATTTTAACATTTTCATCGCATTGCTAATTTAAGGATTTTAATGCTTTTTTTCCTTTAAAAAAATATCAGCATCAAACAACAAATATTGATGCAACGAAGATGGGCACAGTATGTGTAGAATTTTTTGCTCTTTCTGCTCATGTATTTGGTATGATATTTAGGGCTCTGCATCAAAAGTTATTAGGCCAAACCACATAATGTGGACCCTCTGTCACGAATGGGTTAAAGTTATTTTCAGACACTTATAGCAAATGCAAATTCCTGTCCATTAAACAGATAAAAGGAAAGTGCATAGTTTACAAATCTAAGACCAGGATCAAAACAATGGATGTTTAAATATTCGTGTAAATATGGCCTCATGTATGGATCCCGCCCTTCATGAACAATTTGCTAGTGTGAAAACACCCGACACTATCAAAAATGGTACAGGTGGTTTGTACCTGGAGAATTGTCTATTAAAGCCTTGTTCACATATGCTGCTTCAAAAGAGCTGCGGGGATTTTTAACATGTACAATGTGAACGCAAGCAATGCAGCAAAGGGGTGCTATATGTGTGCTCACTTATCTGTGTGTTAAAAGATACAGAAATATGATAAGTGGTACCCTGCCCGTTTTTAAGCCGTTTGCCACTGCACATATCTGAAAGAACCTTAAGAGGGTTTTCTATGATTGATGATACCAATCAGAGAGCAAAGAGGAAATAGCCGATGCTATTTTATTTTGTCCCATACGGGCAGTATGTATTATTCCTACATGTATTGTTTGGAGAATGATAAGAAGGGGGAAAACAAGACAGAAGGAAAGGAGGGCATTCATATTCAAAGTTCAAGATCTTGTTTCTATTTGCAAAAAATATTTATTTTTCATGATTTCATAAGTTACTAATTTTTACTTTGCATTTACAATCAGCAAACAATTCAAAATGTTCGTGTAAAGATAGAAGGCACTATTTCATGCCTCTGGCCGCAAGTTACTTGACTGGTAAAAAAAATTATGAAACAATAAATAACGCAATGATAATCTACCCAAGAAGGCTGATTTTTTTTTTCATTAACCTGTTTACTGCAGTGGAAACTCAGTATAACGAGGTCCTTGGGACCAACAAAATTATCTTGCTATAGAAGGAATCTCGTTATACCAGGGTTAAAAACAATAGAATATAAAGAGCTGGGACCAGAACATTATCTTGTTATATCAGGAATATTAATATCTCAGATCTCTTTATATCGAGTTTCCACTGTAGTGGCACCACCTATAATAAGGTGGTTGCAGATTTTGGGCAGTGGTCCTTAATCTATACAAATTACAAGTAGATGCAATCATTGTCTTCATCACTATCCTGAATGTATCATCTTCCCTCTTATCATCAAGAAAATCAACAGTCTTCATCATCATCCTCCTCACCATCACCACCATAATGGTCATTGTCACCATCATAATCATCACCATCAGCACTGTCATTGTCATCATTCTCATCATCTTCATTGTATCCTCATTCTAACCCCTCCCACCTCCATCCCCTTCCTCCTCCTCCTCCTCTCCCTTTTCCTCTTTCACCATCCTTTTCATTACTGCCACCATTTTCAATAATTACACATCTACATGTGCCTTTATGAATTTGGAACCCAATACAAACGAAGGTGAACTGATGCTCTTATTGATTGAATGGGTAATAGAGGACGATTAGGGGTTTTCTAAGAGCAAGGGGGTGTTTCACAAAGCTGTGCACAAATTTGGAATATGGAAAGCCAGATGGAATTTCAATCATGTTTAATCACATGAGTTAAAGTTGAAGTATCTATGTACATTATTATTCGAAGTAACAAAAATTCTTAATGTGAAGTATAGTTTTTGACTGCAATTTAATTGAGATTTATGGGAAAAATTGTCACACTTTGTTAAAACAAGAGGAAAAACTTTGGACATTCCATTCGGCTGTTCATAGTTAATTGTTCTTAAAGTCTTAATAATGCACAGCTTTCTAAAACACCCCCTGGACCATCACTCTTTCTCCATGTTAATACATCCAAAGCACAAGAGGGAGCTCTTTAATCTACCTCACAGCAATCTTTGAGGGAAATGCAAGGTCATATCCACATTCTAGCCTGATTATGGCAAGGCCACTTTACAATATCTATGGAATATACAAGGCAAACAATACTTTATCACTCATGGGAGCTCACTGGAGATATATCATCAAAATTTGTCTGTTTTCTTGTGAGAGGTTAGGCTCTAAAAGAATTATGTTTTTTTTTTTTTTAAGGGGAGATGAGTAATCTAATTGTGGGAGGGGGGGGGGGTGTTTTGTTTCGGGTGGGTTTCTTTTTTTTTTTTTTTTTTTTTTTTTTTTTGGGGGGGGGGGTTTGTTAGAGATTACCAGAGCTAAATTGCTTGCCTTTTCCAAAGACACAAACTTATGACATGGGATGCTCTCTATGAAAGGTAGCATGATTTGAGGTGCACACTCACTGGGACAAGTCTGAATCTAGCGTTTTATGAAAGTAAACATGTTTTCCACATTGGTCAAGCTTTGTATCTCAATAGTCAAACAATTCCAGCAACACTTAAAGACATTGGTTAACATTGTTATGATTTTAAAAAATCTTGTTTTGTTACTTGAAAATGGGATAAACATAATGGTTATAGTATAAAAATACCAGTCTGAAAGTTTCAAAGTACAAGTGATATCCACAGGAAGTATTTTTAAATATCAAAAATGTGAACCAATGTTTGAAAAATATACGAGGGTCGGTTGCACAGAATAGACAAAAGGAGTGCGCATACGCGTATGCCGTACTGTGTGTATTGGCATATCATGCGGCGGGAGGCACATAACGGCATTTTCAAATTCAAGCAAAGAGGTCCTCTTAGTCATTGTCTTGTGAGATAAAATTGCCGTTTGCGTCTAACTTATACTTTTTCATTCCAAATTATGGTTGGTTTCAGGGGTTTTGAGTACAAATACAAGTACTCATACACATGTTTCATCTTAGTTTAAGAATTTTTTTAAATCAGCTACTCACAAAGTTAGCCAATGCCTTTAAACTCAAGTGTTTTATTCAGAAGGCCAGTGGTCAGGCACATTTCAAGGGGGTTGAATCATAGGGAGTCATAGTTGGAGTAACTTTCTATTTTCCATATAAAGGCATACAGTGAACCTTTTTTTGAGAGGGGTGTAAATAAGATATACAATGCATGTACATGAACTATTTATATTTATAAAACAGGTTCAAGGATGTAGCCAATAGCGAGTGCGTATGCATGTCACGTGTTCATGCTTTAATTCTACGCAACCTTCCAGCCATGCATTTTTTGTGCAGCACTGTGCATTTTGGATGTATCACTTCACCTCTAGCGCGTAAAAACTGAGACACACGCCATGAAATACGCGTTCTTTCTAGAAGCTAGTCTAAGATTTTGATGCGCTTACTCAGGGGGTGCATCACACTAGCTACGCTTGTGATGTCATAAGAGAAAGCAGATGTTGTCTCCTTGCTGTGCGATCTGAGGAAATTTGGAGCGGTTTTAACAAATTGTCCACTACAAAGTCATACTGCCAACCCGTTTTTAAAAAAAAATAATGCACAGATTTAAATTCGTGATGTTAGTGGCGATGCAGGCATCTCGGGTATTTACAATATTATGCAAAAGCACTCGGCGCAAGCGCCTTGTGCTAGTCGCATATTGTAAATACCATCGAGTGCGCTGCATCGCCACTAACACACTCATATCTGTGCATTATTTGTATATTAGCATGCTAAATATGCAGTCATGAATATACAGGATATCACAACATGAAAGTGGTTTCTTGACTCACCTTCTGCACCTAGTCCACCTACAGTGTTAGGAGGCTCAAGATACGGACAGCATGGTTTAGCGGTCAGAGATGATGATCGGAGGGAAAATAAAGGGAAACTATCTCCTCTAGAAAGCAGATCAAGATCTGTCTTTAGCTCTCCTACTCGATGGCTGTCCAGGGTTATCACAGTAGCAGGCTTGGTGGTAGAAAATAGCTGAAGGAAAAAAAAAAAAGATAAGGATTAATCAGTTTCTAAAATAAGAGTTAATACTTATTAAGTCTTATCTTTATAATGCATGGAATTCTAACAGAAATTAATCTCCTGTTTTTTTAACAAAATCTATATACATTTATTGTATAAAGATAGGATATTGATAGCTGAAGAAAAGAAGATAAGAATCAGTCAGTTTCTAAAATAACAGATAATACTTATTAAGTCTTATCTTTATACAGCAATAAATTCTAACAGAACTCAATGTCTTCTTGTCTAAACAAAATCTACAGGTATAAATGTAACTATGATATTGATACAAATAATTAAAATGATGATGAAGAAGATGTGATTGCGGTGGTGATGATGATGATGATCATGATCTTGATGGTGAGGATAATGACGATGGTGGTGATGATGCTGATGATGACGACGATGATTTTGATTATGATGATGATGATGATGATGATGATGATGATGCTGCTGGTGATGATGATGATTACTAAAATGCCAATGATGCTGAATATAGAAGACTACTTTGTCTAGCTTGGGAGTTCCTTTCAAATATTTACACTAGAATTCAACAAAATTCATAGAAGGAATATATGAAATATTATTTGTGGCACATGTGCATGTACCATTTGATACAGACGAAACAAAATGAAAAAAACATGCTCCCTTTTTCATTAACCCATTCATGACAGAGGATCCACATTTTGTGTTTTGGTCTAATAACTTTTGATGCAGAGCCTTAAAAGTCATACCAAATACATGAGCAGAAAGAGCAAAATATTCTACATACATGTATACTGTGCCCATTTTGGTTGCATCAGTTTTGTTGTTTGATGCTAAAAAATTTTCAAAGGAAAATAAGCATTAAAATCCTTAAACTGGCAATGCGACAAAAAGTTTAAAATCACTGGTTTTCCCTGCATATTGCCAACTTTTTGACTTCTCATCATACGTTCTATCAATTTATACTTATTTCAGATACATGCCATTTGATAAGAAAAATGTAGCATTAAAAGAAAAAAATGTTGGTGTTGCCAATTTGAAGAATAATAGCTGATCAAATCAGGCTTTAAAATAATTCTGTCACGAAAGGTTAATAGAACCATAGATTATATATGTAACTACAAGAACAATATCATCATCACCAATATTTTTAAACATGTAACTGAACATTATCTTCAAGTTTGGCCTTACTTGTTGGACCCATGAATATGTCTGTTGGCTAGGTACCGGCACTCTGCATTGACACAAGGCTAGCTCAGGCCTTCCTTTCCGCCTGATGGAAAAACAAAAAACAAAAACAAAAGCATTATTGAAAGGAACATTGACTTGATATCCTTCTGTTCAATTTATGCCTGCAAATTTCTGCAGGGAATAAACAATACAGAAAAGAGAAAAGTACAAGCAGAGGAACATACCAAACCAGAAGTTCCAAGCAATTAACCCACAGCAGTACAGGTTTTTCTTAAGCTCTTCAGTTAATCAGTTTTTATTCTTCAAATTGGCACCACTGATTTTATTTTCAACTCCCACATAGTTTGATGAAATAAAAATGTATATCTTTTTATCAATGGCAATTCAAACTTGTAACATTTAACAGAAAAACCGTTGATTTCCATAAAATGAAAAACAAAATATGCAACTGATATCAAATTAGAATCAAAACTTCAGAATGACTGTAAACATTAAACCCATAGCAGTACACGGTTTTCTGAAGCTCTGAATGTGAGAGGACAGGATTGCCCTCTCGTTCGGTTGTCATGGCGGCCAGAGGCTATTCGCGCTCAATGCAAGCGCGTCATGGGAGCGCTTCGTTTTATGCTGTTTTGATGTTGTATAACAACGCATAAAGGCAATTCTTTGAATTATTGCAGACGACATATTCGTTATCTCTGAATCTCTGCATCTTTTCTTCTTTACCTCTTGTCTGATTGAGGTAAGCACACGAAAATCGTATTGATATTATTCATTGTTTATATTTGTATATTATATTATGAATGCTTTGTCATTTCAATATTTGCAGTTTATATTCCAAAATGGTTGTTTCTGTATATAATTATCTCACTAGTGCTTGATGCACAAGTTAACTTTCGTTTGTTTATATATGGAAAGAGAGAGAGAGAGAGAAAGAGAGAGAGAGAAAGAAAGAAAGATGCAGTAAGCAATGTGTTGCGTTTTCTGGAATAATCACTATGTAAAAGTTGTTATGGTTTATGGGATATGTGAAGTAGTAATTTAACCATTATAACATTGTCATATATTTGTTCATTTTATTGTGTAGCCATGGCTGCATTTGCCTTGTAATACATCAAGTTTGTCAAAAACCCGCTGGAGGTGGTGGTCAAGCTTAAGGATACTGATGTCAATAACTTATTCTTGGTCGACCTGTCTGAAGGTACATGTAAATGCTTATGACATGTATGATGAACAACTGTAAACATTCATTTTATATTTTTATGCAACTTTGTGATAGGTGGAAGTACTGAGAGACAGAAGCTAATTCATTATAATTCCTCATTATACTTGTTTTGATATTCGATATCTTGGTTATTGGGAGATGTATTATGTATATTATATTGTCTTGGAAGTTTGTTTAATTGATTGATTTAACCATTCTATTATTAATTGCGAAAATAAATACTTTTGGTTCGAAATTAATATTATTTTATTAATACAGCTGGTAAGCACATGATGTTCACTCTCCATATTTTGCATACATGCTCAAAACATTTTTGTATCGTATTTATGATATTTTGCATATTTTTTCTTGTATTTTATTCACATTGTAGACATCGTCACATGCACTGTGTGGCACGACGGTGCTGTGTTGGTTTTCTGTATTTTCGCTATATTTTCAGAAGTTTTCAGTATTTTAGGTATTTTTTAGTATTTTCAGTATTTTGCAGTATTTTCCCGTAACTTTAATTTTCTGTGATTTGATTTTTGGTAATCTTATTACAGACCATTATTCACTGGAAGATTTGAACTGCACAATACTGTTTGGATTGTCTTCCATTTCACCTTTTCTTCATGCGTTTGAGCCAGCGACTTGAAATTGATAGTTGTTAATTGTGAATATGGTGTAAATAGAGACAAAAACATTACCGTACACTTTTAACCTGTCACATTAAGAACTCAGGGGGTTTTTTTTGGACCTTCTCAACAGGGAACCACTTATTTCTATTTTCCACACTAATATAGTTTGAAAAAAATCCCATTTTCAAAATGTATAATTTAACAGAAAAACTGCCATTAAGCAATAATAATGAAAAATATGCTTAAATTCCAAGTGAACTCTTGCTTAAAATTGAAAATAAAATGCAACTAAAATCAAATTATAATCAAAACTTCAGAATTACCATAAGATAACCATATGTCGAATCCTACCAGTTAAATGTAACTTCAACATTAACAATTTGGATGATGTTAGAAGTGAAATATTTCACGCAGATGTATTCAAAGAATTTTTTTCTGCCAAATGTACATCACTGTCCATGCCTCCATTCACAAAACAAACTTCTTGAAAAAGCATCTTCTCACCTCCAGATGTAAGCTGATGAATCAGATGGTGATTGTGCATCACTGCCTCCACATGATATACCGCACAGTGTCTCCCTCTCATCAGAACCAAAGAGACTGTCAACAAAACCTACCGATATGTACAAAAAAAAACAACAAGATTAATTTAATATCATTTGACCCTGATGATTTTGATCTGTTTTTTTTTTTCTTTTTGCCTGTCCAATTTTGTCTGTCCATGACATCATTTCATGGATTCTAGTTTAACCCAATGAATACTAAGCATGAGATAACTTGAGCTGAAATCTATGGAAAATACATGTACATGTATGTGTTATAATGAAATTGAAATGCGTTCAATGGGTTAAGTTTAATAGGCAACAGGAGCAACTTAATTTTACTGAATTTCAATTCCTTCAGTGATGTCCTTCACAATAGAAATTAAAGCTCATCATAAGAAAAAAAAATCAACACATTTCATTTGATTACTTATCTTTCAAAGGCTTGCAAACTTTCAAAATTTGACAATGATTTAGATCTACTCAACTCCCAAATCCCTTTCTAAATCAGCCTTATAGTCAACAAAGCATCACCCATAAAAGGTCCTTTTGTTGTTAACACGCAGTACAAGTGACTTTCAAAAATCTTTAAAAAAAAAAAAAGCCTTTAAACACCTTTTGAATATGTTTTCAACACGAGGTGCACATCAGGGTTCATGGCGGATGAGTGACGGATGACTAGGTTTTGTGTGCGTTGTTAACACGGTCTTTGGCAGTTCATGGCGGATTGCCGAACCGCCGTGAACCACCTTCTAAATCGGCGATGTGTGATTGCACCTTTAGTGGTGAAGCTGTTGCTTGTGCCCTTTTGGTATTAAAAAGGTGTTAATCCTCAATATCAAGCCCCTCAGAGAGGATCTAAAGCCACAGGCCCCCGCGGTCATGTCAGGTCGCCCTTACAGCAACCAGATCAGTCACCCTGCAACCTAAACCTTCGGGAAACCTTGGTCCACCCAAGCACAGACTGCATCCATGTTATGGCTTATTACAGACATACACGAAGTCATTATTGACAGAAACCCTTAGTTGTATGGCCTGGGGAGAGCCTTCTACATGTACTTCTCTGGACCAAAGTCGTGGAATAGCTTTTCTCTACCTATTAGGAATGCTGAGTCTATATCAACTTTCATGTCGGCACTCAAGACTTACATGTACCTGTTCCTAGCTGTGACATCATCTCAAACCTAATAATTTGCTAACAAATGACACTGGAAACAAACTGTACAGTACAAATTCGACACTCTAAATGTTAAAATTTGTGAGACACTGTGGAGCAAGTGCCATGAACGCCCAGCCGAGGCAGATACCGGCACTTTACAAGAAGCCTTCATCATCATCATCATTAAAAATATCACATTCACCTGTTGCAACTGGTCCTATTGCAATCAAAAGGCATTTGCATTCGAGCTTTCCAGCAGAGCTGAGGAGCTTGTCATTCCATCTAAAAACAGGATTCCTGCAAACATGTAAACAACAAAATGAAGAGAAAATCTTTGAAAGATTTGATATGTGTACTTAGAATGAGTAGCACTTACAATGCATTAGTGAGGAATTTGAAACATTAGAAAAGTAAAATTACCTGGAAAATTTGGTTTCAGTCAAAAGATACATGTACATGTAAGGGTCTCCTTGATAAGAAAATGGCATCAAATGAACTAAGCTGGAATTTTCCAATTCGGTAGCTGGATACCAATTTCAAGGATCAAAGCCCCAAACTATTTTTTAGCAAAATGGCATCCTCCAGTGAAGTCTCTATCACAAACTCCTCTCATCATGCATTCATTAAGATTGATTTTTCTTTTTTCTTTTTCTTTCTTTTTTTTTTAGGGGGGAGTAACAGAAATTTAGGCTGCTTATCAAAAGTCTCATCCCACGTCTTTCGTCTTCTTCACGACCTTTCTTCTACATCGGCTTTCTCGTTTCCCCATTGTTTTGTCTGTGCAAAATCGGACAAGGATCGGAGGGGAAAAGACGCTGAGCGGGAAAGGCGCTAATCAACGCACCCCAAATTGGTTCTTTTGATAAGGTGCTTTAGTCACAATACAATCATGACAATTAATATATTTAAAGATTTAAAATTCTAACATGTCTAAGCTGGAAATGGAAGAGGACAGCCAAAAAATATGGTAAAATATTGAAGAGTATCAATTTTACAGTAATTTTTTTCTTATAAACTTTTAAGACAACAGCAGATAGGATTGCATGATGTGAATGTTGATCTCGCTCCCCAAAATACTTAATCATGTTAATGTTAAAATGCCTAAGTTAAAGTTCAGTTTTAAATTTATTATTAAGAATTCCACACAAAATGACACAATCAATGCTCTGCACATATACATGTACACAAACATGACTAAGCACACAGTCAGTCATATTCTTTAAATATTTCTACTTGAAGCTTCAGATGTTGAGAGATTTCCCACTAACTTACCATTAATGTTAGTAAGTTAAGGGGAAAAATCATGATTTAAAAAAAAATTGATAGGCCTAACTTAAGTGTTTATCAAAACTTAATATGTTAAATGTTAACTAATGGAGTTGGTAATTAGGTTAGTAGCATGGTTTGTTGCCCCATGTCTGCGCAGTGCCCAAGTCTGCGCCTACGCATAACTGCGCGATTCTACGTGTAACATCAAAAAAGATGCGACAAACATAGACTATATCATCTTTATATCAATTTTGATGATATGTAACAGCGAAAAAATTAGGAAAAACTGGTGTAAAACGTCTATTTTATGTATTTTTACTCACATGCCTTGAAAATGCCATCTTTCATGCAAAAAATCGCGAACTGCATGTAGATCTAAAGTAAATGAGTGCACAGACATGGCATGGGAACCTTCCAATTTTTTTCAGTGTCACTGTCATTGTCAAATTGACATGGTCGTCTATTCTTGTGAAAATGACATTGTTCGTATTCGAATTTTAATGAGATTTTCGGCACAATTACTCTCCAGAACATGAGGATTAAAATGAGGTCAGAGGAACACCAAAGCCAATGGAAAACTTGTCAATTTCAAGTGAAATGTCAACGTTCGTTAGGTATGCAGACAAGCACTAACTAAGCGGACAAGGGGCCCCCCATCTTCATGATCATACAAAACAAAATACTTACAAATCAGGTTTTGTAAGACTCTGACTCTCCTCATCTGAATCATCATCATCCTCTCCTACTGCTCGACTGACAGGAAAAACTACCTCACTTAATCGGTTCATTTTTAGCCAAGTCACTGCAACCAAGTCAAAACCCTCCCTGAGCTGAGGTGACGTACTAAAACATGCAGAGCTGCTGTACTCTGTGTACACCAGCGCAGCGCCCGCTACTTAGCAATCGGGCCGGAGCGTCGAGCAGGCAGAGCTAGCTCTCTCCGCTGGTTGCCCGAAGCACTCTCTCACATGCACACACAAACAAAAACTGCGTGGAATGCAATGAGCAACCTCGTTTCCAACGATGTAAGGCAGTACAGTGTGAGGTCATAAACTCTGTGCGAGGTATTCAATTTTTGTTGTTTGTTTTGTTTTGTTTCGCTTTCATTTTTCGCTTTGTTTTGTCAGGGGTTTTTTTCACACAACACATATGTATGTTACCTTTCTTTTCAGTCTTTATTCTGTCTCTCTTTTTTTTTACTTTCTAATTTTTCAGAAACAAATTATTCAAGTTTGAGACTGGGTCAGCAGGGTCAAGTTGTCTGTTTTTACAAACAGAAGCAAAAAAAAAAAAAAAAAAAACGACCAAAAAAAAAACAGGAGGGGAGGGTCGTCACATTTTCCAGGTTCGTTTCAGGTTTGTTTCATTTTAAGATTGTACATCAGGGGGCACATTTGAGAATTGTTTACTTATGATATGGCAATTGACTTTCAATTGTGGGGGGGGGGGGGGGGAGGCAGGATGGCACATAAGGGCAGATTGTGACCCCATGCCCCTCGATCAATCCGCCAGTGCTCCCCACCAAAAAAGATTTGTGTTCCCCCCCCCCCCCCTCCGGTACCTCTCTTCTGCTGCAATATTATGCCCCTCAGTAACTAACATCTGTGTAACTCTCCCCCCTTTCCCCTTTTAACTCTCTCCCTTCATTCTCCTCAGCTCTCTCTCTCTCTCTCCATCTCCTTCCTCTTTCTCTCCCTCAATCTCCATCCTCCCTCTCATATCATCTCTTTCCATGTACCTGTCCACACCCCTGCCTCCTCTTTCCCTCACCCTCCCTCTTTTCTTTTTTCTCTCCATCCCCTCCATCCCCCCCCCCTCTCTCTCTCTGTCCCCATCCTTCCTGCCTTTTTTCTCTCCATCTCCCCCCCCCCTTCTCTCTCTCTCTCTCTCTCTCTCTCTCTCTCTCTCTCTCTCTTCTCTTCCCTCTCTCTCAAACAAATCTGCATTTATCAAAAGGACTAGGAAACAGAGATTCGGGGCTATAATATACATCTCTATGTCATGAAATCTCCTCCCAACAATTATATCTTGCTCTTAAGACTCTTTGAATTATATCTAGAAGGTATATCATACACAAAGAAGACAGAATGAAGAAATGAGATTGTGTAAACCGAATACTTCACATTTTATGTACACTGAATAACAGCTTTATATTTACAAAATATACAATAAGCTATGGGCAATGTTCTCTCACATATTTTCAAAAAATATTACATTTCTGCAATCTTCACTTAATTTTAAGGATAAGACTGTTTATCAATTCAAACATTTATTTGATAAGTAGATCAAATTAAAGGCATTGGCTAACTTTGAGAGCAACCGATTTAAAAAATTCTCAAACTAAGATGAAACATGTGTATGAGTACTTGTATTTGTACTAAAAAACCCTGAAACCAACCATAATTTGGAATGAAAAATGTTAGTAAGATGCAAACCGCGAGTTTATTCACTTTGGTCTTAGAGACAATAAAATAAAAGGACCGTTTTGCTTGAATTTAAAAAGACCGTTATTTGCCTCCCTTCGCATGATACGCCAATACACACAGTATGGTCCGCCAGGTCCGGTGAGCCATACGTGCATGCGCACTCCTTACATCTAGTCCGTGCAACCGACCCTTATATATTTATCAAACATTGGTTCACATTTTTAATATTTAAAAACACTTCCTGTGGATATCATTCTTTGAATCTTTCAGACTGGTATTTTTACACTAAAACCCTTATGTTTATCCCATTTTCTAGTAGAAAAACAGGTGTTTTTTTAAAATTATAACAATGTTAACCAATGCCTTTAACCTGTCCATAATATTCATGGTGGCACTGGAGCTTAAAAGATTTGGATTACTCGTATGAATGAAGGTAGACAACAGAAAGGTCATATGAAGAGTTTTGAATTTTACATACCAATTTCATACACTTTCACTAACATCAAAACAACCACCTACAAACATACTTGTTCATGCCTGAATGTAAGTTCAAACCTTTGTAACTTTGTAGCCCAATAAAACAATTATGATGTTGTCTGCTGGGTACTAGAATAGTGTTAAGACTGTGTTTGATCATACAAATTTATGCAATTTTGGCTTTGAGCAAATGATATCCAAAACTTTCAAAGTGGAAAATGAAGTTCCAAGTTAATAGTGCACTATATGTTACACGACTGTAACACAAATTTTAAATATGAAGAAACTTGGGCTGCACTATTATAAGCAATGGCTGGCAACAAACCTTTAACAATGCGGTATTTTGGTCGACTCATAAATCCGCAAGATTCTGCTTAAATTGCATGTTAATAGCTATGTAAGGATGTGAACACTGTCTGTTGTCAGCGCAGCAAGAAGAAGAACTAACTTATAAGATTTTCAAACATAGTTTGAATGCTCTTCCACTTCCACATGGACAACATGAAACTTTCCAGGAAAGTCTGATCGCTGTTGACATCCTGCACTCCAAGATTACTTGAGGATGCTAAATTTTTCCATGAATTGAGGTCGAGTTTATAAGAGAGCATCTTTGATGAGCTGTTTCTTGGCTGGAGTCAGCTGCCGTGGGAACTCAATGTCAAAGGTGATGATGAGGTTGCCCTTGAGGGTGGGGTTCTTGGAGATTGGCATGCCTTCTCCTGGCACCACTTTCCTGTAGCCAGGACTGAAAAGATAGAAGGAAGGAATAATTAACTGATATAAGTAATGCAGGCCTACAAGCACAGTATAATAATTCTGTAATTTAGTCCCTATGACACAGGCAGCAAAACCTACCCCATAAATGCAAGCACGCACATGTTTTTACAAGGAATGGCTACACTTTTATCTTAATACAGACATAGGCCACTTCAGAATGAAGTATATTCCTGTGGAGATTTCCAGGAAATCATGTAAGTCATTTTCTGAAAACTGTTCAGGGATCTGGCGGCAGAGGAGTTATGAGCAGACATATCTTTTCATTCAATTGCACTTGAAGGACGTCAGTACTGTACAATGCATTCTAGGTATATGACACAAATTTTGGTACCAAAGTACTTCAACATTATCACATGATCTTGAATATGTGACCCAAACCATCATCTTCGTTATCCTTACAGCTATTATCTCTTGATTGTTTTAGTATTAGTATTTCTATACACTGAGCTACTAGTACTCACCTAATAATATCATTGATAGGAACATTCAGCAACCTCCCATCCAGGGTGGGCACCTCAACACTACAGCCTGTCAGAGCCTTGCCCAAGAGAACCCGGGAGACAAACACCAGATCGTCACCTTCCCTCTTGAAACGAGGATGGGGCTTGTCCCTGACGATGAAGATGATGTCGGCCGGCACGATATTTGGTCCCTGGTCGGCCTCCTGGGGGAAAGTGATGCGCGTTCCTTCCCTCCAGCCCTTGTGAACAGTGATTGTGAGGATTTTATCCCTTGTGCTTGATGTGTGTCCATCTTCATTCATTACCTGAACAAAACAAGACAAAAAAAAGACTCCATGAGATGAGGAGAAATTGTTAAAAGCATTGATTGCTGCATCACCTAACAGTAAGAAAGCTCCCAATTCACTACTACATCACTGTTAGAAAATACAGAAAGTTACAAATCATATTACTGCAGCATGACAATATAATTATTGTGATAATCAAAATACCCCATTTTTTTTTCTACAATGTAGACCAGCAGACTACTTGCAGAGGGTGAGAAATTGCACAATGTTGTATTTTACATATCCGGAAGAAAAGTTGCCAAATGAGGGTCATCCAAGAACCCAAGGGTAGGTATGATTTGGGAATGTCAGTCAAGCAGTTATGGACATGCAGGTAACTTGAGCATGATTCACACACAGGAGATGGCAGGACTGGAGGATGGTAAACCTTGAACTCCTTGAGATATTCATCTTCATGGTAAAATTATAATCATAACTATTATGGAGATCAGCTATCTCTCTTCCTCTCTCTCTCTCTCTCTCTTTTCCTCCCTTGGGGCACGTTTCATGAAACCAACTCCATGACAGTCATATCTCTTGTCGATGATCTACGGAGATGTCATGGACCTGACAAAGTGTTTCACGAAAGCCTGACATCTCACAAATCCAAGATATCGATACTATTGGCTGAAAAAGATAGCCTTGATCACAATCCACTGGATTTATTATCAATCATTCCAACACAATTTAGCCTCAACTTTGCTCTAATTGTTGGAAAAGTATAGAAACATCAATGGAATTTGATAAACGTAACATGCTAAAAAATATGACATGCTTGGAGGAGCGACAAGTCATTTGTCAGCGAAGTTGTCGCTGGTCTTGGCAAAGACGGCTTTGTGAAACACTTAGCAGACAAGATGACCGACAACTCCAAGATGTCGTTGATGATAGTTATGACGGTTTCACGAAACGTGCCCCAGATCTATAAGAATATTCAGCTTCATTCAACCTCACCCTAAAACCATTCAAATATGAAGAGGAAAACTGCAGGGGGGTTTTCTCCCCCCTCAAGTCTTTAAAGACAACCCCACCCCCTGCTAAGATAGAACGAGTCGACTATCCACTTACTCTTCTTGAAATCTTCATTTTCTTTGTACAACCATGGTAGATCTCTTCAAGAGATAGGACCAAGTCTCTCTCTATGGATGGGTCCTGCTTCTTTCGACCACGCCCTAACAGACCGCCAAACCCCATACTCAGATCTCCATCAATGCCATCAGTGAATTCTACAAAAATTAACAGTTCACAAATTAGGCAATATATGAGAGATTGGCTTTAAGATAAAAGGAGAAAACTCATTTCTGTCTCTATAATAATTTTCAAAATTGAAACTGAGCAATATAGAAATTTTTGGTATCAGAGAAACAAACAACAAATTTAAAGCCTCCGCTATAAAATATTTTGATATAAGAAAGAGTAAAAAAAGGTTATCAATATCATTATTATTTCTTATTTGGCGAAGAAAATACACAATAAAAGAAGAAGAAAAACATTTGAACAAATATAGCTAAGCCTAATGCAACAAATAGAATGCCAGGATAAAAAAAATGTTTACCAAATAAAAATAGTATAAAGCCTATTGTACCAAAGAGGGCAAACACCAGCAGCAAGGTGCAGTAGTTTGAAAAGTAAGCATTGTAAGTTTGCGTCTCGGTAAATCTTGGAACAAAAGAATTATTAGCAACCTACGCTCAGCTCAGAGAGAGTTTAAAAAAGTGTGTCATTCTTGTGAGTTTTGTTTTTTTGCTTTTTTTTGTTGGTTTTTGCTGGTTTGCGAGTAGTTTAATATTGAGTAATGTTTAAAAAATTATATCTGATTAATGTATGCATGAAATTACATTTATCAGATATATAATTATCGGTATGTGAAAGTATGAATCAAAGCTGATATCAGTTAGCATGCTAAAAATGGAAAAAAAACTATTTCAGTTTAAGCAATTCTGACACAAAAATTAGCGGCGAAAAAAAGGTCTGATATAGATACTTTCATCTTTTGTTTTTTAAATCATCGATATTTTGATAACTAAATGACGTCACAGCTTATGAAAGCCACCGAAATCAAACAACGTTTGTAATTATCAATGCTGTACCCATGAAACTAAAATTATATTTAGGCCAGAAACATTGTTACCAGTTCCCTTCGAGCTGGCACTTATAAAACTCACCATTAAATGGATTGTTGCCCCCAAAGAATTCCCTGAAGACTTTGTTTGCATCCCCATGGAATGTGTAGCCTTGTGTCCAGGCTCCTCCATCTTCATCCGATCCTGAAGGCACGCCGTTCTTCAGACCTTCCTCACCAAACTGGTCATAGACTGCCTTCTTCCTTGCTGAAGTGAAAAGGGAAATAACCTTGTTTTAATTCATTGTTTATTGTCCATATATGGATATTGTTTTGTTTACATGCAGATTAATGGAAAATACATATCGTAAGATATAGAGACATACAGACACAAAAAAAAAACATGTGGGTATATGTAATTGACATAACAAGGAAAAACAAGGATGACGAAATGTCAGATTTAACTATTTCATTTCTATTTCAACTTTTACTGTAAGTATGGTTTGAATGTTTTTGGTCAACAAATACAAACATAGTGGAATTTGTTGAAAATAAAACTGACTGTAAAATGAATAAATTGGCCATTGATTTTACTTGTTTTAGGAAAATGATTTCAAAAAATAACCTCAATTTATCTATAAATTCACATATTGGTCTCTGATTTTTTCTTTCCTTTCAGGATAATAAAAAAAAAATATTTTAATAAATAGTCTAGAGCAATTAAAAACAAGGACAGTGCTTTGGGCACATAACATCAACACAAGTCTAAGCTAGATTAGGATGCATTAGTTTTCTTTATCCTTTCCACAAAAGATATGAAAATGGACACAAATATCACGAACACTTTGGAATACTATCATTAAAAATGAAAACTGACAGGATTCTGTACTTACGATCACTGAGGACATCATAAGCTTCCGAGACTTGTTTAAATTTCTCTGGTGCGATGATCTCTTGGTTCTTATCTGGGTGAAACTTCAGGGCTAGTTTGCGGTATCTAAAGTAAAGAGAAAGAGAGTGAGGGAGAGAAGGGGAAGAACAATGACATAATAAATGAATGATGCATGTGTCAATGTAAATGCACTATTTTGCAACTCATAATGGAACATTTTTGTCTTTATTTTTTTATTTTATTTTTATTTTTTGCTAAATTCATTACTGAGTGATGGTAGAAACTAGAGTCTATTAATACAACTTTACGAGCCATCTTGTAATATACAAGCAAACATAACTGCAGAATCATGAATGTTCAAAACTGGAATATATCATCAAATTTTAAAAATTACCAGCAGATCTAACTTTACAGTCGTTAGGCCCGTCACCCTCAATATGACATGCAAAATATCCTAGTAAAAGTCAAATGTAGATCTGTAAACTTTGCTCAGTGTGAGTCGATTACACTTACAGATCTGATCGACTAAACTCTTACTCTTAATCAAGTTTAAAGTGAGTTATCAATCCAGATTGTTCACAAGTCTGAGCTGAGAGAATGACTCAACTCAACTCAAAAATTGGGCTAGTCACTGACTGACTGTCTGACAGTGACACTGACACTGTCAGGTAGCGAGCAATAGACAAAGACAGGTTATCCATTCTAGATAACCTCATAGTCTACATTTGTAAGCAAACCTAACAGTATTTAGGTCACAGCTAAGTAATAGCTGACGAGCCTGGGACCCGACATATCATGATATTCAAAGACCTCAAATCAAGGCATCGACGCTCGCACGCGCTCCCAGGTAGACTACGGTGTAGCAAAGCAGAGTCCCCCGGCACTACCCCACCAGTTGAATCCGATGGCGCTGCTCGCTACATGGTATGACTCCCACATAACCAAACACTCCCAGAAAAGACAGAAAATTACTCACGCTTTTTTAATATCTGCATCGATTGCAGATCTAGTCAAAGAAAGCATTTCATAGTAGTCGATCCCCATGTTTGGTTTTTATTCCCTTTTTTTTTGGTGAAAATATAACACTATTCTTTCCGTGAAACGCCACTCGCAGTTCAGTGCAAGCTTCCCGTTGTTTATTGTGTTGCTACGCAATTGACCCGCGTTGACGGAGCGCGTTCACACATTGTACCCTATTTCCTGTAGTAACGTTGGTACATGGCATAGAGATACAGTATACTAATTAGGTCTCTATGCATGGTCTCATCATGGTCGTCAATCCGTTTTCCAGTTTTTTTTTTTTTTTTTTTTTTTTTTTTTTGGGGGGGGGGGGACACACAGTCCAAAAATTTGCTGAGACGCGAAAAAAACATCAGGTGTCTCTTTTGGGGGTAGGGGAGTCGCTAGACTTTCTTCGGGGGGGGGGGGGGGGGGCTGTAGAGGCCAGATCGCGGACAAACAATACTACCAATTACCGACGACCAATGTCGATAAATTTAACCGTATTAAGCTATTAAGCTCACAAGGCATGTTCATTTGTGTATCTCTATCATATTTCCTTCTGAATTATATCTTTGTTCACCTCGATCACTTGCCGAATGTGTTTACTCTCCCCAAATATCCTGTATCTAAATATACGAGCGAGCGCAGCGAGCGAGGAAAAAATATAAACTCTCTTTCGTAGAAGTGATAGTTCTTCATCAAAACTACATGATGGGCTTAAAGATATCTTATAATCTTAATTATATATTTTGGTCACCTCTCTCGCCTTATTAATTCGCTTTCAAAGACCATCCTAAATCTAATTATTATACGAGCGAGCGCAGCGAGCGAGGAAAAAATATGCATACTTTTTCACGGTAGAAGTGATAATTCTTCGTCCAAATACATGATGGAGTTAACTATGAGACATCTAACTTTTACATATACATATGGTTAACTCGCTTGCCAAATTCGTTTGCTTTCCCCAACCATCTTGCATGTAAATTTAATACGAGCGAGCGCAGCGAGCCAGGAAAAAATCTATATACACATACTATTATTTTAATCGTAGAAGTGGTAATTCTCCATCCAAATCAAGATGTTATAACTATGAAATACATGTATCTTCGGTCACTTCGCTTGCCGAATGTGTTTGCTCTCCCCAAATATCCTGTATCTAAATATAATACGAGTGAGCGCAGCGAGCGAGGAAAAAATATGCACTGTCTTTTATAGAAGTGATAGTTCTTCATCAAAACTACATGATGGGCTTAAAGATATCTTAATCATATATTTTGGTCACCTCTCTCGCCTGATTCATTCCCTTTCAAAGACCATCTTAAATCTAAATATTACACAAGCGAGCGCAGCGTGCGAGGAAAAATATTTACTTTTTTCACCGTAGATGTGATAATTCTTCATCCAAATCACGATGGTATTAACTATGAGATATCTAACTTAGACATGTAGATTTGGTCACCTCACTTGCGGAGTTCGTTTGCTTTCCCAGATGCATCTTCCATCTGCAAAGACCATCGTGTATCTAAATATTATACGAGCGAGCGCAGCGAGCGAGCGAGGAAAATATATATATATATATATATATATACCTTTTTTCATTGTAAAAGTGAAAGTTCTGAATCAAAATACACGATGGTCTTTAATATATCTATTTTGATATATTTGGTCACCTCCCCCAGCTAGAAGTTATTTGCTTTCAAAGACTATCCTGTATCTAGATATTAACCGAGCGAGCGCAGCGTGCGAGGAAAAATATATACTATTTTCACGGTAGATGTGATAATTCTTCATCCAAATCACGATGGTATTAACTATGAGATATCTAACTTAGACATGTAGATTTGGTCACCTCACTTGCCGAATTCGTTTGCTTTCCCAAATGCATCTTCCATCTACAAAGACCATCCTGTATCTAAATATTATACGAGCGAGCGCAGCGAGCGAGGAATATATATATATATATATATATATATATATATATATATATATATATACTTTTTTTCATTGTAAAAGTGAAAGTTCTGAATCAAAATACACGATGGTCTTTAGTATATCTATTTTGATATATTTGGTCACCTCCCCCAGCTAGAAGTTATTTGCTTTCAAAGACTATCCTGTATCTAGATATTAACCGAGAGAGAGCAGCGAGCGAGGAGAGAAGAATACCGTTTTATGGTTTAAATGATAATTCTTCATCAAATGCATGATGGGCCTTAAGGTATCTGAATTATAATTTGTTCATCTCACTTGCCGAATGTGTTTCCTTTCCCAAAACATCTAAATATAATATTGGACCTAATACAAGCGAGCCCAGCGAGCGAGAAAAAATATGCATTCTCTGTCTTTGTACCAGTGTTATTTCATTGTCAAAAAACAAAAGCAAATAAGCCAAATATGACTTTATTTGGGCATCTCTTTGTTCTTCTTTTTTGTTTATTTTCCCCTCCTTCCTCTTCCCTCTCCTTTCTCTCTCTATCTCTCTCTCTCTCTCTCCCTCTCTCTCTTGCCAACAGCGATCGCGAAATTGGGGGGGACATGTCCTATTGTGTCCCCCACCCTCCAGTATTTGGGGGACGTGTCCCCCTGCCCCCCCCCCCCCCGAATTGACGCCCACGGGGTCTCATCCTCGTCACAGTTCAACTGCAGCTCTGGCACGTACGTGATATGTAATGCAGGATACATGGGGGGTGCATGGGGGGGTAGGGAAGCCTCTGTTCTTCTAGACTGGAAGGGACATCGAAGGTTCCAAGATTGATATTTCAGTCATGTTTATTTTTGTCTTCCCTGCACATTCTCTCTCTCTCTCTCTCTCTCTCCCTCTCTCTCTCTCTCTCTCTCTCTCTCTCTCTCGCTCTCTTTCTCTCCCCTTTTTTTAAATGATAAGCACAAGCGAATGTGTTTGTCCACATACTTCCCTACTCTTGTACTCTCCCATGTTAGGCAGTAGACTACCGCTTTTCATCGAAGTACTGACTTTGAAACCTCTTAATGCACTAGAAACTACTGCTTTTTGAAAATTCCTTGTACCAACGGTACTAGGCCTATATGATCAGGGCAAGACTGACGATGGAAAATTTGGGGAATGCGCCACTTGCGGCTCAATATTTTGGCTGTATGGAGGGCCGGTCGATCTGTGGCCTTATCTATAGGCCCCTATAAGGGTCTTTACTAGTCCAAACAGGCGCGGTTCTAGAGCAAAATGTGGGCTACTGGAGGCCTGGAGGATTGTAATGTTACTAGAAACTGTATTAAATAAATATTTAAAAAATACCTATATAAAATGTGGGCTTGAGCCCCCAAAGCCCCCTCCCCGTAGAACCGCGCCTAAGTTTCAAAAACGTAACTATAAAAGCTGTATCAAGGAAGGCCTGCTTGATATTCTTTAGCAGAGTGCGACTGCTGACTCTGCCACTGCCTCAAAATGTTTATCCCAGTAGGCCGACAGCCAACGGCACTATAGCGTATAGCGAGGGGGGAGGGGCAAGGAGGGAACCCCCTTTGACATTCTGACATTTTACCTTCAATAATAATCATCTCTAACATTGTGGTAACTTGCATTCAGGACTGATAAGCAACATTATTTTGAAGGGGAAAAAATGAGGCACAAAAGTAGAATGAATTTGATTTTTCTTTCTATCATTATTTCATTTCGCTTTTGTTGTTGTTGATTTGGTTTGTTTCCAAACCAGTGCTATGCATTCTCTATTCTCTCATATTCATCTCGTCACCCTTGTTTGCTGCTGCACTCAACCCACTATCTCTCAAGTAACCATGGCACGCGCCAAGCAGGCAACTCTCAAATCTACAAGAGGGGAGGCTCCCCGCAACCAAGGCTGCAAGGAAGAGCATCCCTGCCACTGGACATGCTGGAGGAGTCAAGAAGCCTCATCGATACAGGCAGTCGCCCTATTTTCCTCCTTTATACATAGGAGGAGCTGGGTAGAATTTTAGGCATTTGGTGTATAGAGGGTAGAATCCCATTCCACCCTCCTCCAGCCCCCCCCCCCTCTCTGTCTCTGTCTCTCTCTCTCTCTCTCTCTCTCTCTCACTTTCTCTCTCTCTCTCCCTCTTTCCCCCTCTCTCTCTTTCTCTCTCCCTCTCTCCCCTCTCTCGCTCTCTCTCTCTCTCTTCCTCTCCTTAATGCTATTCATTTAAGGTTAAACAATGAGCATTATTGTTATAGCTGTGGGGCGTACACGGACAGGGCCGTATGCAGAAAATGTTTCCCGGGGGGGGGGCAAGACGCGTGAAAATTTTTGGAGAATTACAAAAGTGAGGGAGCGAAGGGACCGAGCTGGTTATTGGGGTGCTTTTGCATCTTTTAAAGTGAAATTGAAGGATTTGGTGCACACTTTTAGTAGATTTTGTGAAAATTTTCAGTAAAATGAGTCCTGAAGACGGACAGTCAAGCTGCCCGGAACGTCGAGTCTTCTCTCCTTCCTCCGCCACGCTCAATTCTCCTCGCCGACTCAAGCCAAGTCTTCTCACCTCTTCGACAACTCAATCCTCTCACCTCCTCATCTGGTTTACAGTCCTATTCAGGACTACACCCAGTCTCAAGAAAGAATACTCTAACCTTAAACTTTCCTACTTTCTCGCCTCTCCATTTCACCTCCATCTCTATCCACTTTACCTATAGTCCTTTTAGGACTTACCACATGGTGAACCGTAAACCCTTTCCACATATATTTAATTTCTTTTAATACAAGGAGAATAGTACTGAGAATACACAATGCGTGCCCCTGATCTCAAGACAAGAAATTGTTGGAGTAAAAAAATTTATTCACAGATAAATTTCTGCTTTCTGGAAATTTCAAGAGAAAACTGTGAAGGAGAGGATATCTTTATCACCTTATAATAACAAATTACCGTCACCTTTACATCTTGAACAATGACTTTCCAATCACCTTTTGATAAAATAGGGATATTAAAAAGACCGCGAGTATTCATATCTTATGGTTCATCATTACTATTAACACTGATTAAGATATCGAGTTAAATCAACCTAAACTTAAGGCGTATATTAAGTATAATCATGAATGGAATTTCAAGGTTCAGTTCCCTTACCGAAAGGATAGTTGCTTATTCAATGAGCCTTATCCTTTTAAAAAAAAAACGGTTACAGTTCGTTATTCCGAAGATTCGTTTATTCCGGAGGTTAGTTATTCTGAAGGTTAGTTAGTCCGAAAATGAAATAAGGTTCGTTAGTTCGTTAGTTATTTTCGGACTAACGAACCTTATTTCATTTTCGGACTATCGAACCTTCGGAATAACGAACCTTATTTCATTTTCGGATTAACGAACCTTCGCAACATAGGCGGCGATCCCAGGGGGAGGCCTTCCGTGTTTCCGCCCCCCCCCCCCCCCCCCCCCCCACTCGTTACATGAAATCGCCGCCAAAGCTTCGCAATAACGAACCTTCTTTCATTTCCGGACTAACGAACCTTATTTCATTTTCGGAATAACGAACCTTCAGAGTATTCAAACCTTCGGAATAACGAGCTGTAACCGATCATGAATGGAATCATAATGTTCAGTTCTCTTACCGAAAGGATTGTTTATTTAGTGAACCTTATCCTTTTAAGAAAACAGCCTTCTAATCCATAGAAATACTATATAATTTTTCTATTCGGTGTAAAAATGTCAGAGGTAAAAATGTCAAAGGTAAAAATGTCAGAAGTAAAAATGTCAGAAGTAAAAATGACAGAGGTAAAAATGTCAGAGGTAAAATGTCAGAGGTGAAAATTTCAGAGGTAAAAATGTCAGAATTAAAAATGTCAGAGGTAAAAATGTCAGAGGTAAAATGTCAGAGGTGAAAATTTCAGAGGTAAAAATTGCAGAGGTAAAAATGTCAAGTAAAATGTCATAGGTAAAAATTGCAGAAGTAAAATGGTCAGAGGTAAAATGCCAGAAGTAAAAATGTCAGAGGTATAAATGTCAGAAGTAAAAATATCAGAGGTAAAAATGTCAGAAGTAAAATGTCAGAGGTAAAAATTTCAGAGTTGAAAATGTCAAAGGTATAAAATTACAGAAGTAAAATGGTCAGAGGTAAAATGCCAGAAGTAAAATGTCAGAAGTAAAAATGTCAGAAGTAAAAATGTCAGAAGTAAAAATGTCAAGAGGTAAAAACGTCAGAAGTAAAAATGTCAGAGGTAAAAATGTCAGAGGTAAAGAATGTCAGCGGTAAAAATGTCAGAGGTAAAAAATTACCAACAGGATGTATGTCCTAATCTATGACATAATTATATTTTCACTTATAAAGCCGGCTTCTTTGCTCGCTGTCTTATTCAGAAATTGTGCCCTGGAGTATGGCATATTCAGCCATCTCAAAATTTTGGTTCATTGCGCCATTGACCAATCAAAACGGACATGACGGATTCTAATCATGGTTAAACCATTTGCGACAATGATTTTCCAAAAAATGGATCCTGGCGTCCACTCTTCCAGACGTTCACGGCAACAAGCTTGGCAACAAACCAGCTCAGCCAATTTTCAAGTCTAGGAACACGACACTCGTACTGCTACCAAACTGAATAATTGCTATTTACCTCATTCAGTTGAAACTACATGCTTCATCAAATTAGCCAATAGGTAATTCGATTATGATATGAAAATGCAATAAAATTTATTTTTATACTCAGAAATATTTTGTTTGTCTGTTATTCATTATTATGCACACCTATTTCCTGACATTTTTACCTCTGACATTTTTACCTGGCACCAATTTTTCGTAAACATGGTAAAAGAGAAGCAAAAGCGAAAGAGCTAGCCAAAGATAATCTGAACTGAGTCTCACTAGTGTAACATAATCTACTGAATTGTTTAAAATATGGAAAGTAAAGAGAGTGAAAGCTAACAACAATGACGGGCCAAAAGACCAACATTTCGCTCTTGTGGGCATTCTTAAAAGTTATGAGGATTCAGGAGACCGACGGTTCACAAAACCGAAAGTCCATACTTATGACCGTCTCGCGTGCAGTAGCTCTCTTAGCTAATGAGTCTGTGTGGGTTTTGGGTCTCGTATAGCAGTGAGGTCGATTTTGAAGCAGTATTGGTCTCGTAGGAAGCCTCTTAATGTTTGCAGTCAGTCTCTTGGGCAATCTTGGAGCTGTTAATCTTCTGGAAGGTCCCCGATTTATTTCTCCAGGAGACTGAGCTAGCGCCCAAGGATCTCCAAATTCCCCTTCTTTATGCCTTCCTCTTTCGCAGGCAACTCCTTCTCACGAGCTGTGTGTGGAAAGACAAAGACATGTGACCATTTATTAAACAAACAAAAATCAAATGCGATGGGAAGACCGAATCTGCAATACTATTCACATCAGCAGGCTTTCCGGGGGCAGATCGGGAACGGGACGAATCAGCCCATAGCAAATAAACACGACAAAGCAATTTCATGATTGGGTCATAAATGAAATTAAGGAATCCCACTCAATGTCGATCAGTGCACAGTTGCAAATGGCACATCGTGTAAGCCTGGCCACTACATAATTATCCCATTCATGGCAAAGGGTGCACTTTTTTTTGGGGGGGGGGGTTAAAACAACACATGCACACATTGGTATCAATATGCATAGAGCACAATCACTTTATTTGATAGACGATAAAACAGCAATGTAGATAAAATGCCTTCCTCAAGGGCATAAGTGCCGTGTCGGGGATCGAATCCCGGACCTTCGCGTCTCCAGTCAAGCGCCTTAAACCACTCGACTAAGTCACCTCTACGGTTTGTCCTAAACGATATACCGAAGACATGTACACTGAATCGGAAGGCATTTGTACAATGATTGTACATAGGAATAAGAGAAGTAAAGGGGAAATACGCTTTCTTTCCGCCAGTACAGGGTCTAGGCTTAGCTTGTAAGGTAGGGGGGGATTGACTGAGGAGACAATTTTAAAGATGAGCGTTGATTTAATGCACAATCACTGACATTGTTAAATATAGGCCTACAAAGAACTTGAAAATCAATCACTGGCTTATGATTAGATCAAGCAATATGTCACGTCGACAGGAAATGTCGCATAATTTGTTCGAATGTGGCATGTCAGTAGGACTAAGGCATCTTTACCGAGAGCAAACTGATCGTCTGCCTGTCAATGTACGCGGGCGTGTCCGCTATCGGTTTGGGCTTACTATTCGTTGCCTACCGTCGCCTACCGCATCAAGAATACTATAGACTATAGAAGTTCGCTGGGCATGAAGTTTGCTCGATCCGGGGGGGGGGGGGGGGGGGGGGGCAGGAGGGCAGTTGCACCCCCCCCCCCCCCGAAATTTTCTTGTGGGGAAGAAAAATTCGGGGAGGCAAAGATATTATTTTCCCCCTCCCCTAATTCCCAAAATGAAAAAAAAAAGAACGAAATTTTCCCGTTAGCCCGGTTTCAGACAGCAAATGAAGTATATTGTGTCTCCCTTAACTCACCGTCAGCGGCCTGGTTGTCTTGCAGCAAAGAATTCAAGGCCTTCAGATCTGAATATCCTGTAATTCAAACAAACAGAAAAACAAACAAACAAACAAAATAAGTGGTGTTTCTACGGGTGGCGTACCTCCCCTCCCAGTTAGTCTAGCGTAATTTAATACAATTTGGCAACATTCTAGCAGAATTTTTCGATTTTTTGCATACCAGCGAATTTTTTTTTTTTTTTTTTTTAATTTTGAAGAAGCAGCGATGGCAAATTGACAGAGATTGGGCTGGTAACCGGGAGTTCCCGAGTTCGAGACTTAATACGGTAAGACCCGGGGGTGTTCGTAAGTTACACACGACTTTACGCACGACCGGTGATATGTTCTTGTGCTTCATTAAAATGATTGAGAATCTGATTAGCACCTAACATGTTCCAGCCGTTCGTAAAGTCGTTCGTAACTTACGAACAGCTTTATGAAACACCCCCTGATTTTATGCGGTGTATGTTTCATCAAGGGTGAAAAGTGCATGGGAATTCGGTTTGTCAGGTTTGTGTCTCAAAATATTTCGTCGATTTAAGTGTCTGTACAACCGCATCAATCACATCATTTTTGTCAATGTATTTGTGTTGGCGCGTATTTGTGTCGTGGGTATGTGGGTGAGGGAGGGGGTGTGGAGGTGTGTTTAAAAAGATTGAAGTATAGCCCTACATGTGTACTAAAAACTTACCGCCCCACCTGCTTCTATAGCAAGTGCCAGTGCTTAAACGAGCACTTTGGTAGCCTGGATCACATGTACAGGCGTAAGTAGGAGTTTTCCATTCATGCCATGTACATGTGCCATGACCGTTGCAGTTTTTGGTGTATCGCATGCACTCCTCCTTACTGAGAGATGATCCCCTTTCATGCATCTCATCATCTACATTAATACAAAACATGATAAGAAATGTAACCAACGTATAACACATTCAGTTCTGTTCATTTGTGAAATTTGATTTTGATTTTTATCTATTTATTCATTTTTGTTTAACTAAACACAACAAAAAAGTAACTCCCCCCTAATTCAAAATAGCATAAATTTTTAACGAAAAAGTTTTGAGCAAAATAATTTGGCAGGAGTGTTTCTTCACTTATTGACTTACTTCTGTGTGGAAAAGAGATTGATCCGTCAACTCATGCATGAGCGAGCAAACATTAAAGGCAAAAATGTCACTTTTCAAAAGTCACAAGAGTCATTTGGGGGCTCTGTGAAACAAACCTGTGGCGAATTTGAATTCTTCCATTGTTTGATCCAGTCATGCCTGTCCCTGACACTTTTCATGTTTATCACAGTTGGGTGAACACAGTTTTTTGAGAAAAATGATGTTCAGCCCTCCTAAATCTGCAAAATCCATTCAGTTTGTGGAAAAAACTGGCATCGACCAACATGAATCAGCACATTATGTGAAAATACCAGTTATTCGGGTTTTTTTTCCGGCAAAAAACCAGTAAATTTTCAGCATTTCTTGCTTCATCGTTCGCAATTTCGTCACTCAACCCTGGCACAACCTCGAAAAACATCAACAACACTTAAAAAAACGCCAGAAAAATCTTGTTTCACAAACCCCCAAAATGACTCTTGTGACTTTTGAAAAGTGACATATTTGCCTTTAATGTCTGCTCACTCATGCATGACTTGACAGATCAATCTCATTTTCAAACAGAAGTTAGTCAATAAGTGTAGGAACACTCCTGCCAAATTATTTTCCTAAAAACGTCTTTGTTAAAAAGTTATGCTATTTTGAATTAGGGGGGAGTTACTTCTTTGTTGTGTTTATTATTATTCGAGCAAGTACATAGTATATAGGAATTTAAAAACATCGTACAATATACTATCTGTGGAAAACAGAACTTTATACAGAAACAATGTTAACCTGAATTGGAACAATGGAAAGGGGGCGGGACGTGCTAAAGAAGCAATGCTTCATAGTATAAACATAGTATAGGCCTAATGATATTAGTGCGTGTAATGCTTGCATAAGTTTATCATAACAGAGATGGGGAGAGTACAGAGAGAGAGATGGGGGTGTAAGGCAAGCAGGAATATGATTAGGGGCAGGAGATGGCATTGAATCGGAATGCATTTGTTCAATAATTTAGGGGGGAAAGAGCGCTAAAGGGAAATATGCTTTCTTTCCGCCAGTATTCTAGGCTTAGCTTGTAGGTAGGAGGGATTAATATTGATTGACCTTCTGTCTGTCAATGTGGCGGGCGTTTCTGTCGGTTTCGGCAGAGCCCTGCATGGGTTTGGGTTTATTATTCGCTGCCTCCCGCATCTTCAAGAATACTTTACATAGAATGAAGTTCGATCCACAACATGGGGATGCCTTGAGTGAATGAAGTTTCCCCGTTAGCCCGGTTTCAGACCGGGGGGGGGGGGGGGTACTTCCATATATTCGCTATACGGGCATGTGCCACCCAAATGGGTCGCTTTTTCACAAGAAATCCTTAAACATAGGTCCCGTTTTCTACAAAATCCCTAAGCACGGGTGGTTTATTTGTATTGTAAATTATACCCGTAGAAAAGAGTCCAGTTTTTACGACAAATCCCTAAACACTGGTCTACGTTTTGCCAGAAATCCCTAAACATGGGTACCCTTTTTCTTAAAATTAGCCTCTAAAGATGGGTTAGGGGTTCAAGGTCCGGGCCTCACACCCCCTCAAAAAAATCTGAGTAACCCCCCCCCCCCCGGGAGGTTACTCGGATCAGGATTCAAAAAAATCTTTTCAGTTAACAGCAAATAAAGTATATTGTGCCTCTATAACTCACCGTCAGCGGCCTTGGTGTCTTGTAGCAAAGACTTCAAGACCTTCTCAAGCATTTCTAGCTCAGTTCCAGCAAAATCTCCTGCTGAAATTTAAACAGGAAATAAATAAGCGGCGTATCTACGAGTGGCGTATTCCCCCCCCCCCCCCCGCACCCCATCGGACGGAAAGCAACCAAATAGGGGGAAGGTGAAGAGTATCCTTATCCCACAAAAGGGATCCTTTGCTTGTTTGGAATTGAAATTGAATGATCTGGTGCACAGAGAATGGGTGGAAATTTTGGAAATTTTGTAATTAAAAAAGTAAGAAAACTCTACTGATCAAAATGTTGAAAATCTAAAATCAGAGTCAAGAAAAAAGGGGTTGAAACTTTCTGGAGGCACCCCCCTCCCCTCCCCCATGTATATATGGCAGTACAATATTTCAGTATTTTCGAACTATCAAGAAACATAAAGCCTATTTGCTGCTGGCTTGCAGGCCCTCGCTAACCCAGAAGATATTTCCGATCGAGACCAAAAATTGTATGCTCGAGAGAGACGTGACGGCGCTTTTTCTGTGAACTCTGTCAATTAATATAGAGTAGAGTATAGCATTAGATATAATTATAGGAGGGTATTTATGACCAGTCTAATATTTTTATAACTTGGGCTTTACCACTGATAGCCTGCTGAGGATTCAAAAAATCTTTTCAGTTAATAGACACGAATGGATGCAAAGTGATTTTATGGATGTGGATACTAAAAATTATGAAAGAGAATTGCAGATTTCTGGATATTTACAGAAATTGGGCGATTTAAAGTCTATACGGTTATATAATTACTTCATTGAACAATTCAAGGAAGATTACCTATCAAAGGTGACAGACTGACACTGTCAATCTGATCTTGGAATGGGGGAGTTGAAAGAAACATTCACAAGATTGAAAAATGCATTTGTATGTAGTAAAGAAAGAGAGTTTCAATACAAACTATTACACGGGGCTATATATATGAAACTAAAACCTGCGGGTCCCGAAAAGAAAACAAGTTCCTCTCTGGCTCTCTCCTCATTAGTTGATGATAAAAATGTATAAATAGCTATTGCACTATTGATTACATTGAAAAGATAAAATGTGAAGATTTTCGATAAAAAGACAAATAAACGATATTCAACAAAAAATGAAAATGGCAGGTCGAATGAGAGTGCATGTCGAGACATAAGACACGCTTTGGGTATTATAAAATACCGTATAGACTGAATATTTTTAGATTCCCCGTTCTATTATAGGCCTACAGCCATTCATTGACAGATAAATTTAATTCAGAACCTTACACCGTTGGTAATAAAATAGTGTAACCTCTTCCCCCATATATTTGAGAATATAGGTGGGCGTATAATTATTTTTCACTTAAGATAAATGTGAATATTAAGAGGTACATACTGCGGTGTGCAGGGTTGGCGGAAACCATGATGAAACCAACAATGACCAGGAGAACGACGGATGTCTTCATCTTGATTCGGTCTTGCAAATTCTGTGGGGTAATGCTACTGATGTCTTTAGTTGGTGAACGTTTGGAGCAATAATGTGTCTCGTCTCAGTGCGAGCAGTGATCTAGGGAAGCTCAGAGCAAAATGGTACACCCATTCTTCTATTGATCAATCCACATCTAGAATAAGCGTCGTTAAAAGTGCAGCAGATCATCATTTTTTTTCTCCTTCCTTTTTTTCAAAACAATTATTCCACATCAAAAAATGATCCCCATTGGCAATTCTTTGTCATGCCATGTTTTAGATGCTTACCGAAGTGTCAAAACCAGTCCCAACTATAGTTCCCATATGAGCTGGTCGGTGGAAATCTATAACCAATCACTGCTGTTTATTCCATATACCTAGAATTTGCTTTTATCCATTTTGAATGAAGCACTGAACCTTATTTTTACGGTCTTTGTCACTGTCCCATTTTCTCTCAAGGGTAGGTAAATTTCGCTCAGTTTTATACATAAGCAGTGCATTCACCTTATGCACGTAATCTTACCTCCTTGCCTGTGTCTAGACTGAAGTCCCCAGTTTTCCTTTTTCTAAAATGCAAATTCCCTGTTCTCCGGTGTTCTAAACTTCCAATACCGTGTTCTTCGGTGACATATAAAAAAACATATGACAAAGCAATTGTAAATAGTGAAAATCTAAAACAAAAACGTAATTTACCCTAATATAATGTATGCAAACGTAACTGAAGCTTCGCGAACACACGCTAAACAGGTTAAATCCAGATTTTCCGCTGATGCCCGGGTTTGTTTAAGTGAATTTGGCTTTGTTTTTTATGTTCTTCGCTGTATTTTTCGTAATTCATATTTTTGGGCCTTAAAAATCGCGTTTTCCGTGAAATTACGTGAATTCCGTGAATTCCGTGTTCTTCCTGAATTCCGTGAAACTGGAGACTTTAGTCTAGACTAAAGAGATTAAGGTGTTTCAAAAAATGGTTTCATGACATTTGCTCCGGCAACAGTTGTTCCCATGGAAAATCTGCACGTTAAGTAAAACATAAAACCTAACCCCGAAACACTGAGCTTAATTCTTATCCTCACATCACTCTGAACCAAAGCCCCTATTACTTCCCTAACCCTTTTGATTTGATTTGATTTGATTTGATTTGATTTATTTGTCAAGTTCAGATATATAGTGATACAGAGCACATGGTATACATAAGAAGAAGTTCATTAAAGCCTGACAGGATGACTCATGAAAGCTCGAAAGCTTATTTACAATGGGGTCATAAAGAGAACAACAACTCAAAATGATACATATGATATCGATAAGTTAGAGAAAAGAATACTGATCTGTAAGTCTAAAGCATATCATACAGTTGTGTAAATCATGTCACTTGTTTCTTTTTTCCTAGACTCAAGTGATAGGAACTCTTTCAGTAGTCTTTTAAAGTGTGCAAAGTTTTCAACTGCTTTAATATCATTGGGGAGAGAATTCCAGTATTTGACTGCGTTATAATAAAAGCAGTTGCCAATACTGCCTACTCGTCTACGGAGAAATTTAGAGAAGAGCAATTATCCAAAAAATACTATGACATGAAAAATTAACTCACTAGTCCGGCGAGAGTAACTTTTACATAGAAGGACCGCTATGAATTTGTGACGGCTCTTTGCACCAAAAATAGGCCTGTTTTTTAATGAATACATGGACAACTTGTTTTCCTTTGACAGAGCTGAAATCCTGCATGAGGTGGTGTAGTGGTTCAATAACTTGACTTTCAATCTAAGGGTTGAGGGTTCGAATACTAGCCCGTCATTGACGTCTTTTGGCATGACATTAATGGACATTAGCCACTCTCCACCCAGGTGTAAATGGGTATCTGGCAATTGCTAGGGTAATAATAACTGTAGGGCCCTCATGAAGAATCGCAATTATGCCGATGTGGCTTCCCTGGGTAAATAAAGTTATTATCAAATTATTATTCATTCTTTTCTTCTTTGAGCATGGAAAGGTTATACGGTCCGTCGGGCTTATCGGGCTTATCCATTTTTCAATACATGTGAATTTCACGTATGAATAAAGAATGACAACGTTCACAATTTATGTTTCATTGATAGAACACATATCATGCATGATGCCGTGACAATAATTTGGTTTCGTTATTCTTGTCTTCTCCAAGCCTGAGAAGGATCATGAAAAAGAATTTCTCCAACGGAGGGCAGCTAGGTACACCTTGAATCGTTACCGAAACACATCAAGTCTATCAACGATGCTGCAAGAGCTGGGATAGACATCACTCCAATAGCGACGAAAACACCATCGTATTGTGATGTCTTACGAGATCCATTGTCCCATTCAACTGTGAGACATTCAGAATCTACCAGATCATCAAGAGCTATGCACACACAAGGATACCTCATACCGCAATCCAAGACCCAGCAACACCAAAACTCCTGCTTTCCCAGAACTGTGAAGGCTTGGAATGCTATCCCAGCAAATGCTGTGTCAGCCTTTCATCTTCATGAGACGAAAGGCAGATCCAAGGTGTTTTTTACTTTCGCCATTGTAAATAATTAGCACATGCACCCTACTCCTTTGATAAACATTGGCCAAGTTCTGCAAGAATCTTCGAGTTTGACATGTTTAAAGGAAGCAGACTACAACTAAGAAGAAGAAGAAGGGGGGTTCAACAATTAACGCATTCTGCATGTTCTGGGTCATAAGACTTTATTAGGGCCATTAATCATATTAATAGTCAAGCATGATAACAATTATTTGGTTTTATTTTACCATTGTATTCACATTAGTATCTATAATGCTCTTCATTTTGGCCTTGCAATCATTATCAGCTGAGCACTGATATGTAATTGCATACTGAATAAACCTGGGTCAAGACAGATAAATGGGAGCAGAATAACTTCAACCCATTATAAAAATTGAGACTCCAAAATGTTAGGTTTGGTCCGATATTACTCCTGATGCAGAACTCTAAAACCACAGCAAATACATAAACTGAAAAAGCAACAAAGAAGCAAACAAAACAAACAAAAAAACAAACCTTTCATCAAATTGTATTCATAAACAGATACATACATTAACATTTCTAAAGGAAATTGTTGCAATACAAGATAACTACTAATGTTACCAAATTGAATAAGAAAAGCTGATCAAATCAGGCTTTGCATAATTCTTGCCATGATGCCTTGGGCTAACAGCCCAACGATGTAAGCACCCAGCAAATATCTTTTCAATGATCCTTCCATTGCCTTTTCACTTTACGTGCCATTAGTCATAGTTGAGAAGTTTTTAGAGTTATGGGATTAATAAAAAGATACCTGATGAGTTACAGGCCCCTTGGAACGATTTTTTTTTTCACAGGGATGCTGAGCCCCTGAGCCAAATGTTAGGTTACCTCACCGTAAGCAAGCAGCGTTTCAGTATTTGTGGAAGGGGGTAGGGTAGACCTAAATTTGCAGACAGTCATGCTGCTTTCACAGTTTAATTTTAGTGCCCCCTCTCACACAAAACACAAGAAATTTTTTTCAAACAATATCAAACATGTAAATTTTTATTGTTTAAATAGAATATTTAGGGGCCGTGAAGCGTTATTCATTTATTTTTGGGGGATGACGTTTCTTTCCGATTATGAACCACCCTGTTTTTAAATTTTGCGAGTGAGCGAAGGGAACGAGCCAAAAATAGCCACTTCTCATGAATGAAGGGTTATTTTGTAAAATACACTGTAGCCCTGTAATATCCTAATGATAATTATCACCTTGATGCCAGATGACTTTATTTTGGAACCTAGCTGGTCCTATTGTTTCTTGTCCCGCAAAACCACCCTGTTTATAAATATAATAAGCGAGGGAGGAAAAACTCGTTCTTTTGACAATAGAAATATCATTTCGTCATCAAAATACATTAAAATCCAATTACCTGTTTACAAATATATGTACATTTGTTCACCTCACTTGCGGAATATTTTTGCTTTCCGAAATCATCCGGTATCTTAATATCAAACGAGCTAGGGCAGCGAGCGAGGAAAAATATGCACTTGTTATAGGTAGAAGTGATATTTCGTCATCAATGTATACTATGGGCCTATTTGGTCACCTCGCTTGCCGATTTCGTTTGCTTTCCCATCTATCCAAATACGAGCGAGCGCAGCGAGCAAGAAAAATAGGATAGGCCTACACTCTTTTTCACGGTATAGAAAGTTATTTCGTAATCAAAATACACCGTACCTATAAGATATCTGAATGATATGGTTACCCTTCTGCCAAATATGACTTTATTTTGGAACCTCGCTGGTGCAAATATTGTTTGCTGTCCAGTGAAATCACCGTTCATAAATGTTACAAGTGAGCGAAGCGTGCGAGGAAAAAAAAACACATTCTTTTGACGATAGTATTATTTTGTCATCGAAAACTACTACAGTCCTGTGTTTAGAAATATAGGTACATTTGTTCACTTCACTTGACGAATATTTTTGCTTCCCGAAACCATCCGGTATCTAAATATCATGCGAGCAAGGGAAAATATACACTTGGTATAGGTAGAAGTGATATTTTGTCATCAGTATACACTGTGGGCCTATAAGATATATGAATTATATATTAGGTTACCTCGCTTGCCGTATTCATTTGCCTTTCCAACCACACTGAATCTTAATATTACACGAGGAAGCACAGCTAGCGAGAAAAAAAAAAAAAACATACCAAAGTCTCATTTTCATGTTATAAGTACTAGTGTAATCACTGCCAAAATATATATGACATTATATCCTACGTCTTAAATTCATCTAGCTAGGATTGGTCTCATGTGACTAAAAATAATTTCACCATGAAAGAAGAATGGATATGGAGTGACGTCAATCTCTGCTATACTGAGATTCTGACGTCAGTTTTTACGATAACGAGCTATTTGGCTATCGATATCTGAAAATGATCGACTGAGGCGCTGAGCGAGTCGAACACCTAGCGCTAGCGGCTGCACTGCATTGCACTGTGTGTGCATGGCATCGTACGACGACTAATCCAACCGCACTTAATCTGTTTTCATGGGTAAATATTTACAACAAATAATTGAAACATGAAACTATAGAGACTGTATAAACGTGTTCGAGTTTTCCAATTTTCATTTTTTCTTGCTGACTTCATTCAACAGTTTTCAAGTTTTCATCGTTAATGTTGCATCGTTGGCTTAAAACAATGACCATGTATGAGCAAATGTTATGATTTGACTTTTTATTATTACTAGAGTCTATTTTATGTACATCGTGTCACTTCTGTTGTAGGATATAAATCAAATATGCCATGCACTCATTTCGAAGTACCAGCTGAAATTATGGACTCTTCGGTGAATGGCATAGCTACTATTTTCTTCAGAAAATAGTGCTATGCCAGTCACTTCAGAATCCATAATTTCAACTAGAACTTCTCAGTGCATGGTATATCTGATTAATATTACATAGCCTATATAGATTCGAATCAGTAATTGGTCAAAATACCATCACGTGTCTAGAGCTGCAAGGATTGCAATTGTTATATTTTGATTTTGAAGTCACCTTGGTCAATATAACGGCGTTATAATTCACCAACATGACGTCACTCACTACGTAACTATGCTGCGTAGTCGTGTGTGTACGCGTAGTATGCATGCTGCACGCGCTAGCTGTATTTTATCATTATTACGTAGGCCTATTACGTTGGAGTTGCAGCAGACAGTGGAAATTTATACAATACTCTGATGGCGAATATATATAGACTGTATAATATAACAGATATTGCCTGGTCTATCTCTTTAATAAATAACATTTCATCTCCCCTCCGAAGCCATATTTTTTCCCTCGGGACAATATTTTCCCTCAGCGCTGCGCGCTTCGAGGAAAATACCCCTTGGGCAAAATATAACCCCGTCGGGGAAATGAAATGTTATATTAAACCTCTAGGCAGGCAATATCTGTATACTATTAAGGCACCTCGCTTGCCGTCCAAATCCATTTTGTTTCGTATTTCAGTCTACTGCTGCATAAAGATGAAGAAGATGAAGCTGGGATTGGAAAACAACTTATTCTGATGGATACTTTGTTTACCCTCATGAAAATTCATGGGGTGCTGCAGCACCCCAAGCACCCCCGACTCCCAGGGACCTGAACTGAGTCAACAATAACATAATACGTTTCATTGAAAAAAAGGCAATTCGATTTGAACTTTTTAGCTGAAAAGAATCACCCTCGGGTCGATTATCGATGGCATACTTAAATGGATTTATCCAACTTTCACGACAAGTTGAAGGTCATAACAGCAAAACATTTCAAAGTTTGCTTTTCGATAAAGCTCCAGTCTAGCTTTGAAATGGTGAGAATCATTTTATCAAAGCCTTTTGCCGACTGTGGCGTTGTGTTGTATGTGTTTCTACTTAGTGCTTTAGGGCGAACAAAGTATTTTTTATCTTTATTGTCCCGCAGTGACTGTGAGAACGGTCACGGCAAGTTAAAAGTTATATCAATAAATGCAATTTGAAAGATAATCGGTATTACCTCGCATGGTGCAAGGTTCAGGGAGCGACTTGGCTCAGTCGATAAAGCGTCTACATGTCGAACCAAAGATCGTGGGTTGGAGTTCAACCCAGGCGGATGACTGAAGCCTACATAGTGTGTTTTATCGTGCCCCTCCCCTGTTTCATAGACGCAGGCTATGCTACAGTGGAAAACACTCTGTCCCTCGGATAGGACGTTAAATGGAGGTCCCGTGTAAAGGAGAGTCACCACCTTTGCACTGCACTATAAGAGTAGGGGAAAACTCCGGTGTATGTGGTCCACCTTCACACCCCAATCAGTGATGTCGGGAGGAGAGGCCTCCCAGGCACAGGTGACGCCAAACAAAATAACCAAATAATGATAATAAAGAGAGAGTTTAAGATCAAGTTTAAAGGCTTTCGGCCTGTATTACCACTAAATCGAGATGAAATTGTGAAATGCACATTGAAAGACAGCGCAATTTGCTATAAAAGCTTTCTCATGGAAATAAAGTAATATTAGGTAGGTAAGAACTTGTCCATGGATCTCAGGAATGCTACCCGACTGGATTGATTAATAGGTAGGATTTTTTTCTTTTTTTCTTTTTTACATTCTTAATCATTAACATTTTCAAACTTATAGCTAGCATTAGACTAAATGTGAAGAACGTCAATTTATATTTGTATAAAGAGTAAACTTTATCGTAATCATGGTAATTAATTGCACAGTGTTATAGCAGTATATAAGGGAAGGTGAAGAATATTCGAGAAGAATCATGCCTTAGAACCCTTTCTGTCCCGTGTTTGGAACCTCCAGAAAAGGGGGGTTCTGTATTAAGAGTTCTTTATCTTTTGAAGATAAAAAAGTTCCTTATGCAACCATTATCATAAACCTTTTGGAAACCTTTTATAGACTATTAATTGTTCTTTGAAGAATCTTTAAAGGTTCCAAATATGGGACAAGAAAAGGTTCTAATCAGCACCATTTTTTTTCTAAGAGTGAGAAATGGTGTAAACAACTACAATGATCTGATGACGTGCTGTTTACAACAAAGTCACGTTTCATAGAAGAGGTAGGAGGGGCTCATGGACCGGAGCCAACACATAATGTTAGGGGAGCGTTTCATGGAGAGTTTTGTCGGTGATTTTCACCGACTAATTTTAGTGAAACAACACTGCATAACCGATAAATTGAATGTTAAAACCCATCCCTCTCACCCTCCTCCTCACCCCCACCCTATCCTTAACCCCACTCGGATCTCCAAACTATTAACTCTTCACCCCCTCACACTTCCTCTCGTTCCCTCTGCATGCGTGTTTGTGCATGTTGTGTGTTGATGTTATGGCCGTTTGTTCATCTAATATATTTATTTAGTTAAACGCTACTGCATAGGTGACAATGCTTAAAAAATTAATTTCTTTCCATAAAAGCTATTCATAAATTGATTCATACATGACACTGCTAGACAGACAGCAAAATCAGGCTCTCGAGCTCAGGGGAGCATTTCATGAAGAGTTTTGTCGGTGATTTTCACCGACTGATTTGCTTTCAGCCAATCAGATGCGAGGATTTTCAGTAGCTTGTAACATTTGTCGGTGATTTTCACCGACAAATCTCTTCATGAAACGCTCCCCAGGAGATTGTCGGATCCTTGAGTTGCCGATTAGATGAGCTCACTTTGCCAGTATTTCTCATCGAATGCTCTTATAAAGTAGCTCCCGAGTTCTGCACCCTATAATACCCGCATAATCCAATAATGTTCGCCGTACTTACAATAATACTTATTGTTTCTGCTTTGATGCAAACTTCTGGTAAAATCATTGCTCTTTCTTATTTTGGCTTATGTTATTTGATGAGAAGCATTTCACACACATACTTGTTGTTGTTGTTGTTGTTGTTGTTGTTGTTTTTGTTTTGTTTATTTACTATTCTTTATAGACATGCATGCTAGAAGGAACAGAAGTATGAAATCACATTTTGTCTTCTACGCTTCATAAGATTTCGTTCAACTCTTACCCAATTGTGTTGTTTGTTTGTTATAGATGGATGCTTGGTGAAATTTTACCCAGTTCAGAGTGAATTCTTCCGATTTTCGGAACAGTTTGAAAATGATAGTAATATTTTTTAACGAAGATACTTATAGCATCTAACATGCCCAATACGTCTAAGATGTCTCCAATCGCTTTACAGAAATTATATTATTACCAGTGGCGTAGACAGGTTCTTACACCTGGCGGGGATGATTTGCCGTTCACGAGAAATCGAGGATCAATTTTGTATACAGATACACACACACACACACACACCCTCACCCATACACACACGTACGCACCCACACCCGAATGCACAGACATAAATAGACAGGGCGGCGGAGCGTCTTTCAAAGTGGGGGGGGGCACTAGCGAAAAAGGGCACTTTGGGGGAAAAGGGGGCCCTTACAAAAGCTGAGCAAGAGAAGGAAAATATACCCTTACACTCTATTTAACACACTTTTAAAGTGCATTTTGACATACTGTTTTACATGATAACTACTTTGCAATATTATTGTATACTGCTCTGTCTTACTCAATTGTGAGCGAGCGAAGCGAGCGAGCAAAAAATGCTAGGTATTTTGTTGAAGGGCATGGTATTTGCAGTATATTTCGAGTGGCCTATAATGATAAAGGCTCCCGGAAATTCATTTTATACGTGTTCCATTATCATTGTAAATTTCTTCCATTTACTGTGTATATAGTTTTCCTTACAGTGACCAAGCTATAATGTTTAAATGCATTAGTGAGCTCTCATAGCTACCGACCATTTTTTATCAGAGAAAATATTCAAATTGAATGGGGTTTTGAGCACAATACCATCAGGAACTTGGGAGAACATATAAGACTTTATGGTTACAACACACTTGAACTGCCTTGAGTGAGATATCATAAGTGCGAGCGAGCTTTAGAAAGAAACAGTAGAAAAATACCCCCCAATTAAGGGACACCGTTCCTTCTAATTACAGTTGTGGTAAGCACTTGCCCGAATGGAAAAGGGACACTATCAGAAAACAAAAAGGGCGCTAATTGCCCTTATCTTACATGAACAGATGCAGAAATTGGACATACTAGAAAGGAAAAGGGACACTTATCAGAAGTAAATGAGGGCATGTATCAGATTTCAAATGGGGCACTTATCAGGGGTGAAAAAGGAAATTGTACTGTGAAAAACGAAAATAGGTAGTGAAAGGGGATAATAATCACATTTTAAAAGGGACATTCATTTGAAGTGTAAAAGGCGCACTTCTCAGAAGGGAACAGAGCGCTATTAAAAGGGAAAGGAATAAAAGAGCGCATTTCTGTAGATTTTAAGAAGGGTAACTTATCTGAAACGAAAAGGGGCACTTATTAGAAAGCGAAAGGGCACTTGATCAACAAAGAAAATGGGCCCTTCTAAGATAAAAGAAGGGCACTGAACAGGTTTTAAAGGCGGCATTTTTGTTGGGTAAAAAGGGGCACTTTTTGGGTGCTTCGAAAAGTGTGGGGGGCACTGTGCCCCCTGCCCCCCCCCCCGGGAGCGCCGCCTCTGTAAATTGAAGATCTACACACCGTGACAAACGTATATAGATTATGAACTGACACACACATTATTGCATATTTACATTATGCTATTTATCTTTTTTTTTTAATTTTGTTATTCCACCACTTCAGAAAAACTGTGACGGCGCCGAAATTACCCCAAAGTAATATAAATAACTACATAAATCAGAAAAATGATCGATATAGTTATGATAGTAATCGTCATTTCAGTCACATTAACGATGATAATGATGAAGAAGATAACGATTATTGTTATCATAATAATGATAATAATGATAAATAGTAATAATAATAGTAATAATAATAATAATAATAATAATGATAATAATAATAATAATAATAATGATAATATTTAGTAATGTATTATCATTATTATTATTATGCTTATTGTTGCTGTTGTTATTGTTGTTGTTATAATGATAATGTAAGCAAACATCCTTCCCTGAAACCTGGGGGGGATGATTGTACATGTCATCCCCCCACCTTGTGAGGTGGGGGGGATGCATACCCCTCATCCCCCCCCCCCCCCCCCCCCCCCCCGCTGTCTACGCCCCTGATTATTACCACAGTCATCGTATTCAGGCATGCTCCTGCACTATGCACCTTCTCCTCACCCTGCAGAACACATGAGCCAGGTGCCTTAATTTTGCAGAAACTCACAATGCAAAACAATTCACAATGACTCTTGGGTGGTGAATGGCAAATGTAGATTTGCTGCTAAAGGACACTAGTTCCGAGTCGGGGTTCGAACTGACTAAATTCGCATCTCTAATGAAATTCGATTACCATACATCAACATTTTCCTCAATCCAGGGAACATTTATCCAATATATCTGAAGTTTTCACATTTGGGATACGTTTAAGTCAACAGAGGGTAAAACTTCTAACATGCATGGTCCTTTCTCTTTAATCCAAGTCAGGTGAAATTTAATCCTCTATGAGGTAAAATACTCCCCACATCGGATTACTATTTACGAAACAAGCATGCATACCCCTATCCCATTGTAACCAAGTGGGGTAAAATTTGATGACACTCTTTTTTTTTTCTTTAGAATGTAGTCACAAATAGTCACGTTTGTACACTTCCAGTTCCTTAACCCTTTGATTACTGAATTATCACATTCATTGGCGTAAATCCCGGGGGTATGGGGGATATATACCCCACACACCTTTTGAGAGGGGGGATGGCGTGTACAAATATCCCCCCCCCACACACACACACACACTTTTTAAGGAAGAAATGATATTTGAATTAGTCAGTTAATAACATTTTAAATGATCTGTCATAAACAACCATCATAGTTAAGAATTTCTATTAGAAAATGCGATTGAAAACCAGAAAAGCACTTATTTTGGCCTGCTCGCTACGCTCGCTCATCATATCTTAGAATTTTCGTTTGAAAATGCGATTGAAAACCAGAAAAGTAGTTATAATTGGCTTGCTTGCTTCGCTCGCTCGCAAGATGAAAATTAAAATGTGTAAGGGGGTTTGTGCAGGTGGGTGAGGGCTTGTGTTTATACTTAAGTGTGAGTTCGACAGAAAAAAAAAATTCGATTATTCCCCCCCCCCCCACTCCTCAAAGTGGATTTACGCCGGTGCTCAAATTTCATGTACTTTGTACAAGGATTACCCAATTCCATTAGGTTAATATGTAACTCAAATGTAGACCTAACTCGACAAGCATACCTTTTAATAGGTCCCCCTCCCCTCCCCTCCACCCTAAAAAAACATTTTTTTTTTTAAATATTGTATGCGTTTTCTACTACTGGAAATTACTTACTGCTCTCAAATATATTGTAATAATGTTTTTTATTTGTATTTCTTCTTCTGACACAATTTTCTGTATTTTGTTATTGAATCAATGTATTACCTGTGTGTATGTTATTGTTATTACCTGTATGTATGTTTATGAACTGATATAAATCGGATGTGGAAAATTAAATAAAGTGAAATGAAATCAAAATCAAATCAAATAGGAATATTCATAAAAGTCGTCGTATCGTTATGGGAAAATGTATTTGACACAACATAATGTAGAGTTCACAAAGAGACAAGCAGAATCATTATAGATATTGGAGAAAATATGAAATTTTGTGTACAAAGCATATTAAGAGTTGAGTTCATAAACCTGCCATTTTGAAGCAACAGTGCCAATTTGAGGATCGCCATAGAAAGTAAATCGAGACTTTTCAAACTGCCATAATATCCTCACTTTGAAACTGTTTTTTTTTTTTAATGTAACTTGTTTTAAATTGCATCTCTCTATCCTCTATTTTCATTAAAACTGATTTTATCCAGGGTTTCATTGTCCTTCGAACGGGCCCTTTTTATATTTTGCACAGATGGGGCGTATTCCGGAGGGTGGGAGAGCCTAGGACCCGGGTGTTACAAACTTCCTCTGCAACTGTACAAATTGGTAGAGGATACTTCCTGCCTCTCGCAGTTACCTTTCGATTTGACGTCATAGAAACGTCATAGAAATGAATATGTAAAAGCATGTACGTATGAATCCATTTCTTGACCCGCACCGGTGTCGATCGCTCGCGCCGCTCAGAGGGCTGCGGGCCGGTCTATAGTGTCAAGATCCCGAGTTCGAATCCTGCTCTCGCTATGTGCATTTTTGCTGTAATAATTGATAACAATGGCGTTTATTTCGTCAAAAATGGTTAAAGTATCACAACTTTTACTAATACATATTCATTTCCGTGACTTCAAAGTGGAAGGTAACTGCGAGAGGTAGGAACAATCCTAAACCCTTCCTCAAATTAAACCATGCTGGTGCGATCTCATCTTGCAATGCGATCGGTGGAAAACTTGAGATTCCGACCTTTCTTCAAAATCATATCCTGAAATGGCATAATGAAAGTCTGTATTCACTTTGGTACGGGTGTACAGAGCAGGCGGAAGAAGGAACATTCGTGTGTGGAGACGTGCACAGCTATAAAAGTCTGGCCCAAATTTAATCCTCATAATAACAACTAAAGATTTTTAACCGACACGTTTGTATTTTCAAGAACAAGAAGAAGAAAATAAGAAGAACTAGTAGAAGAAGAAAGGAAGGAAATTAAAAAAAAATATCTCGACACATAGGAAAATATGAACACTTAAAGACATATTTCTATCTAGGCCTACATCTTTTTTATTTGCTAGACACTATAAAATGATTGCAATTACAATAATATTCTACGTTATGGTGAAAGCGTTGATATACCGTGTATGATCGTACTTGTGTGATACGAAAATAAAACCAGTTCCTTTTTCCCTTTTAATGTACTTCCCATATATAGGTATTTTTAAAGGAAAAAGAAACCGTACATTTGCCCTTAAACTTTTATGTAAAGAACTTAGTATTTTCTACCTTAAGAGCTTTGTTGTTTTCTATTTCTCCTTAGTAATTTTTTTTAATTTTACGCCTTTAAGAAACCTCTGTTGATAGTACACTGTATCCCCCCCCCCCCCTATTCCCCAGGAGTCATACAAGTTTGATATTCAAGAACTTTAATAAAACCGGGGATACAACTCGATAACGCTGAATATGATATCAGCGCAATACAAAAATGTAGGTATAATGGTGTTTACTGAAAGTATATAAATACTTTCACAAGAACAACTGTATGGACATTTTTGTACCAATCTTCTGTTGTAATTAACCAGGGGAGCATTTCATCAACATTTGTCGTCTGACAAGCTGTCAGATCTGACATCTTTCCTTGATTTTGATTGGCTGAGAAGCATCGTTACTATGGCAACTGTCGGATAAAACATCCGACAAGTCCTTTCATGAAACGCTCCCCAGGTTCAAAGTGGGTAATAAACTGACCTTTACACTGACATAAATGAAAGTATCACGTCCAAAGAAAGTTTAAAGATATAAACATATAGTTAAACAGCTTCAAGTGCAAAATTGGGAATGGCTCTCTTAACCTATGGTTAAAATGGGTATTGTCGTATTTTAATTAAGTTCAAACACATTCATTTCCTTCTCATTGTCAAATATAGATATATATATACAAAAATGGAATTTACAATATCAAAATAACATGGAAAAAGGAAGCGACTCTCCCTGGAAGCAGAAGGATTGCGTTAGGGTCGCCGTACTTTTTTTTTTCTTACTTGATATCATATTTAACAATTATACCATACATACAAAACTCTATAAAGGGAGAAAAGGGAACACAAGGCAATATGTGCTACCGACGATATTCTATAAGATTGATCCTACTTATAATGATATATGGAAAGGGGACATGATTAAATAGCGTCAGTATAGGTGTGGTCCAGCATTTGGAACCAGTTAAAGGAATATTCTATTGAAACGATCTTTTTCTATGTCTAGGATATAGATATCTCGCGCGGAGTTTGTTCGATTATTATGCGTATAACGATTAAAATCAAGCAGAGTACAAAAATGTTACATGATATATATATATATAAGAATCAGAGTTGAATGCCATAAAAAAATAAAATCATAGATTTTAAAAGAAAACGGCTTTTTATAATCCCTCCTTATTTTATGTTTATCCCCGCTGCTGTCTTCGGGTGATTTTTTTAATTATTCGATTGTCTGAGACACCGCCCCTCCCCCCCCCCCCCCCCCCAGTCCAGTCTATAACGTCTTCACTTTTGGGTTTTTTTAATGTAAATTCCGTGTCAACTGAAAAAAAAGAGGGCAGCAATATTACGACATTTAGATGAACACAATCACAAAGCTTTTCGGAAAAATCAACTTCAGGCAATTTCACAGGCCTTGTCCCTTGTTTATTACGCAGAAAAAATACGTCACCAGTACAATGATGTAATGTGTAATCCAAACATGATTTCTATCTGTTTATGGGATAAACAACCGGCTTCTGAAATTGTCCCGAAACAAATTCTCCAAAATCCTTGCGATGGTGTTAATTGCATCTTTAATTTCAAAGCACGGAATTCTGTTTTTTGTTTGTTTGTTGGTTTTTTTTAAATCACACATATACCGGACCGCTAGGCCTATCTGGTACATAGTAGCAATCCGATTCTACCCTACAACCACCTCCTGGATAACAAATCATCATAGGGTAGCAAACAATTTCTCTTCTCTCTCTAACACGAGAGAGGTCCTCCTCAACTCGATCAAGCCAGTAAGTGGTCCGACCAGCGCACAAGCCAACGGCCACGGGTCCACTAATGCTCTGCACTAAACCATGGGGTATCTCACCGGCGGCAACGTACCTGTCTTTCTTTTTTACCACCTCATAAGCGAATTCGATGACCTAAAAAAAAAGGACGAAAACAAAAATACAAACATACATGCAACTTTGTTATCCAATAACAAGCGATTCAAAAATCGACAATAAGCTATCATTCACCCTATACCTAAAGGGGCTTTCGCACATCGCCGGTTTAGATGATGGTTCATGGCAGTTCGGCAATCCGCCGTGGTCCGCCAAAGATCGTGTTAACACCGTACTCAAACCCTAGTCATCCGTCACCAATCCGCGATGATCCGCGAGAACCCGGGCCCGAAAACCGTGGTAGATTTCATGGCGGTCTTGGCGGTTTGAAGTAGACCGCATTCGCAGCGCGATGCACCGTCTTAACAACGCAGAGCTACCAAGTCTCACGCATTGTGCGTGAGACTCACGCATTCAGGGTCCGTCTCACGATCTCACGCATGGCACCCATTTTTCTCACGCATCGGGACCCGACAGAAAAAAAAAGTAGCATTATTCGCTAGATTATACGCACTAGCCGACCGCCTTCGCACGCCGTCTACCCTATAATAAGGAGCATAGCTTAAAAGATTAAGTGATAGTTGCAATTGAAGGTATTTTTACCTTTTGTCTTTCAAAATAAGTAAAAAATAGTCACTTAAGTATGCACCAGATCGCACCATTAAGAGCTAAAAATTGAAAAAGCTCCCTACCGTGGGAGGGGGGGTGTCCCCCCTCCCACACCCTCCCCCTGCTCGGTCACTTCGCTCCCTCGCCGAGACGCCGAGTCATGAAAATCTCAATCATAAAATTTGGGGGAACTTGGCATCTCTGACAACGCCGTTCACTGTGTAAAAAACCGCCAGCCTCCGTGTTCGCACCGCAAGATCCGTGATAAGACCGCCATGATCCGCCAGTCATATCTTCCTCCTTGTTGCTAGGTAACGAAGAATGATTGACATTTTGAGTCCTAGACAGGAACAACATGAACCAATTTCAGCCTGCGTTGAAGGCTCCGTGTCGACTCCGCCGGCTTCCTTGGATGCTCTGTGGCTCTCCGCCAAGGTCTGTGTTACTGCCGCGGTAAATCGCGTTGGCGCCGTGTTCACATCGTGTTTAGTAGGTGTTCACAAGGCTTTACGCCATCGTAAGCCACCATCTAAACCGGCAATGTGTGAAAGCCCCTTAACCAGCGTTTGGTATTTCAATGCAGTAATAGATATTTGTGAAGTATGTCCTGGACTCTGGCCACGTTGCATTAAAGTCGCATAAAATCGTCGAAGGAAAGCAAACATGCAAGACGGTAATTCGACATAGGCTACGGATACAGACATAGATTTTGACCCACATGAGAAGAAGCAATGATAGCATTTATAGTATTACGTGGAAGAATGGTGAATGTTGAATCAATTTTTTGAGCCACTTACGCCTCTATCTGCTGCAAACAGCCCCTGAGTTATAAACTCCTCAAATTCATCTTCCAGGGAATTCACCAGGCAGACGCCCTCAACGGCTTTAAACACCAGAGCCTAAAGTAAACAAAGAAGGTGTTGTTCTTTTAAGAATAGGATGTACTAATGGACACCGAGATAACAGTATAAATATAAGTGAAAATTAATGGGAACACCTTATCTAATTGAAAATATGCAAAAAAGGTTAAACATTATATTACAACAGAATTCAAAATTGTGAGATACAGTTTCGAAAGACTGCATGAGTAAAGGCGTGGTAAAAGGACATTGATTTGATGTAGTTATTTCCGTATCAATGCGAACATGTTCAAGCATGTACAAAGTATAACAAAAATAGCATCATACCTTAATATAAAACAGAACTAAAATAAACAAAACAATGTTGTCCTTAATGTGAACAAGGAAATGGAGGACAGGCTGAAGAAGCAGTTAGGCCTTCGCCTGTAAGCGGCGTGAATGCAGGAATTTTATTTTGATCAGAAATAATTTTAGTCAAAAATAAATTAAAACAGTAAAGTTATGTAATGACAATGCTAAATGAAGTTACATAGGTGAATTTAGAGAATGCTTGGATGAGCTTACAATAAAAAAAAAGGATGGGGAGAGGGGAGAGAGATAGAAAAAGAGACAAAGAGATAGATAGAGAGAGAGAAAGATTGTGTGTGGTGTGTGTGTGTATGTGGGTTTGTATAGCTTTGCAAGCGAGGACAGCGAACAAAGAAAATTCCGGAGAACAATAGTCCTCGGTTGGTAAACAACAGTCCTCGGTTGTCAAACAAAGGATTTGAGCTTTATTCCGTCAGCCTTGCGAGGACAGGAGACAATAGTTGCCCTCGGTAGTAGAGTGATGTAGATTTGGGTGTGTTGGCGTATGTGTGTGTGTGTGTGTGTGTGTGTGTGTGTGTGTGTGTAGGTATGATAGAACTGAAGTATGCTCCACAACAGGTCATGTGCGACGTTAATTTCGCGGCCAACTTTGCGTCCCAGTCGCGAAATTCGCGACCCGTGACGGGAAATTCATGACCTGTGACGCCAAGTTCAGGACCCGGGATGCGAACTTCATGACCCGGGATGCGAAATTCATGACCTGGGATGCGAAATTAGCATCGCAAATGACCGGCTGTCGAGCGTACTTCAGGGCCACCATACTTAAGGGTGATCGGACAGACGGCTCAGGAATAAGGAGATGGGGGGGGGGCATGAGAGTGCAATGGAACGGAATGCTTTTGTACTCAGAGCTTCGTGGAATTATTGTATTCAAGTGTGAAAATAATGTCTGTTTTCGCAGACTGGGTTTTGAGAGATTGGGACAATCGAGTTGATCGGATCGGCAGTGGCAACCTAGCATAAGGGATATTGGCTGAGTGGCTGAGTGGCTGAGTAGCTGAGAAAGCATTTTTAAAGTTTCCGTTTAAAACTGGTGAGGTATGGGATTGTTTAATTGTTGAAAGAATTAAAGAACAGATCGGGCATGTTGGCTCAGTGACCAGGCATGTTGGTTCAATTGATAGAGTGTCCGCCTCATAAACGGGAGGTCGTGGGTTCGGTCCCCGGCCGAGTCATACCAAAGACTGACAAAAATGGGACCTTCTGCCTTCTACCCAGGCGCTCGGCACATAAGAATGGAGAAGGGTAATAATAACAATGTTATCAAGGAAGATCAGCTGATAGCTGAAGTGGCTACCCTGGGTAAATAAGAGTTATTATTATCATTATCATCATTATTATTATCATTATTATTATTAGTAGTAGTAGTAGTATTATTATTATTGTTATTATTATTATTGTTGTTGTTGTTATCATAGTATGCATAGCCAGAACTGCTTACTTACCCTTTCAATGTCAATGAACAAAGTACCTTGTGTAACTCCACTAAAGTTGCCAGCTATCTGGACTATGATCGAATTCGATGTATGGTCGTAAATGAATCGTTCGTGGAGAATCTGTCCTTCCGCATTTCTGACATTTCGTTCTTTGCTCTGAAAAATATATAATATTCATTAGCTAATTATCTTTTTTATTTGAATATACGTAAGTATACTTGTATTTACAGTATAGGGGTATTTTTTAAACCTTTTAATCTCATTACTTGAAATTCAATCATCCTACTATTCTATGTGTCCTTGCATTCACTTCTACATGTTTTTTTTTTTCCTTTTTTTTCTATTTGCGAGTTGTATCAAAGATGTATTTCAATATTTTGTAAAATATATTATGCTTTTTTTAATTGAATTTTTTATTTCATTTCTGGAGAAGCTGATAAAGTGAATTTGATCATACATTTCCGTACATTAGAATGTACCAACATAATGACAGATTAGCAGGCAAAATCTCTAAATACACAGAATATTGGACAGGCCAGCATGTATTTTCCTGTTTTCGTTTGAGTTCCTTTAATCATCCGAAGTGGCAAATATACTATCGTTGGCCTTCATAGTGCCTTCCCTGAAAAGCGATGCACAGTTTTATGCATCCACAAAATAAGAAATAAGAAAGATGAACTATCGTGTTTTGAGAAAAAAAAATGGACTGAAGTCAAGTTAAGACGCACACATTAACACACATCAACACGCACCCACGCGCACCCACACACACGCACGCACATGAGATTCATGCTAAAAAAGGCTGAGGTATATATGGTATGCAAACAAACAAAAATCGACCATACGTACCACGTCTTTGTCCGACAGCCTATGTTGATCGGCCTTTTGAACTGGACATGCTGAAGAGAGGCCGTATCTTGCAGCAAAGAACATACTGACAGTTACCAGGGTAGTGAAAAAGACAATGGTGAAACCAAGCTTGATGGCATCGCTTCGTCTACCTCTGACTACCACAGTTTCCGGTAGCTGCATGGGAGGTATGAAAACCGGGTCATGTTCGTTATTCCGAAGGTTCGTTATTCCGAAACGCGCAAATTGCGTATTCCTAAATGTTCGTTAGTCCGATAATGAAAAAGGGTTCGCTAATTCGAATATTTGTGCCGTTATTCTGAAGGTTATTCCGGAGGTTCGATAGTGCAAAACTGATGAAATAAGGTCTGAAAATAACTAATGAACAACCTTATTCCATTATCGAACCTTCGGAAAAACGAACCTTAATTCGTTTTCGGATTATCGGGCCTTCGGAATAACGAACCTTATTTCGTTTTCAGATCAACCTTCGGAATAACGACCCCCCCCCCTTTTTTTTTCACTTTCGGACTAACGAACCTTCGGAATAACGAACTGTAACCCGAAAATCAATAGTCTACAAGTAATATCATCTTCTCTATAAACTTCAAAAGTTAGCATTTATTTGTCAGCGTTTGATCGTGTACTTCTAGATTTATCCACTATATCAAAAGGAAAACGATGAAGGATTAACCTACTTGAATCACCAAACATATTCACAAAACAAAGCAATCTTATCATAGTCGTCATGATCATGATCACCGTTATCACGAAATGAAATTGAGTATTTATTATTATCCATACGTTTGTTTTTCACTGCTAACAAATCAATTATTAAGCAAATACAACAAACATTGAATGAAAATAGCAGCGAATTATAAATGGCTATACATGGCCAATATAATGTAGAAAGTTAACATACGACATCCGTGCAGTTACAGCATTTCAGAGAGAAAGAGAGAGAGAAAAAAAATCCAAGATTCTAAGGTGTGGGTACAGAGGCGTCGATCCGGGGTGCGGTAGTACTGTTGCCCCCCCCCCCCCCCCCCGAAAGAAAATTTCGGGGGACAAAGATAGCCTATCATTTGCCCCTCTCCCCAATAATTTCCGAACTGATAAAAAAATGTATTGTCATACCACTGTCTCCTGACAAAGTATGGTGCATATGTTAGATGGGGGAAATCAGCCCGACTTTGGGGTCCCTTTGTGAGGCCCAGGGGGCTACCCCCGGCGGATATATTCGGTCTGACAAGCATTCATTTTGTGAATGGGATGGATGGTCTAACTGACTTTAAGGGGTCAACTTTCATATGTAAAATGGGGTGACTAATCCGGGACAGGTTCCTGGGCTAACTGGTTTACTGTTTTAGTATTTTTTACAACTCTTAAGTTATAGGGGTCTGCAATCTACAAGCTCAGCTTTTCAGCAGTCCCCTCCAAACCTTTTTTCAGGCTCTTGTACACGGTGAACTATTTGTATTTACGAATCCACTGTTAAGTTTCATTCTTTTACCTTGTACGATGCATACTTTGTATTCTGTTTATATTATGTTGGAAATGGAAAATAAACGAAATGAAATGAAATGAACTATTCTTATGGAAAAAAAATCGGTTTGCATCTTGTAATGTTATGCTATTCTTCTACTTATAGAATGTTAGTAACAGGCCAGAATATCACTCCAATAAATGGAGAGGCAAAATTGACCTAAACATAGATACACTTTCAGTAGATAACGGCCTATATTATAATTTTTAAAATCCCATATTTTTTTTTGTTCGCTTGCTCGCAACTCTCTCTCATAAAATCTAGAAATAAGACGGTTTCGGGCAGCAAGTAGCGAGATTCCAAAATATCATAATATTTGGGCAGCGAGTTAGTTGGTAAATTTACAAGAATCGTCTACTGTGTTTTGGTGACAAATCCACAAATCCGACAATTTTCTGTCGGTCTCTGACTCTGCTCGCTTGTAGGAACATAATAGTTTCGGACGGCAAACGAGGAGGCTAAATAGAGTCATATTTGGCACATATAGTGATGGAAGATATTATATATTAAGATATCTTACACCTGTATACTATGCTAATTACTACCACTACGAAAAAAAACATATTTCTCCTCGCTCGGCTCGTTTAATATTGGTTTTGCAAAGCAGCCGAATTCGGCAAGTGAGGTGACCGAATAAGATATTTAGATGTTCCATTTAGGCTCACATTGTAAATTACTGAAGGGGTTACTGTACATCTGCCATCAAAATAATGTGTTTCCTCGCTCTATTCACTCACTCGTAATATTTAGATACAGGGTGGTTTCTGACAGCAAACAATGGACCAGCGATGTGCCGAAATAGAGTCACATTTGGTAGCGATGCATAATTACATAATTATTTCAGTATAATACGGGTCTTTGAGGTATTTTGATGGCAACATAACACTTCTCTCATACGGTAACAAGAAATCTGTCATATTGTCTCGCTCGCTTTGCTCTCTTGCGAAAATTAAAAACGGGGAGGTTCATGATCTAATCAAGATGCGTGATTTCCCCCAAATTTAAAAATGCTTCAATTCCCTATACAGGGACTACTTGTTCCGAGATTACTGTTGCTGTTGTTAAAAATAATGACGATAGGAATAACATTATAATTCATTTATTACATACACACTATATCGTCGCAGGTTCGCCTACTTTGCCGTCTTCCCCCCCCCCCCCCCATCTTAAAAATGGATCGACGCCTCTGCATCATCATTATCTCTCAGCATCGTTATCAGCATCATTATCATCATCGTCGCCGCCGTCGGTGTGGCCATCGTGATCAATCATCATTATAAACACAGTCCCTACACCATCTTCACCACCATCATAATTTGAATAACTAACTTACCAAAACTTCTTTGTCCACGACCATGATGGTTAGGTTGTTCAGCAGTAAAGCGAAGGTGTTCAACGAACTAATCCTGATCGGTGCTTGTCAGAGATGGAAAGGCTATCGACATGAAGACTCAATGGAAGGCATTCCCTTTATATACATCTCAACTACGGCAGCTGAACTTGCCCTTTTCAGGGGAACATTTCATCAATATTTGTTGTCTGACAAGTTGTCAGATCTGACATCTTTCCTTGATTTTGATTGGCTGAGAAGCATCGTTACGATGGCAACTGCCGGATAAAACAGACTTTGTCGGATAAAACATCCGACAAGCCCTCATGACATGGCATCTGTACATGTGGACCAAATCATTATGGGTTACTTCTACCTGACTCATGCACCTCTTTCCTCATTCCGCTGTTGAACTCTCTATTCTTCTCATCGTGTTTTTTCTGTCGGGCCTATATCCTGTTTGCGCCAAGGGGGTTTTCACATTACTGGAAATGGGTTCAACACGAATCCTTTTGTTTATGGAACATAAAGGTACAGAATGTCAGTCGTACGGAAACCAGATGATTTCCCTATTAAGCGCACAAGCCGAAAAACACTGTAACCTGCGTGAAAACGCGGGAAAAACCCGCCCTACCATCTGACCAACACCACAGGACCTCGAAAACGAAATACTGAAAATTAAAGATCTCTATCTCTTCCAATTAGGTCAGTTTATGTTTAATCATAATAAAGACATGCTTCCCTCCGTCTTTCATGACATGTTCCCCCCAAATAAACTTTCTCATATGTACCCTACTCGACATTGTGATGACTTCCATCTACCCATGCTTAGAGCCCTTTTCGCTCAAAATATGTTTACTTTTGAGTAAACGTATTTTGATTTACTGTTGAGTATTTTGAGGATTTTCCTCACCTGTGGATTTTCCTCATCTTTGTAGGTAGTTGGCAGCAATCAGTAATCACATGTATTTATATGTATGTTCTACCTGAATGTACAGTTTGTATTGTTTTTCCCCTTTTCTTTCTCTTTCCCTGTCTCTCTGTTCTTCTTTCTTTCTTGCTCTGTTTCTAGCCTCTTTCCTAGCTCTATGCTCCTTTGGGAAATTGCATATACTTTTTGCAATACATGTATTACAGTACATGTTTCCCAGCCCTCTAAGGGAATTTTTTACCTAATTTCCAGACCAGCTAAAGAATAGTGATATTTATGCCTACTACCTTGCCACAATCCATAATTTGAATTCAATTCCTTTGGGGTTCAGGCAGGCAGTCACATTTCCCACATTTTAATAATTCCATTATGTGTTTAGTTCTAATAGTACCTTTAATAGTGAGTGCTGCATAATTTTAATTAGGTGGTCTGTTATTTATGACAGATCACCTTTCAATTTCGTCAGAATTTTCTTTATTCTTATAAGTAATTATTATTCTCTTTATTGGTACCCACTTTTTTCTGTAACTCTCCATTCCTCTTTATTCTCTTTTTCCTTGCTGATTTTCTTTTCCTCATAACCACTCAGCCTCTTGGGAGTAAATTTTAAGGGAATTAGACTCTGGGGAAAGATTAGTTTTGGTGGCGGGGGGGGGGGACATTTTGAGGGAGGTCCTGTTGGGGTCAGTGGGGTTGTTGCGGGGTGGGGGTGGTCCTTTGTGGGTTTTTTTTTTGTGACATTCTTCGGGTTGATAGGGTGTTTTGGGGTGATGGGTTCTTTCGGTTGACTTTTTTTATAGAGGAAAGAGGAAAGATTGGTTTGGGGAAAGATTGGTTTTGGTGGCGGGGGGGGGGGGGACATTTTGAGGGAGGTCCTGTTGGGGTCAGTGGAGGTGGTTGTGGGGTGGGGGCGTGATTTGTGTTTGTTTTTGTGACATTATTCGGGTTGATAGGGCGTTTTGGGGTGATAGGTTCTTTTGGTTGGCTCTTTTATAGTTATGGCCTTTTTGGAGGGGTGTTTCTCTCTGTTCTCTCCTTTTATGGAAGTTGATTTGTTTTCCCCTGGGTCTCATTCTCCCATGTATTGTCACATGTTACGGGTATTTTATTAGTTGTAATTGATTGTTGTTATTTATCCTTCATTTTGACTTCACATGTGCATGTATGTATACTTTTAATTTGTACACAATATGTCGGTCTTCGGACCGTTTGTCCTTGTTTTTGATAGTTTTAACTGAATAAAATCCGATATATATACATACATACATAAATATATATATATATATATATATATACTTTTACTGGCCCCAAAATTTGGAACTCTCTCCATATTGATATCCAACTTGCTCCCTCTCTTAATTCATTTTAGAGAAAATTAAAAATTGTTTTTGTTGCAATCTTACAAAACCAATCAATGAATATTCACCTCTTACCCTCTTCCCCGATCTATCTGTTTTTTCCCGCCGTATCATCCTGACTGTAGCTCTCATGACCACTCCCGTTGCTACATGCTTACATTCATATCGTGCTCTCTCTCTCTCTCTCTCTCCCTCCCTGTCTTTTTCCCCTTTTCTTTCTCAGTATACACAGTTTGTGCAGCTAGTTGTTCTTGTTTTTCACCTCTGTTTTTTTATTTTTCTTATATGTCTTATATCAGATTTTATGTGTTTTTATCTTTTGTTATTCTTCGATGTATCTTTATACTTTTGCATCGGACATACGGGTCGTAGCAAGTATTTAAGTTATCTGAGTTCACAATAATTTAAAATGGAATGAAATAGAAATTGCAATAATAAATTTGCATTTACTGTGGTATATATATATATAATTGTGACTGAAAAAGAAGAGGCGGCGGGACGTTGCGAGTATGTTCACTCTGCCTTTATTGTGCCGAGCTTTCGAGTTTTCGGAAAGTGTAAATCATATAGCTCAAAGAGTATGATTATAATCATAACAATACTAACTAGCTGCACCCGTCGTGGCCGAAGCACTTTCATATTATATATATATATATATATATATATATATATATATATGTGTGTGTGTGTGTGTGTGTGTGTGTGTGTGTGCGTGTGTGTGTGTGTGTGTGTGTGTTGTCTTCTCCTTTTTATATAGTTTTTTTTTTCATAAAATATCAAACACACGCTATGTTTATATCATTATTATTTGAGGGATTCACAAGCAAGCATTGCTTTTTATTGGATCCTTCCATTTCCATAATAGCTTATACTGTACATTCTTTTCTAGATTAACTTTGTTTTAGATTTCAAATTATGTAAACGTACCCTGTTATTGTAAGAAAATTATGTATACTTAATGTATGTTTGATTTTTTTTTTCAAAATGTGTGGGTTTTTTTTTTTTTTTTTTGAAATGAAAAATAAACTCTTGAACTCTTGAACTTAAACTTAAACTTCAAACTCTTCTTTCTCTTCTTCTTTCTCTTCTCCTTCTTCTTCTTCTGCTGCTCAGTGCTGCTGCTGCTGCTTTTCACGGATTTCCAGGGTAATAAGTGAAACAAAAAGGTTCAGAGCCTTTGAATTTTAATTGTTTGTACTGATTTTCGTATGCCTAAAATCGTTTATTCAATTTATGTGGGAATTTTTGTTCTCTACTTCTCAAGGATTTATTGCTCCGTCCCTTTCGACACAGATTTCCGTGAATGCAAACAAGGATAGTCAGGAATCGTCCGAGAGAGATAAACGTTTCACGATAATGACAGCATGTAATAAACATATGAGCCGAAATCTATCTTGAAATGTTAAAAGGGGCACATATAACATTCAGTGACAACCCCCCCCCCCGCTCTTTATTCAAAGATTCCGTGATTACCTAACAAATAATTTAAATTCTTGTTGAAATATTGCTGTGAGATAATAACTTGGCATCCATCCGATGATTGTTGTATTGTTGTGAAAATGACATGAACAAGAACAATCCCAGTTGAGCCAGATTTGGGTAAACCCGGAAATTTGTTGATCACCTGCGCATATGATATGAAAGTAACATGAACTTCGAAACCCACAAGACTGCCTCCCTGTTTGATTGTTCCAAGTCTTTTGAGCAGCACAGCTAAAATCATAATATCCATGGGTCAAAATAGGGATAATCTTTGTGTGACAAAATTAAGGCTCCCACTATGACATTACCAACCACTGTACACTTACCCTAGAATGATTTAGGATCTAGTTTTCCTAAAAGAAGAGTGTGGGTGGTATTTTTAAGCCCTTAATTTTTAGTGTTCTAGTGCCTGAGAATACGCTATGTGAGAATAAAGCGAATGGGATTTCCCCTCAGCTTTCCATTGGAATTCCCTCGAAATTCTCCCACTGCTAATGGCAATGTTCAGTATTTATTTTGGTACAGCGGATTTTTCTCAGTATCTCCCCCTCCCAAATTATCTATTATCTACCCCCCCCCCCCCCCCCCCCCGTTTAAGGAAAAATAATTTATTTAGTCGACAAGTTTGACAAAATTAATGTAGATGACTTTTACAGCAGTGAAGAGGTCATCTATAAAATTCAATTGTAACATCATCAATGTACAATATAAAAAAATAAGTCCTGAAATCTATATGTGGGGTGCGTCTGTTATTTCTAACTATGGGATTCTGTGATTTTGTGTGTCATCCCTCCACCCTCACCATCTGTAAGGTGCTAAAGACACATGAGAGAGGTGTATTAGGCGCTGTAAAAATCCAGAATATTATTAATGAACCTTATATTGGGTTGGGTCGAGCCACCTATCTTCAAAGCCCTGGACGCACTACCACCAATGGGCATCTATCCGTATAGTGTAATAAATAACACTTTGTGACTTTGTTCCTTTGGGATAGGGATGGTCATCAGAACATTTTGCTCCTTAAAATTTTTGACTTTGATATGAATTTCATCCTATTTCATCAAAATATTGAGTGGGCTATACAGGAAGGTATGGGGCAAGGATCGGTTGTGCCCCCCCCCCCCCCCCGGCTAAATCCTCCACTAATATACTTTATAATGCTGGTTAGCTAGGGTCTGGGGTGTTTCATAAAGACTAAGATCGCACTTAACAATGGCTGGCGATTCATGCCAATGTTTTCTTTCACCATGGATGTCTCAAAGGTTCTGCAAATCATGGTCACAAATCTGCAGAATTTACAATTTTCATAGTTCATTGATGAAGAAAACTAAAAATCTAAATTCTACAGATTTGTGACCATGATCTGCGTATTCCTTGAGAGACCTATGGTGAAAGCAAATAGTGGCATGGTCTGCCATAGTTAAGAGCAATGTGAGTCTTTGTGAAACATCTCCCTGGTCTAAAGTTTCTGAAAGGGACATGGCAGGATCTTCTTTGTTTTTGATCACGCTGTCTCCGTTGACGGTAAAGTCAAAGAAAAAGAAAAAGAAGGAAAGAAGAAGAAGAAGAAGAAGAAGAAGAAGAAGAAGAAGAAGAAGAAGAAGAAGAAGAAAGAAGGAATGGAGACGAGGATGGTGATGAAGAAGAAGAAGGGGAAAAGGACAAGACCGGGAAGAGTAAGAAAAGAACTTAAGAAAAAGAAGAAGAACAGCAAAATGAGAAGAAGAAAAAGAAAAGGATGAAAAAGAAGAAGGAAAAGGAAAAGAAGAAAAAGAGAAGAAGAAGGAGAAGGAGAAGAAGATGAAGAGAAGCAGAACATGCATCGCAAAATGATATTGCTATACAAACAGACAAAGATCGATTGCTAACATGATGCCGGTATTACTTTCCATAGACCGATGGATAAATGATAGCTTAAGACAGCTGAGCGGTAATTTAAAATATAGATGAACTTTTGATATACTGTTTATTCTGCCTAATCCGTTTCATGGATTACTGATTAAAATCTAGCACACGAAAGTCGTTCTGTAGGGGGTCTTTAGTCAATATGAATGAATCACAGCTGCAATCTCGTCATGTAAGTCTCTTTGGACTTGCTCCTCTTCCCCTTATATGAAAACGATATTACTGTGATGGAAATTTTTTCTCTCAAAATACTAAAACTAAGTTTTAATAGCAAGTCGAAAAGTCTGTATGTGGGGAGAAGGGTGATGTGTGTGTCACTATGTGATTCTTCGATCTTTTTTGTCACCCCACCCCCATTCAAAAAGTATTGCTATGCCAGTTTTGACATCGTGCCCCAGTGGCATAATGAGTGGAATATTTGGAGGGACCGAGCCAGTTATCTTCAGCTCCATGGATGCACTTCCACATTTAAATATCAGTTCGCTCAGTTGGAATCAATATCCCTTTAAAATAACTGGCTTTTATGTGGAAGGGAGGGTATTCACCATCCGAGTTATATCCTTTCGTAGAACCATTTTTACATTCGTTACTTTAAAAATATGAAGCTTTGACAAAAGTTTCGTCCTATTTTACCAAGATAATGAGTAAGCCTTTAAAGCAAGGGGGAAATATCGGTTACCCCCCCCCCCCCCCCCACCAGCAAACAAACAAACAAAATTCATCCCGTTGTATACAAGTAATGCTATTTTTAGGGACGGATCAGAAATGTACATATAGGGATCTTTTTAGGGAATATGATTTTAGGAATCCCGCTTACTCTCGCTGACTCGCTCACAGAGGAGGAGAAGGAGACAACGAAGATGAAAAGGGGAAGAAAACTAGAACTATGAGAAGAACAGCAACAAGAAGGAAGAGAAGAAGAAAAAAGAGGAAAAAGAAATGAGAAAAAGCTGTACTCAAGCAGAACACAATCACCAAAAATAAAGACTTGATACTGATACAAAGATCGATTGCAAACATTACGCTGGTGTTTATCTCCTTAGACCAATGGATAATTAACACAGCTGATGGGTAGTTGAAAATCTACATTTAACCTTTGATAAATTGTTTATGCCTAGTCCGTTTTTATGGATTAATGATTAAAATCATGCCCACGAAAACAGTTTTGTAGGAAGTCTTCAGTGAATATGAATAAATCATAGCTCCTGTCTATTCCTATAAGTTTGGCCAAAAAATTTCGTCTAAAAAGAAACTGTCACTTTGATTATCATGATTATATATTGCTATCTTTCATTTTTCTTTAAGAATTCAGGTGCATGTCCCATTCATGAGGAAACTCTTGGAGTCAACGTGCCATACAGAAATGACTTAAAACATGTGCTTGCAATTATCAGCAACACATACCTCATCAAATGTTTATTGGAGGAATTGTGAATGGGTCATTTGAGACAAACTTCATCTTTAAATTTAAAGAAACATCTGAAGGGCCGATTAACGAACTACTCAACAGCTAAATCTTAAAGGTGTACACAAAGAAGGTTACAGATTTACGCCAAAAATTAAATTATGATTTAAGTAGGAACAGTCGATCTTCTTTCCAAGACTCTATTTGATACACAAATTAATCGAAATATGGTAGTATTTCAATGATATGGTGATATTCAGTTTCAAATCAAATCAAATCAAATCAAAATCCTCGCTTTCCCAGGCTGGGTTTTTTCCCCCGTGAATTCTGATGTCATCTCACTTCGTGTTTACAAAGTATGATGCATGCGCTAATGGGATAAAAATTGATCATGATTGGGGTATCCTTTTAGCATGTTTAGCATGACATATTGTTTAGGGTGGTTGGAGGGGCTGAAGCCGATGGCCACAGTGAGCTGAAATTTTTCTGGTGAATTGAATGGTCTATTAAGAACTTATCAGGGCTCAGGTCTAAAGGACCTGAAAGGATGGCACATTGGAGAGGGTCTTTCAGAAATGTCACAATGTACAAATTCATCATAGCTTTAGTGTCGCCATGCTCGTGTTATATGCACTCGCCGTGTCGGAGATCATCCCATGTACGTGATCAACCGTCTGTCCTACTCTTGACAAAATAATGTGGGTCCAGTCGTAAAAGCAAAGGCACTATCTAGCAAAGCAAAGGCACTGTGTAAGGATGAATCGAGAACGTGCAGATGAGGAGAAAACACTTTAGTATTTAACTTCTTACGAAATGTTCTCGTTGTGTCTGTCTCTGTTGGCCTGGATGACTGCACTTCTGTGACTAAATCTGTATCTATACACCAGGTTTGCTGAAAGACATTGATCTGCGACTGTGAACCGAGTAGTCAACTTGAGAAGGCTGGTTTGTAGAAAGTGAGTACCGGAACAGGGCATCAAATCCAATCACTGCAGTGTATTAGGCCTTACTAATACTGTTTAAATGCTGGGTTTCTGGTAAAACGACCCTCGCTGAGTACACGGATCTCCCGATCAATGGAATAACCCTATGTATCAAAGGTCTCATAATCAAAAATCTCCGACATGCGCCAACCTTTATCAACAGGAGATCTTCTTTCGTCAGAGATGACTTGTAGTGTGCCGCTGTCCCTGGAACTTTCGACGCCTTGATTTAGAGTTAGAAGGCTACCATTATGTTCTTGTCTGTTGCTCTCAGTGCGGACATCGAGTGCCTTTGTATTGTACATATTCTTTCTGTCAGTGATAGGTGGGTGATTCAGTGGTTGATAATAGTGCAGATGTGGCAGATTTTGATCTCTGAAGTGATGACTTCTACTTTCTAAGTTAATATCATCCATCCTATATCGGTGCCTGCGTTGCCTTACTGTTGTGGCAGTAATAATTATTTGTGTCCGCGTGCATATTCGACCGAATTGGTAAGCTGTAACGCCAAATGCTATCATGAAGAGGCAAATACCGACTGGCACGAAAAGTGGAATTGCAAGAAAGACACCGTCCACATCATCTGTAAGCCCTTTAAGGTGAGAAAAACAATCAGTGAAACTGTAATTTCATAACTGATAAATATTTAAATGGCCACTTACACTCAAAGCTGTCCCCAGCATGACATTATCATACATGATTTTTCATTAAGAAAAAAAAATCAAACTTATGGATCAGTTGCGTACATTCTTTGAAATTTTGTCCCCAAAGACAGGCGTACCCACGACCCCATGCACACGCACACGCACAAAATAATCACTCACATATACGCACACCCTTGCACTTGTTGTTAATATAATATAAGAAGAGACATTTTACCCTTCGTATCATCGTCTTCATGCACGGATTCTTTCTGGGGTGTCTTGCAACTATCAGATTCATCGGGGAAGGTTTTTATGGCGTGTACTGCAACACGTGACCATGAGTTGTGGAAGAAATAGTACAAAGTGAGAAATATTCAATTCCGCACACAACAGTTGTGAGAGAGAAAATACAAAAAGTTTGACGATGTAGTATTTCAAGTTTATTTGTAATAGATGTAGATGTTCCAAATTCAGAAATACGTTTTGACAACACCAAATTATGATCATCAGCTCACGGAGACTTTCTGCATTCGTTTAAAAGATCTTTAAAATCGCTTACTGTGATGTTATGCATTGAATTAGCAAGTGACCATTTTCTTCATGCTAACCATGCTAGCGGGTTCTTTTTTCTTCTTAACAAATAGCCTATAATTAGGAATTAATCCAAACAGCACGCCACAACGCCCAAAACTTAGGGCGTTGTTGCGTGCGCCTGTAAGCCACGTCTTTCGAATGGTGACTTTAAGGGTCGGTCCAAGACGTAAATAATCATATTCGATTGATTCACGTACTAGCATGTAAAACCTAATTCAACAACGACAACTTTCATTAGTAAGCCTAGTTTTCGTAGAAATAGATGCAACGCTGAAGAAAATAGTGTTGTGCTTAATGGTAGCGAAGCTTAAATCAAAGTTCCAGACAGCTGTCTTCTTCTCTGAAAATTTCACTAGAGTTGGCAAAAGAGAGCAAAATGGTAGTGGAAACGGAATTAAAATTACCCCCAGTTGTTCACTCTCCCCTTCACATTTTTGCTCAGGACGAAAAAATTTTCCTGCCCAGAATCGAACCCGGGTCCTTGGCTTAGAACGCCCATGCCGCAAATACTGGACCACGATACCGGGCCAGTGGTTTCGGCGACAACCGAATGACCGACGGATTGAACTTTTTTTTTTTAAATCTAAATTAATCCATGCTTTGTTTGGGCCAATTTTTAATTTATTTATTCATTCATTTATCTATTCATCTTTTTATGTATTAATTCTTTCATTTATTTATATATCGATTTTTATTTAGGGGGGGTCGAAAAACAAGCCATTTATGCCTCTGTGCCTCTGTTGTATATAGAATATGTGTATAAATTACCTGTGTATACGGAAACTGCAATAGAACTACCGCAAGCTGATTTCTTGTCCTCTTGGCACGGTAATCCACAGTATGTGTCGTTAGGATAACGGTGTAAACACGACATTCTACATGCACAGGAGCACTTCGTCCGGTTGTAAACTGCTGCTATATGATATCCAAGTTGTATGCATTCTGATCTGCAGTCGTGGGGTGACGTTAGAAATTGTGTTGTGTTCACATTGTGACTGAATTGCAGGCATTCACGAGGGAAGCAGCCTAGATAATTCCATTCTGAATAGCAAAATAGAAAAGTTATTGTATTGGTAAGTTCTCCGTAATAAAAAACAATCCACATTAGATTATCATTATCTTGTAATACTTCAGAATCCCCTTCTTTATTTTCCGTACGTTTGCCCTTCGATCCATTTTTTTTGTTCATCTCTCTCTCTCTCTCTCTCTCTCTCTTCCTGTTACTCTTTTTCTTGTCTTGTCTTTTCTGTCCTTGTGTATTCATGATAGTATCTTTTCTTTTTATGGTGACATCTCTGTAATTAATGACGTAATAATTAGCATGCGCTTATGATATTTTTGAAAATTTTCTTTTAGAACAGCCAGTTGCCTTCGTCTTTATTATAGACGATTTGTAACAATTTCCTTTGATCTCTCTTTGTGACTCGTTTGGAAATATTGAAATAATGAAAATAGTATCCACAAAGATACTCTCAATGAAAAGTGCCTAATACAAATTTGAAAACTGCTGGCTGGGATTGAATCTTCTCACTGACCACTGTTTGATTACCTGAAAACAAAGTAAGTAACCACTTTGTCTTTTGATCGTAGCTCAAATATGGTGCTTTGTATTGGACAACTTTTAACAGAATTTGCTAGAAAATTTAATTCCAAACATTTTGACGCTTCATTTGTTGAAATCAAATAAAGAATGTGAGTACAATGACGATTCATATGCAAATATCCCCAGAATAAAAGTTGCAGCAATTCCTGTTGATATGGCAGTCACTATTCACAGAATGTATTCTGGCTGTCCACTTCATCTCTTTGTTTTCGGACAATAGGGTATAAACAAAAAACACAGGAGTGGTGTATAAACTTAATGACAGTCAAGGCATGTACAGATCAAAGTCATTCCAAATGCATGAAGCAATGGGTGTCCGGCAAGGAAAAATTGTCTGCGCCCAAAAGGATGCCTAGGTTGTCTGAAAATGAGAGATGGCATCTTGCCGGACAAACACCTGCATCCTTTTAACACTTTTCCTTGCCGGACACCCACATGTTTTGGCTGTCATTCATAGACCACCTCTGTGTTTTTGTTTGTACCCTATTGTTCGAAATACAGAGATGAAGTCGCCAACCACAAATCCATTCTGTGAATAGAGACTGCCATATCAATAGGGAATGCTGCAACGTTTATTCTGCAAGTATCTGCGTATGAATCGTCATCGTGCTCATATTCTTTATTTGATTTCAAAAAATGAAATCTCAAAATGTTTGGAATTGAATTTTCTTTCAAATTCTGTTATGAGTTAATCCGATAAAATACACCATATTTGAGCTATGATCAAGAGACAAAGTGGTTAGTACTTCCTCGCCGCTGGCGCAACCCCTATTTCAAATTCCCGGATCCGCCACTGGGTGTTAATTTTGCAGTCCTCTTCTTCTCCTACTACTTCTGCTTCTTCTTTTCTCTTTACTCTAAACTCTCTCCCCTCCGCTTTCATATATATTTTAATATTGGTGCTTATGCTACCATGTATAGACTGTACAACATTGGTAAAAAAAATGATTGTTAACTCCTGCAAGTCAAATAAATGTTTCTTTGAATATGAAAATATAAATAGGCCTACACCGTGACCAATTCCCTGATTTTGTTTACTACTTCATCATAATTATATGTTGTTGTTTTTGGAAAGAATTAGTAATTTGTGAATGATTCCGCTACTACCTGGGCCGGTATTCTGAAAATTGTTTTGTCTTTTATCTTATTTTAATTGCCATAGCAATCAGAAATAGCGTACGCCACTGGCTCACATCGCGCACTTTTGTCTTGCGTGCTGGTCATTTGCGCAGTTCAAACCAATCAAAGGTACGCCTTTAAAAAGTGTTATGACAATTAACACAGTGAAGATAAGATAAAAGATAAAACAATTTTCAGAATACCGCCCTTAGTATTTAAGAATTTTATTGAAAATCAAATAAGTCAAGAAAGAAAAAAATTATTACTCACATAAACCCTCACTTCCACACACACCGAATTGTACATTATACGTACACACAATTTCATATCGGGGAAGCGTTTCATGAAGAGTTTTGTCGGTGATTTTCACTGACTAATTTGCTTTCAGCCAATCAGATGCGAGGATTTTCAGTAGCTTATAACATTTGTCGGTGATTTTCACCGACAAAACTCTTCATGAAACGCTCCCCAGTTGTTACAAATATAGACAGAGACGACGTACCCTTTGTATCTTTGTTGTCCACATATACAGGCGGTTCTTCCTGAGGTGACTTACAAACATTAGGTTTATCGAGGGTTTCCAGGGCGTTTCCTGCAACATATTATCACGAGTTGGGAAAGGAATAGTACAAACTGAGCAAATTTGTTTTGAAAAATACATTCCGTGCGAGAAAATAAAAAGAGCTTAAAAAGAGCTTGATGTTGTAGAGTTGCAAGTTTACTGAAAACGGTTATCTGCACTGCTGAAAGAGATACTAATGAAAACGAGAGGGGCAGTTTTCTATTGGCAAGATAGACATAAAAATGTGGGGGGGGGGGTAGGATTGCGGGTTTATAGAAACTTGGTCTAATACCAATTTGGTCTTAATCACCGTTTGGTTCAATCATCGCTTTGTCTAATACCGACTTAGGCTATTTCTTATTTTGTCTAATGATCAAATGGTCTAATTGCCACTTCGTCTACTTAGTTGTTCTCGTTTCGTCTCATGACCATTTGGTCTGTTGCCAGTTTGTGGTCCTAGACTAAGTGGGTATTAGACGAAATGAGCATAGCCTAAATGGAAATTAGACGAAATGGTAAATGGGCTAAGTGGTTGTAGACGAAGTGGGATTAGACAATGTGAAATGAGAACAAATGGGCATTACACAAGGTGGGATTAGACCAATTGGCAATTCACCGAATTGCGAACTTTATAGGTGCTCAAAGACGTCATGAAGGATAAATATAATTATACATAATGTGTAAATGTAATAGTTCGCTTGGAGAAACATATAAATATGAAACAAAATGCAAAAAGATTACTTTTTTTCAAATTTTCGCCATAAAAGCCTATCTCTTATAACCCTTAGATTTTTGCTTGATAAAGCGTGTGGGTGTGTGGATGGGCGTCTGTGCGGTGTGTGCGTGTGTGTGTGGTCGTTTTTACATGTTTTACCTGCGTACACAGAAGCTGCTGTAAAACCTCCGCATGATAACGTTGTCTTAACAAGGCACGGCAATCCACAGTTCGCCTCGTCGAGATATCGTTGTAAACACGACATCTTACATGCACAGGAGCATTTTGTCCGGTTGTAAACTGCTTCTATATGAAATCCAAGTTTGATGCATTCCGATGCGCAAGAGTTGGGGGATGTTTGGAAGTGTGATACATTCACATTGTGATCGAATTCTAAACATCTTTGGGGGTAGCAGCCAAGATAATTCCATTCTGAATAATAAAAAAATAATGTATTTTAGTAAGTTCCCCATAAGGAAATTCCTATCAGAGGTATTAAATTCCTATCCTTCCTTCAAATTACAGGAACTTCAAGCAGCAGTGTACTTTGGTTGGAATCCTTTTCCATAATTTCCGTTTTGCCCCCGGTCCATTTTTGTTCTCATCTCTCTCTGTCTCTTCTATTTCTCTTCTTTGAATTATTAGTATATATCAATGTTTATAATGTACAGAAATGCACATTAATTGTTACAACAAGAAGGCGAAAACCCGAAAGCGGAGCTATTGTTTTGATAATGATGACAATTTTTTTTAAAGCTGGTTAACTTAAGAACATTTCATAGATAATATTTAGAATTACCCTTTGGATCATTTTCTGCATATGCAGACAGTTCTTCTTGACGTGACTTGCAATTATCAGGCTTGTAGGAGGCGCTTTCCAATTCCAAGGCGTTTTCTGCAACGTGTGACCATGAGTTGAGAGAGAGAGAGACAGTACAAAATTAAGAAAAGTGAAAACAACATACAACATTTCTTAAGAAAAAAGAGCTTGATGGTATATAGTTTTAGGTCTCCTGGGGGGTGTTTCACAGAGATTTAGGTTTGACTAAAGTCGCACTTAAATTCCTACTTGTGTGCTCTATATTACGCATCACCCCATTGGTCAGATCATCCTCAGGGGACGCGCACTATTGGAAGTCTAATGGGGTGTTGCAAGAAAGTTGTGATCAATTGCAAATAATTGCTAATTTTGAAACAACCATTCTGATTGGCTCAGGGTCTGCCCTTTTAAGAAGACATGCATGCAAAAATGATTTTGATTGGCCAGTGACAATGAGTTGCAACTTGCAATCGATTGCAACTTTCTTGCAACACCCCATATGTCAATGAGATTACGCGTTAAATACCGGATGCGCATGGGCGCTTAAGCACGACTTCAAGTCAATCTTAACTCTTTGTGAAACACCCCCCTGGAAATAGATATTCGAACTTCTGAAATATATAAATGCATACTGATGGAAACGAAAAGGACTACATGCAGAGCAATGGCAAAGGCAGTCCCCTTGGCTTTCAGCAATACCACGATACCACTATGAAATTATGAAATTATTATAAGGATCGAAAATATGGAGGGGAAAAATGCTAATCCTGCGGGGTTTATCTGCGTACACAGCAGCTGCAGTAAAACCAATGCATGATAACGTTGTGAGAACACGGCACGGCAATATATGGAGGGATAGAATTGCTAAGATTAGGGTTATTATTACAGGACCATGTAGAAAAGGGAATACGCACATGAAAGTCGAATTGAAGTCTGCATGGCCACCTCATGTCGGCAGACCTCAAGTCGGAACAGAACACAGTACAGGCCGTAATCTATGGCTAATTCTTCAGTTAGTGAACATTTATTGCCTACAGATATTGTTTTATTGATCAGTTCAACAGGTGACTTGAAGTAATCAGGTTATCCAGCTGTACAGCTTCCATTCAGTTTTTGTAGAGGCGGTTGAAAGGGACGGGGAACAGATGAAAATGATACATACATTTTCAAATTTTACCCAGGGTTGCTTTTGAGGTCCATAAGCTAACTTAAAGTAACCACTAAAGTACCATAAGCTAACTTTAATTTGCGTTGTTGTTGTTGTTGTTCTTAGATGCAATTGAAAGTACCCACCCCCCCCCCCCATTTCTGTTCTTTTTGGGGTGCATCTTGGGTCAAATTGACGTAGAGTTATTGTTAAGATCATACAGTTGACTTGAAGTCATCAGTGCTAGAATTTGCTGACCAAGGGGTGTCGTTTCTATTTGAGTATTAATTGTTCGTAGGGCGGATGGAATGGACGGGGGACAGATAAAAATGATGCATCCTTTGTCAACGTTCAGACAGAACACATTCATAGAAGATGCAGAGTGCGACATCAGCAGATCCTTTACGAGGAGAACCATCTAACATTCTTGATAAGATGGGTCTGTTTATTCCTCCCACATGTCCCACGAACTCTGCGTGTGACCGTTCAGTTTGATGAAACCGTCATCGAAGCTGCAGCTAAAGCTAGGAACTATAGTATCTGACTTTAATTCTCGAGAGCACAATCATCCGCCACAAGATTCCAAAAGGAACCATGTGCAAGTGATACGATAAATCCAAATGTACGAACGCCCCTCCAACATTGCAGGAGTTCATCCTGACATCAGTAGATCAGGGCATGCACCCCTTGGATTTCCCTTCCTGAAAGCATCAACTCAATCTTTAAACATTTATGTTCTTCTGATATGGACCACCAACGACTGCCTACTAGGGCAAAGACCCTTTGAAATAGAGTGTGATCGCTTCAGTGACATGGAAACCCACATTCAATTAATATCATCACGTTTCACTGCCAGTTACCAAGTTAATTACCTCCTTTTTAAAATCTCCTCCTTTGCACAAAATGTTTTAGTAATTTGAAACTCTACCTCATTATCGTCATATTCTAACCACTTTACTTTCAGTTAGATTGTTAAAGGTAAACATGTCATCAAGTTGGGGTGGCAGTTGCTATGACAATGAATACCTTATCAACACAATATCTTAAACCACTTTTCTTTCAGCTCGATCATTATAGCGATAAACATGTCATCAGTGGTGACAGTCACTATACGCTAGGTGACATTCTATGACAATGAATTCGTGTCTTAGGTGGCCTTTTTGTGTATGTATCTACCAGCCTTGAATTTCATGGGCAAGTTTTCATCCACTCCTGTTGTCACCTGTCTTCGGTCCGGTGATCGCAAGACAGCAGCCAGTAGGTAGAAGCTGTGTGACTGATCACTTGGCTTGAGAAAGTCCACAGGAGTGGATGAAAGCTTGCCCATAAAACTCAAGGTTGGTAGAAGCTTAAACTACAAATTGTATGATCATTCCCAACCGATGAAAGTTTTCTGAATATATTTTTACATGACAAAGGACTTGAGGAACTAAATGCGTTATTAGGTAAGGGCATGTCGCTTGTGAGGGATGGCGCGTGTTTTCCCGGAGGACTATCACTATCTGTACATAATGAACGGATAATCTAGCAAGTCAGCTGTCACTTGAACTATGTTGTTTTTTTTCTGTTTCCCCTGGATAATGAAGCCTGCCTACTGTCCCAAAGCTATGACAAGAAAGGAATCTGTGTTGGATGGACATATGATGAATGAATGGAGGCCATGCTGTGTTCTCTATAAATAAGGATGATCAACTCTCATAAACCGGTAGTACATTTCGTGGTACATACTGCCATAGACTAACATTCTCTCCTTTGTGTGTTGTGTGTTGGCTCAGTAGGTAGAGCGTCCGCCTCACAATCGGGAGGTCGTGGGTTCGAACCCCGGCCACGTCATACCAAAAGACGCTAAAAGATGAGAGTTGCTGCTACCTTCTTGGGCGTTCAAGAATTGAAGGGATAGAGCAACGTCGATCTGGCGCTGCTCAGTGGCTGCAGGGCCCACGATCAATTGGGCATAAAGAATTTCCACTTTCGGACAATAAAATTTGCAGATTTTTTTTTTTTAATTCTAGCAGGGGAACAGTACTCTAAGCCATTATGGAAATTGCAAAAATCCCAGTTATAGTACTTCTCGCTACATGCATTCCATTTGCAGTTGTTGGAAATGGGTTAGTAATTTTGTCTGTTTACAGAAACGAAACTCTTCGCACACCAACAAACCTAATACTAGCAAGTTTGGCATTTGCTGATTTTCTTGTTGGACTCATAGGTATCCCTCTGGAAATCGTAATATTTGATGACCTTTTCTCCTGTACAATTAGTCAGCACTTCCGGGCGCTACCCATGTCCTTAACTATAGCAGTCGCCTTTTTCCATATTATAGCGGTGACAGTTGATCGCTTTATCGCGGTTACAAGACCACTGCGCTACAGTAATATCGTAACGTATCGCCGGGTTATCTGTGGTATTGCAGTTATTTGGATCTCCACAACTCTATTTTTTACTAGCCGTGTAGCACTGTATGTGCTGAAAAAGAAAAACGATACATCATTTCACTGTTACGGTAATGATTATCGATATGCCGATGGTACAACAATTGGATTAACTTGGTTTCAAGTAACTTCAGTCACATTGATAATCCCCTGCATTATAATGTTCAACCTTCATATCCTACACATCGCAGTTAAGCAGTCCCAAAACATTGCAAACCACATGATCGTAGATCGTAATAGACCCGGTGCCCAAGATGGAATTCTGCAGCTTAAAGCAGTTAAAACCATGTGTCTGGTCGTAGGAATTTTTGTCATCAGTTGGTTACCATTCGTTATCTACTTGTTTTTAGCACTGACAGTCCAAATATCTGAAAATGCCAGGTTAGCTTTCATCGGCTTGTCGTACGTCTTCTCCTCATTCAGTTCGTTCATCAACCCACTGATATACTGTTACAGAGATCGCCAATTTCGACACGCACTTCTCGTTTTAACGCAACCATTTTGCTATTTTATGAAATGCCAATTTCTTGCAAAGTAACTATTTGTAAAATATACAAGGAAAACTGAAGAATGCTCATTTTCTGTAAATTTGATGACTCTCTTACTTTGATGGAACGGCTGGCGTGGCCACAGCTAGAAATTGCCTTTGACGCGGGGCGAAAGCAAGCTGGAGTACCTCAAGGCTGAGTTCTCGGACCCCCTGATTTTCCCATGCAATGTGTACTACTGCGAATGTCTTTGAATGATAATTTGACTTTATGAATATTTATGTTAATGACTTCATTCATCCTTAATACTTAAAGAACCGGGGCAATTTTGCCCCCCCCCCCCCCCCGACCAACTTTTGACAGTACTTCGCAACAACCCAATATTTCGATCTGAGATTCCACGATTTTTTTTTCTCGGACCTTTCCCGCACGTTTTGAGACCAAATTCGTGACGCCCGGGCATGCGAAGTTACGCATAATTTTATACATGCACATCGGACCCAAAATTGTTCAAAAACGTGATTTCATGTACAATTTCAATACAAATTGTGTTTTCAGCCATAATTTATAAATGTATGATTATTTTTGCTTTAACTGATTAAAATATCAATCAATTTTATGCTTTTTATGATCGTAATAGTGTCGCCGACAAATTTCGTTCAGAAAACAATAGAAAACAAAAAGTTTCTTTAAAAAGAAATACATAAGAAATTTGGAAAACAATAAAATACATAACCAAAAACTTTGAGAGCCCATTTTTTCAGGAATTGGTGAGGATATTGTAAAAGACATATCTACCAAAAATCATCATTGCTAAAGCTTTATTCAGTGAAAAGTAGCCCAAACTATGATTTCTCGCAAAAATTAGCATAAATTAATTCATATAAAGTAAAAGATAAGGTTTAGTGAATTTTAGCCATACAGCCTTGTAGATTACATTATTCTCTACCCTCAGGCCATTTTTCGTGGCAATCGGGTGATCCTCGGCCGAGATTCAGGGGGCCATAATGCCCCCCCCCCCCCCCGGTCGTAACAAGTTACCACAGGGGCGGATCCAGCATATATATATATATGTGTGTGTGTGTGTGTGTGTGTGTGTATTATGTAGACAGTAATAACTTTAAAAAGAGTCGAAGGTACGCCATGTGTAAATCCAACATTAGCTTTTATTCTTCATTATATACCCTTTTATGGTAGAAGTGATTCTTCATCCCCAAAACATCATGGGCCTAAAGGTGCTCTCACACATGAAGCGACAGTGTGGTACCACGCTGTGTCACGACAATTTTTTTTATGATTTCTCGCAAAAATTAGCATAAATTAATTCATATAAAGTAAAAGATAAGGTTTAGTGAATTTTAGCCATACAGCCTTGTAGATTACATTATTCTCTACCCTCAGGCCATTTTTCGTGGCAATCGGGTGATCCTCGGCCGAGATTCAGGGGGCCATAATGCCCCCCCCCCCCCCGGTCGTAACAAGACCAGAAATAGCCCGGTTCTTTGGGGGTTAAAGCTGTAAAGCTGTTTCTGCAAGTGCAGTATTGTGGACTGGAACTCGTGATTAAGATAGTTCCTGGTTTCCATTCGGGTGCTTCAAAATACGAACAATAGTATTTACCTTTAAAAAAAAAAAAGAAATTGAACAATACAATGAACACAGCAAAATACAACAAAGTCGACATCAGTTATTTCAATTCAAGAAATAAATGTGCAATTGAACATGTTACACATTTATCAAGAAATGAAGAAGAACTGTCAAGCTTAATAGGCATATAAGCTTACTGGCCTGTATGGAATTCCCTCTTGTCAGACATTAACATAAACTACTTTTAACAATTTAAATTCATTCAAAAGAATGCTTGAATTTTATCTCATTTCCAATGATTTCGTGGTGTATACAATAATACACAGTAACATTTCATCAGGCATTCTGCATAGAGTTGTGCGGTTTTGTTTTTGTTTTTGTTTTATTGTGTAACCATATATCATTTTGTATGATTCGATTTTAATCTTACCTTATAAATGTATTTCTTTTACGTCATGGTTGCTGTCAAAACAACCGAGTTCCTATTTTCACTGTCAGTCATACTGGCTGGAATTCGAAAGGGTGGTTTACATTTAGACCATGGTTTACGCAAATTTCATGGTATTGTAAGTGCGCTTAATTTAGCGCGTACACTAAGAAAGGTCCAGTAATGAACGCGTATGTGTGGCAAAGGGCGCTAAATTCGGGCAAGTTGCCCTGGGGAGCGTTTCATGAAGACTTTTTGTCGGTGATTTTTACTGACTAATTTGCTTTCAACCAGTCAGATACGAGGATTTTCAGTAGCTTATAAAATTTGTTGATGATTTTCACAGACAAAATTCTTCATGAAACGCTCCCCTGGTTTAGACCACGGTTTATGTAAATCAATTTAAATAAACCATGCCTAAATTTACATAAACCGTGGTCTAAACCAATAGAGCGTTTCATGAAGAGTTTTGTCGGCGAAAATCACCAACAAATGTTATAAGCTACGGAAAATCCTCGCATCTGATTGGCTGAGAGCAAATTAGTCAATGAAAATCACAGATAAGACTCTTCATGAAACGCTCCCCGCAGGACACCGTTTCATGAAAGTTGTCAGCACTGGCAAGTTGTCAGTCACCGACAGTTACCACAGGGGCGGATCCAGCATATATATATATATATATATATATATATATATATATATATATATATATATATGTATATATTATGTAGACAGTAATAACTTAAAAAAGAGTCGAAGGTACGCCATGTGTAAATCCAACATTAGCTTTTATTGTTCATTATATACCCTTTTATGGTAGAAGTGATTCTTCATCCCCAAAACATCATGGGCCTAAAGGTGCTCTCACACATGAAGCGACAGTGTGGTACCACGCTGTGTCACGACAATTTTTTGTGTACAAGCCTATGGGGTATAGGGCGACAAAAAAATGTCGTCGAGGCAGGACACACTTTTGTTTGCTGCCTAGATTATAAAAAAAAAATGCGCACCAATCAAATTTCTAAAAAGCGCAAAATATTGTTGCCATGAGATTGCTTGCGCAAGTTTTGACAATATGCTCTCTTATTGAGAGTTGAGGCGTTAATGCGCGTTCATTAGCATATGTGGTGACACAAAGTCCCATCATGTGTGAAGACAAAACAGTGTGGCGCCACAGAGTGGTACCACACTGTCGCATCATGTGTGAAAGCACCTTAAAAGTATCTATATATATTTGTTCATCTCACCTGCCGAATGTGTTTGCTTTCCGAAATGTAATACGAGCGAGCGCTGCGAGCGAGGAAAAATATACACTCTCCTTCGTGGTACCAGTATTATTTCGTCTTAAAAATGAACAAACAAATAAGCCAAATATGACCCATTTGGTCACCTTACTCCTCTTTTTCTTTCTTTTTCCCCTCCTTCCTATTCCCTCTCCTTTCTTTCTCTCTCTCTCTCTCTCTTTTGCCGACAGCAATCGCGAATTTGTCGATTGGGAATGGTACCTCTCCGCAGTTTTACATTATGGGGTAAGTCACTTTCAGGCCCGTACCTAGGATTTTTACGGGGATTCAACTTTGGAAATAGTGGACCTTTTTGAGATAGTGACCATAGCGAGCCGAAATTTCGGTTTACAATAACCTGAAGACAGAGCAATTTTGCCTCTCATTTATTCTTGAGCTCATTCTAAAACCCTAAAACTGGTGATAACCTAATTAACCTCCCCCTAATCTGCTAATAAATGCGAGCGCAAAGCGTGAGCGGAAAAATCTCCGTAAAATGAATTATACTTCTTTGTAATTCTTTCTTATAATTATCAAGATAAAAGCATGCGAGCGTGGAGCGCTAGCGGAAATTTTGCCATAACGCATTCGTTTTCTTTCTCCTTTTTCTTTTCTTTCTTTTTTCTTTTAATTTCTTTTTTCTCTTTTTTCTTTTCTTTTTTCTTCTCTCTCTCTCTCTCTCTCTCTCTCTCTCTCTCTCTTTTTTGCTCCGCCAATAGGGGGGCCGCAGCTGCTTCGGCCCCCCTGGATCCGCCTATGTACCATACTAACATTCAGTGATCAGGGCTTCATAGCCAATCAAAACCAAGTATTTTAATGAAATTGTCAGGAGACAGACAACTTGTCAGTTCTGACAACTTTAATAAAAAACGGTAAGGCAACTAAACTAGCACAAATTAAGCACCCTTCGCCTTACACGCGCGTTCATTATTGGACCTTTCTTAGTGTACATGCGCTAAATTAAGCACACTTAAAACCACGGAATTTGCCTGAACCATGGTCTAAATTTAAACCACCTTTATGAATTCCGGCCTAAATTGCATTCAAATTGTATTATGTTTCCTGTATATTTGTACTGCTGTTTTATCTATGGAAATGAATAAAATGAATTGAATTGTACTGAATTGTGACGGATAGGGTGTGGGCGTTTGTGTGCGTCTGCCGGGTGCGTGCATGTGTGTGTTGTCTGTTGCGAAATTGTGAAGTTGGTGAGGTTTTAATCGTATGTGCGAGTTTATTAGAGGTGAAAATGTTACGCAAATCAAATAAAAATTGAATATAGGGATTATACCGATTCCTAGTTACCCTGAAAATTAACGAATACCTCGTACGCAATTCTGATAAATAAACTGGAATAGGATCAGATTACACAACACTACCATGGATGAAGCGCTGTCATTAAGGGAGAAGGTTTATCATATTGAATAACAGCAGATTTTAGGAACACCGAATATCTATGGGAGATCATTGGGTGATTTCAAGTACGGTGTTGGAGGCTGGTGTTGGTGTTTTGAGTACACCGACACCAGCCTCAACACCGTACTTGAAATCGTGCTGGTGTTGGGACTGACCTCGCAAGATTTGGATTTGACGTATTTTCCGGTAGTGAATGTTGCTTGCTGGTGTTGAATGTCGTCTGCTGAACCGAGTATCACGGTTCGTGTTGACGATTTGTATTTAGTTCACCAACACCAGCCTCTAGGGATCGGGAAGTTCATGATTTCAAGTACGTTGTTGGTGTTGGTGTTGCAATCATACATGTTATTGCTGCTTGTCCCTCTCGGAGCAGCGGCCTTCTTTGCTACGGCCACTCGTCACAGTCATGTTGGTGGTTAAACCTATTTTGCAGTCAAAACAACTTGGAATAATCAAAACCATATATTTTCCATGGAAGAGTAATATTTTACCTCTTGGATTCTTCAAATGATTATGCAATCATCCAATAAGATGTAGATTCATTAGAAATTCTGAGGGGAAATGATTTCATCCTCGAACTTTTCCGCTATAGCATATGACGTCACTCGGTGTTGAGCTATCGATAAGGTGGTCGGTATCTTTCCTCTAAACTGACCGTCGATGTGGGAGTTCGGTTCAGGAGCCTTTCCACGCTCTCAACACCAACACCAACACCGCACACCGAACTTGAAATCACCCATTCTAGTGGGCTATGCCTGAATTAACGAAAGAACGTTTATCAGGTTGTATATATAGGAATATACTGTGCATTCATTTTGGTTAATTGGACGGGGAACAAATGAAAATGATCCATATTTTGTCAAAGTTCATGTAGGGCTGCTTTTGATGTCAATAACTTAACTTGATGTAGCCATTGGCATATAAGTTGACTTCAAGTTTTCAAATTTTTTTTTTTCGGTTTAGATTCAACTGCCCCCCCCCCCCCCCCATTTATCATTCTCTTCTGGGGTGCATCTTGGGTTGAATTGGCCTAGATTTACTTTTTAGGTCAAAGAGTTGGTTGAAGTCATCAGTGGTTAGTATTTGGTAAACAGGGGGCTTCGTTTCCATTTCAGTATTTGATTTTCAGAGTTGTGGGTGGAAGTGACAGGGAACAGATCGAAATGGTACAACCTTGGTCAAGGATAAGGCAGAACAACATATTTGTATGAATGTGAGTGCGACATCACCAGATCCTTTTACGAGGAGATAAATCGTATACAATATTGATAGGATGGGTCTCTCATCCTTCCTCTGGAATCATCCCAAAACTCCGCTCGTGACCGTTCACTTGGTGAAACTTTCATCGGAGCTAAAGCTATAGAAGCTAGGAAATAGTATCTGACTTAATTCTAGAGAGCACGATCATCCGCCACTAGATTCCAAAAAGAAGCATGTGCAAGTGATACGGTACATCTAAACTGTACGAAGCCCCCCCCCCCCCCCCCCCCCATTGCAGGATTTGTTGTTGTTATTGTTGTTGTTGTTGTTGAATTAGGTTTTTAAAGACGTGTATCAATCAAATAATATTATTTACGTCTGGGACCGACCTTTGACGTCACCATCCGAAAGACGTGACTTACACTCGAACCAGGGTCCGCTGAATTAGTATACAACTTCCACTGTTAGCTGGATTACAGGCGCATGCCACATCGCCCAGTTCATCCTGAGATCAGGTCATGCACCCCTTGGATTTCCATTCCTGAAAGCATCATCCCTTGACTACATCTTTTAACATTCAAATTCTTCTGATATGGACCACCAGCGAATATCTAGTGGGGCAAAATACCCTTTGAAATAGAGTGTGATAGATTCGATGACATGGAAACCCCACATTCAACCCTGAATATCATTGCAACAAGGGCAGTTTTTTTATACTTAATCATGTCCATTGTAAAATATCTTGGATTTAATGACACCTTGACAAACAATATCTCATAGGAATCTATACGGGGCTTATGTCACAAAGGTACGTGTGCGGAGCGGGATGGGAGCGGGGAGGGAGCGGGGATGGCCGCACCCTGTCGAGAGAAGCCGCCCCCCCCCCCCCGGGTTGTCTCGAAAGGGTGGGTTGCGTGTGGGGTGTGAAATTAACGCACCCATTCGTGGAAACCGGGGGGGGGGGGGGGCTTGTCCCGTAAGGGTGTGTTGAGTAGTTTGATGTACCAGCCGTATGAAAGGAGACAGGCAGTTGGCTATCACCTGATGGGGGTGTCCAAGGATCCCCCAGAACATACTTGTGGGAAAGAATTCCCCCTTAGAATATTATGATGGGATGCATAAAACGGGAGAAATGTGTGCCCAACTCCCCCCCCCCCCCCAGAACAGTGAATAGGCATTTTGTTTGAGTATTCGTACACTCAACATAGCAGAACCAATCTTCTGCACCCGCACCCGCACACACATACACACACAAAAAAAAAACTTCTTGTCTGATTTGGTTGTGATGGCTTGATTGTTTTAAGTGCACATGTTGTTGTCCCTCCTTCCATGTTGAATTCAAATAAAATGGAAATATGACTTTCTATTCTGCCTCATCTGTCCACTGGAAATGCGCATTCCTTTACGAAATCAGCCTCATGCTCATCTTTTCACTTTTCACTTTTTCCTTCTTTTTTGTTTTTTTGCTTCTTAAATTAACCCCCCCCCCCAAAAAAAAAAAAAAAAATAGCTGGTACATCAGACTACTCAACACACCCTTTCGAGTTTCGAGACAAGCCCCCCCCCCCCCCCTCCCCCCCCCGGGTTTCCACGAATGGGTGCGTTAATTTCACTCCCCACACGCAACCCACCCTTTCGAGACAACCCGGGGGGGGGGGGAGCTTCTCTCGAAAGGGTGCGGCTATCCCCGTTCCCTCCCCGCTCCCATCCCGCTCCGCGCACGCACCTTTTCGACATAAGTCTCCATGCAGTATAATTTTTTTCCTGATTTACATTAATTTCGAAATTGCATGTGTCCCCATTCTATGGAATTCAGTCACACATAATGAAAGTTACTTTAAATCCTTATTCTGCCAAACGTGGGTGGATAGAGGCAATTTTGACAAGCTTTTAAGGCTAGACAAATAATGAGTCGCTATGGAAACCTATAGGTAGTGGCCTATCGGATACATGGGCAAAGGGGCACAAGCTCCCCCAATCTAATGGCATAAATATGAGCAGAACTGAAAATGACGGTATGTATATAGAGAAATAGAAAAGGGTGCGGCCTTGTCTTCCGAGCCACGGAGGAGGAACGACGCCCGCCCCGCCCACCCGCCCACCCCCCCCCCCCCCCTCGCCAATTACCTTGATAACCTTTTACATCTCCTCTTCTAGTATCTTATTTATTGTACAAAATATTTTAGTGATTTGAATTTCTACCTCATGAATTTTCAGACCAACTCTCTTTCAGTAAGATCAGTAGCGATAAAAATGTCATCATTGTGAGGTGACACTCGCTGTATGCACTTAGTGACATATGACAGTGATTACCTTTTTATCACCCTATTTAGACCACTTTTTATTTCAGTAAGATCATTAGCGATAACATGTCGTGCAAGTCGTGGTGACAGTCACCATGCACTTAGTGCCATTATATGACGACGAATTCGTGACAGAAGTGTTCATTGGTCTTTTTTGTACGTGTATATATATTTTTTTCATGTCTACAAATTGAGGTATTAATGCGTTCTTAAGTAAAAGCACGTCTCCTGCGAGGGTGTGGTTTTCCCGAAGGCCTTTCACTGTCTGTGATTGGTTACGAATTGGTAATCAAGCAAAACTATGGTTTTCTGCTTCCTCTGGATAATGAAGCCTGCCTACTGCCCAAAGCTATGACAAGAAAGAGGTCTGTGCTGGATGCATGCATGCATGATATGGAGACCATGCGGTGTTCTCTATAAATAAGGCTGATCGACTGTGATAAACCAGAAGTAAATTTCGCGATACATACTGCCGTAGACTAGTATTCTATACGTATTCTAGCACGGAAACACTATTCCAAGTCATCATGGAAATTGCAAAAATCCCAGTTATAGTACTTCTCGTTACATGCATTCCATTTGCAGTTGTTGGAAATGGGTTGGTAATTTTGTCTGTTTACAGAAACGAAACTCTTCGCACACCAACAAACCTAATACTAGCAAGTTTAGCATTTACTGATTTTTTTGTTGGAGTCATCGGTATTCCTCTGCAAATTATAACTTTTGATGAGCTTTTCTCCTGTACACTTGATCAGCATTTCCGGGCGCAACCCTTTATCTTAACTGGAGGAGTCGCTTTGGTCCATATTATAGCGGTTACAGCTGACCGCTTTATTGCGGTTACACGACCACTGCGCTACCGTAATATGGTAACATATTGTCGGGTTGCCTGCAGTATTGCAGCTATTTGGATCTTTATGACTCTATTTGTTACTAGCCGTCTAGCAATGTATATTCTAGAAAGCAAAAACGAGACATCATTTCACTGTTACGGTGATAATTATAGATATGTCGACGGTACAACAACTGCTTTAAACAGGTTTCGGGTAATTGCAGTCACTTTGACAATCACCATTGTGTTTATGTTCAACTTTCGTATCCTGCACATCGCAGTTAAGCAGTCCCAAACCATTGCTAACAAAATGATCGTAGATCGTAATGGACCTGGGGCCCAAGATGGACTTCTACAGCTGAGAGCAGTTAAAACGATGTCTCTGGTCGTAGGAATTTTTATCATCAGTTGGTTTCCATACCTGATCTTCATAGTTTCACAAATGACAGTCCACATTTCTGATACTGCCAGATTAGCTATGATCGGGTTGGCATACGTGTCCTCCTCATTTAGTTCGCTAATCAACCCACTGATATACTGTTACAGAGATCGTCAATTTCGACACGCATTTCTAGTTTTAACGCAACCATTCTGCAACTTTCTTAAATGCAAATTTGTTGCAGAATGAATGTTCGTGAAATATATACCTGTTTATTTATGGATAACTGAAGAAATATTAATTCCCTGCAAGTGTAATGACTCTCTTACTTTGATGGAACTGTGGTGCGGCAAGTTAGAAACTGCCTTTGATGCGGGCCGAAACTAGAATGATGGAATACCTCAAGGCTGGGTACTCGGACCCCCTGATTTTCCCATTGTGCGCTGCAGCGAATGTCGGTGCATGATGATTTGAGTTCATAAATGTTGATGTTAATGACCGATACTTCATTCAATTTGAAATCATTCAATTCAATATAGCATTTATGTAAACCTGTTTCTGCACATGCAGTATTGTGGACTGGAAATAGTGATTAATTTTCCATTCTTTCTTCTCAATTTTCTCAAAAACCACTTTGCTTCTTATAGTCTAAGTTGGATGGTTTTAAAGCTCCAACAAAACAAAAAGTAGGCAAGAAATGGATCAAACCCTAGCTTTTTTATCAGATTTTATTGAGATTTGTGACTATACAGCGGACCATTTAAATCAACGGGACAGTATTCTGAGACAGGCTATTCAAATCCTTGGGAATGATGAGGCATCTCATGTAAAAAGTTGACTTTCCATAGCCTGATTCATCGATGGCAAGCAGTTACAGCTAAAGTCCTTTACAAAATGCATACAGATAAATTTCTGGTAGATTTAACCTTGCTGTCTCCCCCACTTAGAATTCGCAGAGTCACCAGGGGTTTTTCATAAAGCTGTTCGTAAAGTTACGCATGACTTTAAGAACGACTTGAATATGAAGTACCAAATGGGATGCCCAAATTTTTCCTGACGTTTTAAAAAAGTGTGACTGCATTTCCCATAATCTCAATCAAACTGTGGCAAAATATATACTTGCGAATAAACATATTTGTAAATAATTATATGCAAATCTACGACTGCATAATGCTCCTTTAGCTGATGAAAAAATAATGACTAAGAATCCCATTTGGGTTTGCCATATTCAAGTCGTTCGTAAAGTCATTCGTAAATTTACGAAAAGCTTTATGAAACATCCCCTGGCTCTTTTCATTCATGCTTCCCCATGCCTCTCCATGCCATGCCTGGCTTCCCTGTCGGCCTCTACATTTCCAAACATTTACTTTGTTTGTTTGTTTTATATTGTTAATGTGTTGGCAGTTTGAAAAAAGATTATGTAATAATTCATTTGAAAGTTGTTTTTTTTTTATTGTAATAATCTGTGTTCCATTCATGTCAAAATATTACATTGCATGCTCTGTTTTGTTTGGAAATGAAAATTAATAAATGAATAAAAAAGAATGAATCTCCTTGCCTTCTATCATGGCTGTCGAAAGATGCAAACTAGAAAGAAGGTTTCATTAAAACTTGGATCCGCTAGAGAAATTCCCTCCTTATATTGCAGGAATCATTCCAAATAAGGAACTTGAAGCATTTAAATACAAGTACACGGACATTTCCTTATATTAATATGATATGATTTTGTTATTATTCATAATAATTTGTCAGTTTTGCCTCTTAACATGAAGCCAATTTTTTCATATATCTATATCACATATTTGAAAAAGGGTAGCCCGAATCAGCAAATATTTCCAGATTTTCATTGGGCCATTTAAATACAAACAAAAGTATATACATTAAAAACATAATCATGATAATGAATGATACAATAAACACTACAAAATACAGCGAATTAGACATTGAGTTTTTAAATTGAATAAATAAATGTGGAATTAAACACAGCATTCATATACATCAGGAAATGAGGAAGAAGAAGGGTTAAGCTTAATATATGTGACGGATGGGAGTGTGTGTGTACGGGTGTCGTGTGTGTGGTTGTCTGTTATGTGGTTGTGAAATCGGTGTGGTTGTAATACAGTAGTATATACCAGATGACCAGCGTAAATGGAGATGAAAATATTAAGCGAATGAATTGAAAAACTGAACATAGAGGGGAAATCAAGTCAATTAAGGAAACAACAAAAATATAAAAGAGTGCATGTGCGAAATTCTGTTAAAAGTATAAGTTTAGGATCAGGTATACACAACATGGCTAGCTGGATGAGGCGCCACTAAGGGAGAATGTCAGCCTAGTTCATAGTTTGTTCTTAAATGAAAGCAGATTTGGGGAACACCGAATATCCAGTGGACTATAGCCGAATTAACCCATTCGTGACAGGAATTATTTAAAGCCTAATTTGATCAGTTTTTATTCGTCAAATTGGCAACACCAACATTTTTATTTTATTGCTACATTTTATTTATAAAACGTCATGTGTCAGAAATTAATATAAATTCACAGAAATTATGATGATGAGTCAAAAAGTTGCCAATCTGCAGGGGAAAACAGTGATTTTAAATTTTCTATGACATTGCCAATTTAAGGATTTTAATGCTCATTTTCCTTTTTAAAAATTTCAACATCAAACAACGAATATTGACGCAACCAAAATGGGCACAGTTTGTGTAGAATTTTTTGCTCTTTCTGCTCATGTATTTGGTATGATTTTTAGGGCTTTACATCAAAAGATATTAGGCCAAACCACAAAATGTGGACCCTCTGTCACGAATGGGTTAACAAAAGAACGTTTACAGAATTATCTTTTGCATTTATTTGGTTTAAGTTTAAGTTGATTAAACTGTTGTGTTATCCGTATTGTCACTTCATCAAGGAGAATAAATTTCTCACCCAGAATAGGAGGTGCTAGATTATGGACACATTAAAAGACCATGCACACCAACTATTTTTGGTACAATTCCTAAAGAGATGGCCAGTTAAGTTGCGACAAGACATGATCGTCAATGAACAACCAGGGGAGCGATTCATGAATAGTTTTGTCAGTGATTTTCACTGAAAACTGTTATAAGCTACTGAAAATCCTCACATCTGATTGGCTGAGAGCAAATTAGTGAAAATCACCGACAAAACTCTTCATGAAACACTCCCAGTATGATGGAGGCTGCTCGCTTGTGCAATGCGACATCTCGCAGTTATTCTGTGATCCGTTCGACCAAACATCAAAATGAAACATCGGAACAGGAAAAACATAGCCCCAGTACATGCTAAGTAATAGATGACGTGTAATAAATGTCCTTTTAATTTTTCTGATAACACCTAGTTTCTGTTTCATCTGTAACGCTTCTTTATCAACATGATTTATAGAGAACGATGGGTAATTGTCCAATACTACACCAAGTCATTTATACTCGGTAATTGATTCTACCGGTGATGCTCTAATATGAACATGAAATTTATTCTCATTAAGAGTTTAAAGATCTTTTTTTCTTGATCCAATGATTAAAACCTTATTTTTGTCAGTGTTTAATACAAGATTATTCCGCTGTGTCAAATAGTAAATAAGCAAACACTTGCCAAAATGATAATTGAAAATACATACAAAAGAGAAGCAAAATGAGACCCTTGTCATTCTCTTGTATCTTAGACTATCTGACAGTGATGCAAATCTAAATCTCCCGAATGCAATTCTTTTTCACCAAGGCCGAAGGCTGAGGTGAATAGACCTGGAAGAGGAATAATTTAGTATTTGGAGTTCATGTCGTCCAGACAGTTTTTTTGTACATTGTTTATATCGATGACTATATTTTGTGCCAGCAATATATATATATATATATATATACATACATATAAAACGTGAATAGTAAACAAAACAATGAAAAACTCCGTAAGAGATTTTTCCTTTGATATTTATTACATAAATACATATATACATGCATATAGTAATGGAAATGAGGGAATAATAATTGCGTCGCATAAATCAAAGACATTTTTCTTTCAACCTTTACAAACATTTTAAAACTGGAGGGCAGCTCTGGGGAACTTTGATATAAGCTAAGCTACTATCATATGTATTCTCTTATTTCCTTTCGCATTTATTCATTTCCATGAGTGTCGCCTAAGCTTTTGTTATTCCTTACAATTATACATATCTTGTTTTTCTGCACATTTTACCTCCGTACACAGAAGCTGCAGTGAAACCACCGCATGATAACGTTGCGTTAACAAGGCATGGCAATCCACAGTGGGTGTCGTCGGGAGGTCGGTGTGAACACGACAACTTACATGCACAGGAGCATTCCGTCCGGTTGTACACTGCTGCTATATGAAATCCAAGTTGGATACAGTGCGCTGTGCAAGAGTTGGGGGATGTTAGGAAGTGTGATGTGTTCACATTGTGATCGAATTCTAAACATCCACGGGGATAGCAGCCAAGATAATCCCATTCTGAAAATTCAAGAGAAAGAGGTTTAACATGTTTAATGCGAATTTTGTTTGTTTGGGTTTGTTGGTTTCTTTACATGTTGATTAATATTTCATGTTCTTTTACACTTGAATGATTGATTGATTGATATTTTGAAAAATGAAAATGAAATAAAATCTATGAATCTGTATCTGAATCTGAATAAAACATGAAAATGAGCTAATTCCCCCCCCCCCAAAAAAAAAAAACCCTGTTCATTTCTATATCATTGCTAAATAATACTTTTAAAAGCTCTTACATTATTGTTTTAAATTGAAAAATACTATAAAATTGTTAAATACTAAAGATATTTAAAATATTTTCCGTTTTCTTTCCACTTCCTATTTTCCTCATCTCTCTTTCTCTTATTGCGTCTCTCTCTATTTCTTTCGTCTCTATCTCTCTCCCCGTTTTCAACCACAAGGCTCTAAACCAAATGAAACCTAATGTCCTTATTCTGCTATCTATTTATATATTTGTTCTTTTGTTATTTATCTGTTGATTTGCAGGTAGGACTCATCTTTTTTGACACATAATCAGATAACCAATACCTTTAAAGCATCTCTGCACATATCTGCCTTGACAGTCTAATTCATTCTGAAATGATCTTTATAATTTCGCAATTAAATGATTTTCAAAACTTATTCTGCCACTTCGTTAATTCATTTGCACTTAATGGTAACATGTAGTCATCGTAGATGATCTGTCTCCATGCACTGAAATGTGTTATATTTATATTTGCTGTTCAAATAGCCAGTCGCCTTCTAAAGAGTTCATTTCAATTATTTACCTTGCCTTCTTGGTATCATTCTAGCAATGACTAATCTATGAATATATACTGTTAAGTAGTTTTATACTATTTTATAACTTGGGGATAATAAGTCATCCAACAAATTCGGCTACTGCTATTATTACTACTACTTCAAACTATACTTCTCATTTCATTTCATTTCATTTCATTTATTATGCCCATAAAGGATAATTGTGTATATTTACATTGACTATCTTGCTTCACAACAATTTCACAAGTACAACGTATAATTGAGAATTCTAAGTAATTAATCAAATGCACGAAAATTGTATTCATTTCACAATGGTCTCATACAATGCACTTCATGTTTGTCTGAATTTTGTTCAATTTTCTAAACTCACGACCTTGTTTGTAGTATGCATCCAGTATGATCATGATGATACAACGATATACATTTTTCTTTCTTCTTTCTCTTCTTCTTCTTCTTCTTCTTCTTCTTCTTCTTCTTCTTCTTCTTCGTCTTCTTTTTCTTCTTTGTCTTCTTTTTCTTCTTTCACTTTATTCTTCTACTTCTTCTTCTTCTTCTCCTTCTTCTTCTTCTTCTTCTTCTTCGTCTTCTTCTTCTTCTCCTTCTTCTTCTCCAGTATAACAGTTTAGAAGTAATAATAGTAAGGCAGTAAAACATGTACAGAAGTAAATGTACTAAGTAATAATTTTCGTGTCACATGTCTTATAGACATGTGACACGAAAATTATGTTTTGCAAAGTTTTCATATTCTCTACAGATCTTGTCTTCGTTTCTTTCATACAAATGCTACTTTTAATTCTGTTACTACCATACTACTGCTACTACTACTACTACTACTACTACTACTACTACTACTACTACTACTACTATACTACTACTCATATTACTACTACTACTGCTGCTGCTGCAGCTGTATAGCTTGTGTTTCTGCATGTCAAAAAAACTTTTTAAGCGTAATAGATAAATGAATAAAGAGATGAATAGATAAATGAATAGATGAATAAATCAATCAATCAATCAATCAATCAGTCAATCAATCAGTCAATCAATCAATCAATCTTGTAAGTTAATTATGATTTAATACGGAATACCCTACCTTGTTTGTGGATTGGACTCACGTTTTCTGTAATGTGGTTGTCAATTGCAACGCACGAACTTAGCAAGACGAAGATTATACATCTGTACATTCTGATTAGGTTATGAAGCTAAATGAGCAGAAAGGAGTCATGTAGAATCTCATAAAGATATTATTTGAATAAATACCTTTTCGTGAACCTGGCCAAGTGATCTGCATTCCTACTTTTCATCATGATTTATTTTCTTTATATTATGCCTTAATTATGGTTGATGGTCGGTGGGTTATGGTTTAATTACATGTAACCTAAAGTTTCACTCTTGTTATTGGAAAGTAATGACATTCGGACCCTTGTTGCAAAGTTGTCTTTTAGAATAAAGGGGAGATTCAATACGGTGTACTAATTTGATGTCTCAAGATGATTAAAGTACCGTTCATCAAGATGCCTGATTTTAGATTTATGCCACCTTTACAAGTTCAGCAGTATGATTACTGATCAATTCTGCAAAATTCATTGAACATTCAGTGCATATCAGGTACATGAAATTAAAAAGTCATACTTTACTAATTAAAAGGCAATAATTTGGCAGGTGAAATTGTTAATGTATTTCGATTTGAAAGTAGGTATTTACTTGAGTTAGTTGAGTAGATCAAATATGATGCAGTGTTTTGTAAGTGCTGGGAAGGCAGCCTCTGAAATGATTTCTGTATCCGACTGAATTGATTTTCAGGGAGACGACGCATGTTCAACGGGTGTGAAAGGAATAAAGATCAAGAAAAGCAACCTCTACAAGCATGGTATTCACATGGTGGAGGGATGATATTTTTTCAGAAAGTGTGTCAAATCATTCATTTCCCAGCATTGCACATGTATACGATGGCGTTAAACGCTATTACATAAAGAGAGGTGGTGAATAGACTCAGAAATGAAACAGTGAAGTAGAGATTCATCTTATAAGTAACAAAAAGCTATTCGTCGCACGTTCCAACGAAAATTTCCTTAAGGGGCGTGGTTTTCAAATTTGAGTATTTGATGTCACTTCTTTAGAGGAAGACGAACATAAAAGTTGAAAAGACATGTGTATTTTTTCCAAAAAAATGGGGGACATACCCTATTGTGTCGCCCACCCATAAAATGTTTAACTGGACGTGACATCTCCCCCCCCCTCCCCAATTGACGCCCATGTATGAGGGCAATATTATACACAAAGGTTCATGCCACTAGTGACAGCAAAAAGAGAAATTTTGTTACATTAACCTATGGGTGAATGAACAATGTCTAGCAAAAAAATCAATGATCGGAAGCGAAGGGGAAATCCCTGTCTCTACATATACACATACTTTGCAAATATTTTTTAATACTCTTACTGATTAAAAGAACAATCTTTCACATGTGTACAGGCTGGCAACTACGGTCTTGGAACCGCACATTCTTCTGTGAGAAAATATTGTAGGCTTTAGCAATCCCATTCGTAGTGTCAACTTAGTGGATTGCGGTGGCATTATTGTCGTTTTTGTTATAATAATTATTTTTACGCAGAAGTATTTCCGAGCATGTATTTTATAGGACAGATTGGCATTATGATTGTGGAAGGTGTAAAATTAACCTATCACTTACATTCACTGCGTGATCAGCTTTGTTTGTTACCTTAAACATGTTTAAACACAATATATGTCACTCTCGTCTCCTGTTTTGGTTGGAAGAGTGTCATTTGTTTCGTTAAGAAAAGGTGGCTTGTTTGAACTTTATAAAGGTTCAACTGCACTTTTCGAAGTACTTTTAAATCACTGTTTATGTTGCCTTCTTTAAACATAGTTTAAAGTTTAGTTTGGCTCGTATGGCATTAAACATACAAAGAGTTGCCAAGATGATCTAGTGATCTAGTGGATAGGTCTCTGGACTGTGAACCACAAGGTACGGGGTTCGAATCCCACTGCAGCACTAATGTCCTATGGGAAGACATTTGGACACTCGACCCAGACGTAGTAAATGGGTGCCTGGCAGGATTTATTCTTCAAAAGCACTAAGTAAAACTGTTGCAGAAGCTAAAGCTGGGGTACAATATCCAAAGTCCTTTGGAAAGGCACAGGGAAGTTATATTATATCTAAGTTGGCTGTACAAGAATGAAATATCTTTTTAAACCTTTGAGCTAATTAATTCTAATATTTCCATAGGCTTTATACAGGGGTCATCCCGGTCCTCTTATTGCGTAATAGGGTGAAACATTTTCATAATTGCCAAGAAGAAGATACATAAGTCTTGAGGCAATAATCTATGGAGAAGTATAGAACACACTATCATACGCAGGACTTTTTTAATTGGGGGGGGGGGGGCAAATTGGGGGAACATCATTTACCCCGGACAGGCGCGTCAGAAGAAGGGTTCTCCCTTTGCGGGGTGGGGAGGAGATGCGAACAAAGAGGGGGCCCTTTATTCTAAAAAGAAAGTACCATGGATACCATGGTTATTTGACGAAATTGACATCAGATCATAGTAATTTGATGGTACTTATAATTTATGGTATCTTCGTTGTTTTGATGGTAATTTCGTCAAAATACCATGGTACTCATGGTATTTATTTTCCCGGGAGGGGTGTCCGTCTCAAACTAAATATCACACAAACTGCATACAGCCCTTCCTTTTTCCCCCGAAACGCATATATTTTCCCCTTTTTTATACCAATTTACCATTTTTATTTTTAAATCGCCTAACAGCCATAACAGAATCATGGTAATTTACAGTTACAAAACACTACACCATACATGGATCCACTTATTTGGGCCACTTTGTAAATAAACACAATCTAATTTCAAATCGAAAAAGCAAGCGTACAGTAGTTAAAGGCATTGGCTAACATTGTTATGATTTTTAAAAAATCTTGTTTTGTTACTTGAAAATGGGATAAACATAAGGGTTATAGTGTAAAAATACCAGTCTGAAAGCTTCAAAGTATAATATCCACAGGAAATATTTTTAAATATTAAAAATGTGAGCCAATGTTTGACAAATATACGAGGGTCGGTTGCCCAGAAAAGACATAAGGAGTGCGCATGCGCGAATGACTCACCTTACCGTACTGTGTGTATTGGCGTATCACGCTGCGGGAGGCACATAACGGCATTTTCAAATTCAAGCAAAGTGGTCCTCTTAGTGATTGTCTCGTGAGACGAAGGATAATAAAATCGCCGTTTGCGTCTAACTTACACTTTTTCATTCCAAATTATGGTTGGTTTCAGGGTTTTTGAGTACAAATACAAGTATTCATACACATGTTTCATCTTAGTCTGAGAATTTTTTTAAATCAGCTACTCACAAAGTTAGGCAATGCCTTTAAGACTTAATGATAACCCTTCCTATACGATAACCACACCACCTAACCTTGTAGGAAAAAAGTTCCCCACACCATAATATTACCAAGTTGCGACTTTTGATGACTCCCTTTACGTTTCCATCTCACACACATACACACACATGCACGCCCCCACGCACGCCCACAAACACACACACCCTCACATGAAACGTTCTACCGGGATTCTACCTCCCTAAAATGTATGTTTTTTTATTTTGTTTTATTTTATGTCTGCAGTTTCTGTGTTAATAACGACAACAACGGTCATTATTGTCAACGGTTGTCCAGTAATCCACCACCAGCCACATATCCCCCCCTCCTCGATCCGCCCCTTCTCTTCACATCAGAATTACTATTTTTTAATATAATTTGTTTGACTTTTCATGACGCCATCTACGTTTCCACATCTCTCTCGCGCGCGCGCATACTGCTCTGAACTTTTTTTACAGGCTTAGGTGGTGTGGTTATCGTATAGGAACGGTTATCGTTTAAGGTCTTAACATACGGTGTCGTCTTAAGTTCCCTTTTGCATATCTGATATTTAACGTTCAGTGATGTTCAAGAAATACATCTTTTAATGATTCTGTTTCAAGATAAGTCTAAATCTAAACGAATTTAAAACGATGAATATGATTTTTCATATTAAAGACTGAGAGACATCAATCAATACATTGTTTTAGAATTTCTCCTTGGATACCCCTGTCACACCGACGCGTCGAGACAAGGAACAAATCGACTTCTGAAAGATAACCATTAATTACATTACATTGTTTGAAATTATTTTCAAACAATATCACACATGTAGATTTTTATTGTTTAAATAGAATATTTAGGGGCCGTGAAGCGTTATTCATTTATTTATTTGGGGGATGACGTTTCTTTATGAACCACCCTGTTTTTAAATTTTGCCAGTGAGCGAAGAGAGCGAGCCAAAAATTGCCTCTTCTCATGAATGAAGGGTTATTTTGTGATCAAAATACACTGTAGGCCTGTAATATATCTGAATGATAATAATCACCTTGATGCCAGATGACTTTATTTTGGAACCTCACTGGTCGTATTGTTTGTTGTCCCGCAAAGCCACCCTGTTTATAAATATAATAAGCGAGGGAGGAAAAACTCTTTCTTTTGACAATAGAAATATCATTTCGTCATCAAAATACACTATAATCCAATTACCTGTTTATAGATATATGTACATTTGTTCACCTCACTTGCGGAATAGTTTTGCTTTCCGAAATCATCCGGTATCTAAATATCAAACGAGCTAGGGCAGCGAGCGAGGAAAAATATGCACTTGTTATAGGTAGAAGTGATATTTCGTCATCAATGTACACTATGTGCCTATTTGGTCACTTCGCTTGCCGATTTCGTTTCTTTTCCCATCTATCCAATTACGAGCGAGCGCAGCAAGCAAGAAAATTAGGATAGGCCTACACTCTTTTTCACGGTAGAAAGATATTTCGTAATCAAAATACACCGTACCTATAAGATATCTGAATGATATGGTTACCCTGCTGCTAAATATGACTGTATTTTGGAACCTCGCTGGTGCAAATATTATTTGCTGTCCCGTGAAATCACCGTTCATGAATGTTACAAGTGAGCGAAGCGTGCGAGAAAAAAAAAACACATTCTTTTGACGATAGTATTATTTTGTCATCGAAAACTACTACAGTCCTGTGTTTAGAAATATATGTACATTTGTTCACTTCACTTGTCGAATATTTTTGCTTTCCGAAACCATCCGGTATCTAAATATCATGCGAGCAAGGGAAAATATACACTTGGTATAGGTAGAAGTGATATTTCGTCATCAGTATACACTATGGGCCTATAAGATATATGAATTATATATTTCATTTTCATTTCATTTATTTTTTCCATTTTCAACTCAGATATAACATACATAATTTTCAACTCAATATAACATATATGGTTGTACAACGTATATAATTGTACATACAAAATAATTACATAATCATTACATAAGAAATTGTCGAAGTGAAATTTTACAAATTAAGCATATAAATAAACGTTGAAAATGGCGGGGAATGCTAAAAAGCCAGGCTTTTATTGTGCAAACCCCTCTTATATTAGGTCACCTCGTATTCATTTGCCTTTCCAACCATACCGAATCTTAATATTACACGAGGAAGCACAGCTATCGAGAAAAAAAACATACAAAAGTCTTATTTTCATGGTAGAAATACTAGTGTAATCACTGCCATAATATATGACATTATATCCTACGTCTTAAATTTATCTAGCTAGGATTGGTCGAGAACTTCTCATGTGACTGAAAATAATTTCACCATGAAAGAAGAATGGATATGGAGTGACGTCAATCTCGATATATTTTCTGCTATACTGACATTCTGACGTCACTTTTTACGATAACGAGCTATGTGGCTATCGATATCTGAAAATGATCGACTGAGGCGCTGAGATCGGACGGAATGAGCTCGTGATAACACGTGATTGACTCTCCCACCTGTTTCCCGTGTAGTGTGAATAGGCGCTTTCTCTGCGCGACCTTTTAACCATTTCTGAAGGACTTTAACGGGACATTATGTCTAAACAGACCGGTACTTCGGGGGCGAAGAGGAGGAGACAGCCGTCCGCCGCTGGACCCGTAAGCCCAGAGCATGGCTCGTTATTTGATAACACGTCATTGCTAGTTGCTATAGAGAAGATGTTAGACGTAAAAGTGGACAGATTGGAAGGAAAATTGGAACGGAATATCAGAGCTTTCGAGAAGAAACTTGAAGAACTGGCCGAGGGACTGAATAGTCATTGTAAGTTTACAGAGGAACGCATGAAAGAAATTGACGACAAAATAAAGAAAGAAAAACAAGAGAGGGAATCTGAAATAGATAGGCTAAACGCTTATATCATGAGAGAAAACAGTGTGCTGATGGGTCTCCCAGAGACAGAGAATGAAGATACCGATAAGGCTGTCCGCGCCTTTTACAAGGATAATTTGAAGCTCGAGGAGGATTTTATCAACAGCATTGAGCATCAGAGAGTTCACAGAGTCAGATCGACCATAAAGCCAAGACCGATAAAGCTAAGATTTCTCAGGTACCAAGATAAGCTCAAGGTCCATGGAGCTGTAAAGAACCTGAAAGGAACTTCATTTTATTTAGCGGATGATCTCCCTAAAAGAATAAGAGATGAAAGGAAGAGAAAAGTAAACCAGCTTAAAGAAGCGAGAGAGGAAGGAAAGATTGCCTTCTTTAGCAGATCTGAGCCTTGAAACTGATAATTCAGGAAAGGCGAGTACCTATACATGGCACTGTTGCATCAACAGCATCAACAGGAGCAGTAAGAATACCAGAAGCTGCTGGATTGCATGGAGTTACAGAAGTAGCACATGAGGTAGGAACACCTCAAGGAGCAGGAGTAAAAACGGTCTTACCTATTATTGCAGAAGCTGAAGGAGCCACGGCAATGGTCTAGTACATGTAGCAATGCTCGCTCTAGGAGATGCAACAACACCAGCATTAGGAAGGCTGACAGAAGTTGAAGCAATGTAAGGAGTTGTGTCTACATGTACTTGCTATCTTCAACTCAAGAATGGTTTCTTCTTCGAAAGTTAAATCCCAATTCTCAAGAAGCTCTGAGTTAAATGCCTTAAAAAGCTGATTTCAAGGAAGTCTTATCTTCTGTACAAAAATGGAAGCTTTTGTTTCAAGTTTTACGTGATATTCAGCCCAATTTTTGATGTTCAGAAGCACACTTATTATGAAATGGAATCAGAAGAAACCCATATAGAAAGGAAAAATATACATTGGAGAGGGAGAAAACCTTTGTTTTATAAACACCTGAAGGAGGATCTTTTCATGGAAATGATAAATATATGATGTCAGTTTCAAATTAAATTTTGCTTATCAGTGTTATATCCAGGCCGTCGTAAAAGAGGATGAGATGCACTGTGCATCATGCATAAAGTTGTGGCTTTTAGGAAGCTTTACTTTCCACCGGTGAATGAAATTTTATCTTTGCAAAGCTTCAAGTTTATGTGATATCCAACCCAACCCATGATGTGAATGATACTCAGAAGTAAACATAACACTAAGGCCACTCAGGGAGCCATTGGTATGGTGAGCTGTGCAAATTTATGTGAAATGCTGCCCTCTATAGTTGGAGATAGAAATCACTAAAATAATCAACAAATTCTTGGAAAATGTTTGCTTTTTACACCCAGTATGATAACATATCCTATTTTCATTCCATTCCTTCAACTGGATCTAAATTATCTTCATCAAATGAATTTTGAGAAATCTTTTTCTGATCACTGCTCTTGTTCCTCTGTCCCAGAAATGTGACAGAGAACACTACTTTCCTATTGTCAGCAATTTCCACTGTACAGGCCTAATTCAGTGCAAGGTTATCTGATGATAACCTGGCATTCGTGCAAGTGCACTAAGGCTTGGAATTGAAAAGAACCTTGAACTTGTTGGAAATGGATGAAAATCTTGTTCTGTATAATCCTGAAGGAGAATATATAAATGGAATGACTTAAACAAAGCATTTTTTTTTTTTTTTTTGGAAAAAATTATTAATTGGATAAAGTTGATACATAGAAAGGAATTCATCTGTCTTTTCAAAATGTACCTTTCTGTCTACACAAGGGAATTCTGGTTTTCAAATGCAGCTAGGAAACAATCCTAGCAATTTTCAAGGATGCTCTTTAACATTTTCAAAGTGGAGGAATTCTTTTTTTGTTTTAATTTTTGATTAAAAAATAAAAATTTTCATAAAGATGTAAGGCTTTTCATGCTTAAAGAAAATGTAACAGCAACCATTTGAAATGCAGCTATGAAGAATGTCGCAATTATGCAGAACTATAGGCATAATTATTTTAGGAGAAGGTACTTTCTTCCTCCTTTTTTTTTTTTTTTATCAGAATGTATACATTTATATACATTTATCATGAACAAAGATTATGTTCTTGGAACTTTGGAATATAACTATTTATTTCTTTTATGCAGAGAGGATTATGTGAGTTGTGGATATGTAAATTTTGTTAGCTTTATAATATTTTGGTTACAATTTACAATTTGAGGGACCTTTTCTTCCTCTATGTTCCTTTACCTACTTTTTTTCTCCTAATTGTTTAGTTAAGAAAAATATATATGAAGAATAGGCAGGAAAGGTGGATTGTAAACTCGAAAGGTGAATTTATTATTGCAATGGGAAAATTTCAGAACAAACTCAAGAAATGCATCCAAAGCTTGATGTAGTTCAGTTGTCTTGTAAAGGATTGGAATATAATTCACATACAAAAGAAATGCAAGACAAAAGGGGAAATATTGCGTGCAACTAAAATAAAATGTCAATTATAGCTTGAGCTCATTTGAGTCTGGGAAAGAATGTGAGGCTTACACTGCATATTTTCAAAATGGTGTACATAATATGATAGATGTTAATTACACTGCAACAACATAGTACACCATGTTTGGGTTGAAATGCCACAAACCTAGCCTTATTATGGCCGATTTTGTGAAAAGAACTATTTGAAATGCACCTACGTGTATGGGGAATGTTGCAGTCATGTAGAATTTTATATGCATAATCATTAAAGGAGAAGGTATTTTACCCCCTGTCTTTAAAATGGAAGGCACACATTTATACACATTTACCAGGAAAAAAGACTATATGTTCTTGAAATTTGAATATACCTTATTTATGCAGTCATACATGTTATAGAGAGAGAATCATTAAGTTGTTGATATGCAAAATTCATTGGGTCTATAATATTTAGGATGCACTTTACTATCAATGGGACCTTTTCTTCCTTTATGTTCCTTTTCTCTTTGTTGTCTATTTATTAATTCAGAAAAATATATACGGAAAAAAAAACAGGCAAGAAAGCTGTAATCTGAAGTTAAAAAGTGAATTTATGATTATAGTGGGAAGTTTTTTTTATTTTTTTATTTTTTTTAGAAAAAACTAAAGAAAGGATACCAACCCTGTATCTAGTTTATTTGTCTTAGTAATCATTGGAATATAATCCACACACACAAAAAAAAGCAAACTAAAGGAAGTGGAACTAAAATAGAATGTTAATTCCAACTTGAGGTCGTTTGAGGCTGGGAAGGAATGTGATGCTCACTGTATACTTCCATGATGTTGTACATAATGTGATAGACGTTATTTACAGTGCAACAACATAATACACCATGTTTAAGAAGTGTGTCTGTTCAGAGCATACATAATGTACATGGAAAAGACTCTTGGAAAGCATTTGAATTCCAGATGCAAAAATGGTTCCCTTTCTAATTATGATTGTTGGTCAGTTTCTAGAATGCATGATTGAAATATGCAAGGGTTCACTGCCTGATTGATCAATTACATTTAAAATTGTTTGGATATACCCTTGTCCCTGTTGTTGTATGTAAGCATGGTAGACATTTATTTCTTTAAAAGAATAAGTGGGCAGGTGTATATTATTATAACATATACACAATAAGAGGAATGTTCTTTGGGCTGCAACAACATACCAGAGTTTTTCTCTGTGTTGTTTTAGGCCATGGGCTAGTGGGGGTCATAGTGCACCCCCGGTGTGACTTACGGAAATGGTTATTTTCATGTAGCCCTAGGTCTAACAATTCAGAAAATTGATGTTGCCAGCAAAAAAACTGGGATGGAAGATACCCCCCATGGACTTTTTGACCACGCCCACTTTTACAGCTGATTGTAGAAAATTAGGGGTATTGATAGTTTGTAACTGCTCTAACTTTGCAATTCTTCACATATTTATGTTGTATGACCCCTTAAAATGTCGGCATAATTGAGTTCTACAAGTTTGTGCTGCGTTTTATGCAAATTTATATGGTGAAAAGGTCACCAGAGGTCAAAAGGTCACAAATTTTGACCTTTAAATCTTTAAAATAGAGCAAATGCAGGGATTTTTTTATTACAAAGACCCTATAACAAATTTTTTTCATTGAAATTTGATTAAAATTGAAAGTTACATATGTCCAATCATGTTTTTATTCAATACCAGAAAGTTAATGTTGCCAGTGAAAAAACTGGGATGGCAGATGCCCCCATTACCACGCCCACTTTTACAGCTGGTTGTAGAAATTTAGGGGTATAGATAGTTTGTAACTGCTGTACGTTTGCAATTCTTCAGAAATATATATCATATGACCCCTTAAAATGTCAGCCTAATTGAGTTCTACAGGTTTGTGCTGCGTTTTATGCAAATTTTTATGGTGAAAAGGTCACCAGAGGTCAAAAGGTCACGAATTTTGACCTTTATATCTCCAATATAGAGCAAATGCAGGGATTTTTTTATCACAAAGACCCTATAACAATTTTTTTTTTATTGAAATTTGATTAAAATTGAATGTTACATATGTCCAATCATGTGCTTATTTAATACCAGAAAGTTAATGTTGCCAGTCAAAAAATTGGGATGAAAGATACCCCCATGACCACGCCCACTTTTACAGCTGGTTGTAGAAATTTAGGGGTATAGATAGTTTGTAACTGCTCTTACTTTGCAATTCTTCAGAAATATATATCATATGACCCCTTAAAATGTCGGCCTAATTGAGTTCTACAAGTTTGTGCTGCGTTTTATGCAAATTTTTATGGTGAAAAGGTCACAAGAGGTCAAAAGGTCACAAATTTTGACCTTTATATCTCTAATATAGAGCAAATGCAGGGATTTTTTTTTTTATCACAAAGAATCTATAACAGACTTTTTTCATTGAAATATGATTAAAATTGAAAGTTACACAAGTCATGTCCAATCATGTTTTTATTCAATACCAGAAAGTTAATGTTGCCAGTGAAAAAACTGGGATGGAAGATACCCCCATGACCACACTCAGTTTTACAGCTGGTTGTAGAAAGTTAGGGGTATTGATAGTTTGTAACTGCTCTAACTTTGCAATTCTTCAGAAATATATATCATATGACCCCTTAAAATGTTGGCATAATTGAGCTCTACAAGTTTGTGCTAATTTTTATGCAATTTTTTTTTTTATGGTGAAAAGGTCACCAGAGTTCAAACGGTTACAAAATTTGACCTCTACCTATGATACAGAGCAAATGCATTTTTAAATCACCAAAACCCCTTAACAGATTTGTTTTTCATTGAAAATTAATTAAACTAAACGTTACATCTCTCCATTCATGTTTTTATTAAATACCAGAAAGTTAATGTTACCGGCAAAAAAAAAAAATAAATAAAAACTTGGATGGAAGATACCACATGGCCATATCTGAGGCAAATGCTTGGTATGTAAAATGAAGGGATTGTAATTCGAAGAACTGTCATCAGATCAAGGAATATTTTATAGCAAATGTTACTCTCAAATCTTTCATGGCCTGAGATCACAACTAATATTTGGACAATGCAGTTTGTTATACAGCATCATTACGAAATGAACGTGATTTCAATGAATAAAACAAATGCCAGCTTGTACATGTATATTACCTTTCCTTTATCAATGAAATCCCTTCATTCTACATACCAAATGCTAAATTCCACCTTTTTTCAAGCATCTGCTGATATTAAACAAAAACATAATTACAGCTATGAAACCGCTCATTTTAATTCATTTCCAGTATAAAAACTGTGTTATAGGATCATGGTGGTAAAAAAAACTGTATTTGCTATATATCATAGGTAAATTTAGGTCAAAGTTTGCCACCTTTTGACCTCTGGTGACCTTTCCACAGCATAAGTTGGCATGAAATGTATCACAAATTTGTAGGACTAGTAAATCAACGTTTTAAAGTGGTCACAGAGAAGATATTAGTGAAGAATTTCGAAGTTAGAGCAGTTATAAACTAATTTTCCTACAACATCTATAAAAGTGGGCTCGGTTATCAAGACCTCAGTTCCTTTTCATTTATTTTTCCATCATGACTTTGACTGATTTTACCTGCTTTATGACTGATTGTAGGGTGTTTCAGCAAGGAATTGTGAAGTGTTACGCTCCTTTTTGACACATGTATGTCAAAACTTACAAATAATCCATAGAACATGTAGAAGATAAGTACCAGATTGTTGATTCTACTTCTTCTTCTTCATACATTTGTTTGCTGATATTTAGTAAAAACATGATTGCAGTATGTAACTTTTAATTTCAATGAATTTTCAATGAAAAACAAATCTGTTAAGGGGTTTTGGTGATTTAAAAATGCATTTGCTCTGTATCATAGGTAGAGGTCAAATTTTGTAACCGTTTGAACTCTGGTGACCTTTTCACCATAAAAAAAAAAAATTGCATAAAAATTAGCACAAACTTGTAGAGCTCAATTATGCCAACATTTTAAGGGGTCATATGATATATATTTCTGAAGAATTGCAAAGTTAGAGCAGTTACAAACTATCAATACCCCTAACTTTCTACAACCAGCTGTAAAACTGGGTGTGGTCATGGGGGTATCTTCCATCCCAGTTTTTTCACTGGCAACATTAACTTTCTGGTATTGAATAAAAACATGATTGGACATGTGTAACTTTCAATTTTAATCATATTTCAATGAAAAAAGTCTGTTATAGATTCTTTGTGATAAAAAAAAAAATCCCTGCATTTGCTCTATATTAGAGATATAAAGGTCAAAATTTGTGACCTTTTGACCTCTTGTGACCTTTTCACCATAAAAATTTGCATAAAACGCAGCACAAACTTGTAGAACTCAATTAGGCCGACATTTTAAGGGGTCATATGATATATATTTCTGAAGAATTGCAAAGTAAGAGCAGTTACAAACTATCTATACCCCTAAATTTCTACAACCAGCTGTAAAAGTGGGCGTGGTCATGGAGGCATCTGCCATCCCAGTTTTTTTCACTGGCAACATCAACTTTCTATTATTAAATAAGAACATGATTGGGCATATGCAACTTTCAATTTTAATCAAATTTCAATGAAAAGAAAATTGATATAGGGTCTTTGTGATAAAAAAAATCCCTGCATTTGGTCTATATTAGAGATATAAAGGACAAAATTTGTGACCTTTTGACCTCTGGTGACCTTTTCACCATAAAAAATTTGCATAAAACGCAGCACAAACCTGTAGAACTCAATTAGGCCGACATTTTAAGGGGTCATATGATATATATTTCTGAAGAATTGCAAACGTACAGCAGTTACAGACTATCTATACCCCTAAATTGTTACACCCAGCTGTAAAAGTGGGCGTGGTCATGGGGGCATCTGCCATCCCATTTTTTTCACTGGCAACATTAACTTTCTGGTATTAAATAAAAACATGATTGACATATGTAACTTTCAATTTTAATTAAGTTTCAATGAAAAAAAATAATAAAGGTCAAAATTTGTGACCTTTTGACCTCTGGTGACCTTTTCACCATATAAATTTGCATAAAACGCAGCACAAACTTGTAGAACTCAATTAGACCGACATTTTAAGGGGTCATACAACATATATTTGTGAAGAATTGCAAAGTTAGAGCAGTTACAAACTATCAATACCCCTAATTTTCTACAATCAGCTTTAAAAGTGGGCGTGGTCATGGGGCATCTGCCATCCCAGTTTTTTCACTGGCAACATTAACTTTCTGGTATTGAATAAAAACATGACTGACATGTAACTTTCAATTTTTATCAAATTTCAATGAAAAAAAATGTTAAAGGGTCTTTGTAATAAAAAAATCCCTGCATTTGCTCTATTTTAAAGATATAAAGGTCAAAATTTGTGACCTTTTGACCTCTGGTAACCTTTTCACCATAAAAACTTGCATAAAACGCAGCACAAACTTGTAGAACTCAATTAGACCGACATTTTAAGGGGTCATACAACATATATATGTGAAGAATTGCAAAGTTAGAGCAGTTACAAACTATCAATACCCCTAATTTTCTACAATCAGCTGTAAAAGTGGGCGTGGTCAAAAAGTTCATGGGGGGTATCTTCCATCCCAGTTTTTTTGCTGGCAACATCAATTTTCTGAATTGTTAGACCCAGGGCTACATGAAAATAACCATTTCCGTAAGTCACACCGGGGGTGCACTATGACCCCCACTAGCCCATGGCCTATTTGTTTGTTTGTTTAGAACACGCATAGGGAATGTGGTGCATCTAAATAGTTCAAATGACGTGCAAGAGTTCATTTATTGATCTCTTTATTTTGGAAGAAATAGCTTTGGCTTTATTAAACCATTAGAATGAGGTCTACACATGCAAAAAGCAGAAGGTATGTCTTTTTCTTCCCATATACATTGTGAATGTGCATTGTATTTTAAAATGCCACGAAATTGCTTATTATTAAGATTCTGTTGCATACTTTTTAATATTAAGGGAAGAAATGAAGGAAATAGTTGCTTTTTTTTCAATGAACACTCCAAGAAAAGAATATAAAATAGTTTACTCTGTATTATCATGACTATGTACATTACATAACACAACAGAAAGGTGTTTGTATTGCTATAACATGCAAATTTTATTTTTTCTTGAATTAACCACTGGAATGTTTTTTTTGAGGTTAAAAGGGGGAAGAAAAAAAAGAGAAAGGTACATGTAAAAGTGTAACATGGACAAAGCAATCGTTTATTTTGACAGAGTTCATTCACTTACAATGTATCTTGTTAAATTCAAGGTATGCCTTCTTTAGAGATTTACATGTACACTGATGTACATGTGCACCTGGAAAATGCCATGAAAGTACTATTGGCAATTGATACAGACGTTTTTGTCCTTGTTTTTTTTTTCTTTCTTTGAGAATTTAAAGCTAATAGGCTTTCGAGCAACATGTTATGAAATGAATCTGTTACTGGAAAGCATCTAAGTTTTATTTGTGGGTTGGTAAGAGACCTTTGTACTTAATTGATTTTGGGTAGCATGCATGGACGAAGCATAATTGCAAGAGCCTACCCCCTTTCTTTCTTACTGATTTAAAGCTGATTTAACTAGTACATATATTGTAAGGAGCTTTTCATTTAATTCTGTTTAGAAATGTATAGAGTGATAGCATATCTATTTTTTTCTTCTTCTTCTTCTGTATTCTTAATGTCCATGTTTACTATAATACACACTTTATATTAGGAACGGCGGGAACGGGTGGGAGAGTTTCAGATACTTGTTACTCAGGTACAAGTTCGTGCGTGATGCGCGAGCCTTTCCACGGAGGGGGGAGGTCGGGAGGGTGGTCGGGGTGCCGGATCGGGGTACATGTACATTCGGGAAGGGGTAGCCTAAATTCGGAGGTGTGTTTGCATCTGGGGGTTTGTTGTGATTTTCCAGTTGGAGTGGCCTTTCACTTCATTTTTTCTTCGGGGTGGTTCCGAATTTCATTTTACAAATATCAAAATATCAGAAGATATATGGGTAGGTCGGAATTTATCAACTTTGTTAAATACAAATCATATAAATTTAGGTTTGAAATTTTAAATTATCATCAAGATGATGGCGCGGTTTGAAAAAATGTCCTTTAAATGTAATTTTCTTTCCTTGAATGTTAAAGGATTAAGGCATAAACTAAAAAGGGAGAGGATTTTTACTTGGATTAAAGATAAACGAGCTGATATAACCTTTTTACAGGAGACATACAGCACAAAAGAAATTGAAGAAGATTGGAAACAGTTATGGGATGGAAATCTTTATTTTAGTCATGGGACTAATCATAGTAAGGGAGTTTTAGTTTTAGTGGATTCAAAGTTAGATATTCAAGTTCGTAAGGTTGACACAGATAAGGAAGGACGGTGTGTGATCATGGAATGCATAATACAAGGTCAAAAGGTATTTATTTGTAACGTGTATTTTCCGGTGCGAAGTAAGGAGTCGGAGCAAATACATTTTTTAAATGAGTTTAATTACTTGTTCGAACGAATGTATGTTAAAGACTATTTTACAATTATAGGAGGGGATTTTAATATGATTAGAAACGTGGATTTGGATTATATGGGGAATAGTAGACCTTCATCCCTCTCTAGATTTAGCACACTTTTTGAACAATTTATGAACAACTTAGATTTAATTGATATTTGGCGATCAAGAAATGGAATGAAGAGGCAATTTACATACAGACAAACACAACCCTTAATGCAAAGCCGGCTTGACTATTGGTTTATATCGGAGAAACTAGACGAAATAGTTGTTAAATGCAATATCATCCCATCGATTGCTCCAGACCATTCAGCAATTCAATTGCAGTTTTATAATAAACCTCAAAATTTATTGAAAGGCAGAGGAAGGTATTGGAAATTTAATAACAGTTTATGTAGAGATTGTGACTATGTAAATGAAATGAAAAAGGAAATCACAGAACTGAAGGATAAATTTAAGGACGAAATCAAAGACAAGAGGTTTTTATGGGATTTTGTGAAAATGAAAATAAGTCAGGTCACAAGAAAATATTCCAAAGATAAAGCTAAACAACGAAGAGAAAAAATTGAAAAACTTGAAAGGGATATTGCGGGTATCGAAAAAGAATTAGAAAATAGCATAAATGAAGAAAAGGTTAAGCTGTTAGAGAGTAAAAGGAAAGAATTAAAAACATGTTACGATTTCATTAACGAAGGCGTTAAAATTCGATCGAGAGCATCATTTTATGAAAGTTGCGAGAATGACATGAGATATTTTAACCAATTGATGGAAGTTAACAAAAAGAAATCTGTGATACAAAAGTTGTTATTGGAAAATGGAAGAATAACATACGATGAAATGGAAATAACAAAAGAAATACATTCATTTTATAGTACATTATACGCACAGCCGTTAGTACACTCTAACACTCGGGACGAAAATTTATTTTTAAGAGGTTTACAAAACTGTCTAACGAATCCAAAGAAATGTGTGAAGGAAAAATCACTTTAGGTGAGTGCATGGCGGTATTAAAAGAAATGAAGTGCAATAAGTCTCCAGGCAATGATGGACTAAGTGTGGAATTTTATGTTACGTTTTGGCCGGAGATTGGAGAATTGTTAGTGGAAGCGCTGAATACTGCTTTTGAAACAGAGGAACTTTCTCCTTCACAAAAACAAGCAATAATAACCTTGATTCAAAAAGAGGGTAAAGACCCGTTGCAAATAAAAAACTATAGACCGATTTCATTGCTAAATGTGGACTATAAAATATTGACTAAAGTTCTTTCAAGGAGAATAAAAAGGGTATTAAATGAAATTATTAGCGTAGATCAAGTTGGTTATTTAAAAGGGAGATATATAGGTGAGGCAATTAGATTGATAGACGATATGATGTTTCATACTAATCATAACAATTTACCGGCATTTTTGCTGGCAATAGACTTCGAAAAGGCCTTCGACTCGGTCTCACATATTTTTTTGCAAACTGTTTTAAGATCATTTGGTTTTGGTTCATCATTCTGTAAGTGGGTTAGAACCCTTTATAATAATGCGCAAAGTTGTGTATTTAATGGAAATAGGTCTACAGGATATTTTAGTATTAGCAGAGGCGTAAGGCAGGGGGATCCCCTCTCCCCTTATCTCTTTATATTATGTATTGAAACTCTTGCAAATTCAATCCGTCATGATGAAGAAATTCATGGAATAAATTTTGGAGATACTACGGTCAAACAAATTTTATATGCAGATGACATGACACTATTTATTAAAGATAAGAAATCGATGGAAAAGCTCGATATTTTATTTCAACAGTTTTCTAGTATATCAGGACTAAAAATGAATAGAGAAAAAACTTTCATTTAATTGCTGGGACCTCATAATAGTTCACATGTTGTAACTCCTTTTGGAAAAATAGTTCAGATGGTGAAAGTTTTAGGTATATATTTTTCATTAGACACCGAAAGGCAGCAACAACTGAACTACAAAGAGATTCTAAGTAAAATTAAAAGATTACTCTGTTGGTGGAAACAAAGGGATTTGACGATAATGGGGAAAATTCAGCTTATGAAGACATTTATTTTATCAAAGTTATTGTACGTTTCTTCACTTATGCCAGTACCGCAGTGGGTTTATGAAGACATCAATAATAACATTTCTGATTTTTTATGGAATGGGAAGGATAAGGTTAAAAGAGAGATATTGCATTTGGACTACAACAGTGGGGGGCTGAAACTAACGGACTTTCGATTATTCATCCGCTCACAGAGAATCACGTGGTTAAAAAGACTTATTTTGGGAGAATCAAGTATGGGTTGGAAACGATACTTCAGGCATCAAACAAGGATAGTTGGCGGCCTACTTATATTTTTTTCCAATACTGCACTGAACGTGCTTAATCTCAATATTCCAACCTTTTATCAAAATATGGTGGAGTCATGGCTTTGTACTAAAGAATTTATATTGGAAAAAGAACATAACAGAAGAAATGAAATTATATTTAACAATAAATTCATTCGTGTCGATGGAAAAACGGTCTTTTTAGAAAGCATTTTCCTTAAAAATATTTACAAAATACATCATATTGTAGATACAGAAGGGAATTTGAAGTCGTTCAATGATTTTAAAAGAATGGGATTAGATAATTCGGAAATTGAATTATTAAAAAAATTGTTTCATTTAATTCCTACCACGTGGAAACCCTTTTTAAATAAAAATGACTATCCTGATGAAGACAAGGATTTAACTTTAGAATTTTTTCTCAATGAAAGGAAATTGTCATTGTGGGATATTACTTCCAAGCGAATATACAACTTTTTATTAAATACAAGAACAGAAAAGTCAAGTGCCGCACGCAATCTTGTAGACAGATATAATGTTTCAGGAAAAGAAATACAGTATATATTCTTGACACCTAGGAGGTCCACCTTGAACAATAGGTTAAGGGAGTTTCAGTTTAAATTACTTTATAACCTAGTTTACACCAATCAACACCTGTTTACCTTTAAAATCTCAGTCGATAATGCTTGTTCATTTGTAAAAAAGAAGAGGAAACATATGAGCATTTATTTTCGTATGTGAAAACGTAAGGCATCTTTGGAGAGATTGTGGTAATTTGTTTGATGACAAAGAAATAAAAAACATTAATTGGAAAGGAGTTCATGTTGGGATACAAACGTCTAATAAAGATAAAGATCTACTGTCAAACCATCTAATAATTTTAATTAAGTATATGATATTTACTTACAGTAAAAAGAATGGAATGCCCCCAACGTCACAAGACATTATTAAACGAGTAAAAGAAAGTGAACATGAAGAAAGAAAAATAGCTGAGCAAAAGGGTACATTACAAAAACATTATAAGAAATGGGAGAGAATGGAGTCATTGGCCACTCTAGCTGGAGGAGTAACACAAAGCTGATTAATCTAGGCTTCCGGGGGGGGGGGTGGGGGTGGGGGTCATGGGGGGAGGGTGGCTCGGGTTTGGGGAACACCCAACGCAGGGGTGTTTTCTTAATAAAAGATTGCCTCAGAACTTCATTGTGGTCATTTATTAATAGTTGGAAACTCATTTTGTTTTTGTTTATTTGTTTATGGCTTTTTTTTTTTTTTTTTTTTTTTTTGTGGGTGAAATTATGTATGTGAAACTTATATAAAGGAAACTTATATTTTAAGGGAAATAAACTTACAAAGTTTGAAAAATGAAAAGCTGTAATAAGACCGTGGCAAATGATAATTATTAGTCATATCATGAAACATGATATATATTTCTGTTGTCAAAATATATTAAACTTTTTCATAAGTAGATTTCCATTTTGTTGGTTGGTATATGTATACGTATATGTACGAAATGTATGATACGCTGCTGACATTCTATTTACCAATGGAAAGGTATGATTATTTTCCTTGAATTTTGTATTATTTTGCTCAATATATGTTTTGAAAAATATGTTTCCAATTTATGTACAATATGTATGGAAAATGAAGTTTTGAGGAATAAAAATCATTGAATACAAAAAAAACCACGAATGAAAAAAGAATAGGGTTCGATATCGGCGTATGTTCCATTCATTCAGTTCCATTCAAATAGACATTTATTTTCTTCCAGTGAATTTAATAAAATTCTTTTCTGAAATTGTACAGTTTATATAACATGAATATCTCACAGTAAAATAAGCAATAGAAGGCGAGTTCCCTGAAGTCAATTTTATGGTGTTACTGAGGTACAAACGAAGCAGTCACACCGCCTGCATGATACCACAATGACTCCCAACCGATCGATTTTGGGCTGTCGGAAGTAATGTGATGTTTTTTGTTTGTTTGTTTGTTTGTTTGTTTGTTTGTTTATTTCATAATATTCTTTACTGTATTCATTCAAATCAACACATATAGAAAATCATACAGACTTCGAATCGAACATGTTGAATAGAAATATTTTTTAATTGGAATCCATAAAAAGTACAAATACAAAGTACAATCACATTAATGATATGGAATGAATACGGTAGTAAATGGCCTTCTCCCTCCCTCCCCCCCCCCCCCCCCCCCCGGAAAAAAATACACACATACACGCTCATGATTAAAGAAATAGACAAGCAAAACAAAAACAAAAACAAACAAAAATAATAACAAACAAAAATTATAACAAACCAACAAACAACGAGCAAACAGACAAACAGAAAGAATAAAATAGAAGAGGGCAGTAAATATTGTGCTCGCTCTGCATTCGATTAAGAGGTCGATCTGTTGTTGACATGGTTGACGTTGCTGATATTATGTTGATGTGACTGATGAACTGCTAGCTGTGTAAGGAACCTTTGCAACAAGGCTTGTCACGCGTCATCATAATTGTCAAAACCTAGAATGAAACTGAGCCGTTGCGTGCAGTTGACCCATTAACTATAATTACCTTATGATTGATAACGTAGGGTTGTTGATATTAAGAAATTAATGACGATCAGAAATTGGAATAAGAATATAAATCACGACAGGTACATAGAGTAAGTATGCTGAAGACAAGTTCCTCAAGTTAGATACTGCATCATTCCCTACTACTCATTTACTTTTTTGAACTAATCAAAATGTACAGGTTTTTAATCTTCGTCTTGCTAAGCTCATGTGTTACTAGTGATCATAACACTACTGAATCAATGGAATCAGTCGAACCCATCTACGAAAAAGGTAAGCTGTTTTGTAAGAAATCACATTTATTTCCCGACGAATTATGTAAATTGACCAAAGGTTTGGGGGGTAAACGTATTTTAAAACCCGACTTTATAGGCCTATTCGATTCCTTAATCGATGGCCGCATTTATCAATAGCAATGAAAACAGATCATGAGTAAAATTAGATGGGGGGGGGGGGGTAGCCTCGTGGTTGAAGATGAGAGAGAGGGGGAGAAAGAGAGAATAAAGATGGAGCGAGTTGGGCAAATAGGGAGAATAGAAAGAGGGCTAAAAAGGTAGGAAATCTACTGATTGGGCCTGTCGGGGTGTTTAGGTATAATAAACAACCCCCCCCCCCCCCAAAAAAAAAAAAAAAAAAAACTTCTTTTCGGGAATTTCTCGTGTATAATCTCTCCCCCCCCCCCCCTCTCTCTCTCTCTCTCTCTCTCTCTATCTATCTCTCTCATTCATACAAAATCAGATGACCTTGGCTGCTTCCCTCAAGAATGCTTGAAATTCGACCACAATGTGAACACACCACAGTTTGTTGCTTCCCCCAATTCTTGCGCATCGGAATGCATCCAACTTGGATTTAAGATAGCAGCAGTGTACAACCAGACGAAATGCTCTTGTGCTTGTGAAATGTCGTGCTTACGCCGATACCCCGACAACACGTACTGTGGATTGCCATGTCATGTTGACACAACGTTATCTTGCGGTGGTTACACTGCAGCTTCCGTATACAAAGGTAATAGGTGTTGAATAAAGATATCATCATCATCATCATCATTATCATCACCATCACCATAACCATCATCACCATCATCATCATAATTTTATTTATATCGAAAGGGAAGTGAAGTATAGGAGCCAACGAGATAGAGACGGTGATTGAAGATGAAGAACCACTTCCTTAAAAGAGTGAGAGAGGGGGGATATTCCAATGCCCCCAAATCATACTTCTAACAAAATCCCCCAAAGAGTCCATCACTTAAAAATATCAGTTAATATAAATACATAGCATCACTGAAGGCGACAGTTAATTCATGTCCTCAAAATGAATTCAGAAGATTCTACAAATTTTATTTGCCGCATTGTGGAAATAAATGAAATGAAATGTTTACTAATAATCTGGTCCGTATACAATATTTCCAACTTTATGCTGTCTTCCCTGATAATAGCCTTCATATATAGGCCCCCCATTGGAAATAATACGTTCTTGTGAAACTGACTGTCTACACCATTCGGCTCTATTCATATCTTTCTCACAAAATTTAGTCTACTATTTATTCATTTGTTGAATACATTCTAATCCTGTCTTATACTTTCATGTTGCAGTAAGCGACCTGGAAACCTCTTATGGTGAATCAGATAGCTGCAAGACGCCGAAGGAAGACGATTACACAAAGGGTAAAATGTCTTTGTTTCTATTTATAACAAGTTAAATCGAGATAGGTGCATATTATGTGCATGAGTATTGTGGGTGTGTGGGGCTTGGGCTTGTGGTTTTGGTATGTGTAGAGGTGTCGTAGTCGAGTGGTTAAAGGCGCTTGACTGGAGACGCGAAGGTCCGGGGTTCGATCCCCGGCACGACACTTATGCCCTTGAGCAATGCATTTTATCTACATTGCTGTTTGCAATATGCATATTGATACCAACCAGCTGTTTTGTAAGAAATCATATTTATTTTCCGATGAGTCATGTATTATATGTAAATTCCCCAAAGGTTTGGGGGGTTAACGTTTTTTAAAACCCGACTTTATAGGCCTATTCGATTCCTTAATCGATGGCCGCATTTATCAATAGCAATGAAAACAGATCATGAGTAAAAATTAGATTGGGGGGGGGGAAGACTCGTGGTTGAAGATGAGAGAGAGGCGGGAGAAAGAGAGAATAAAGATGGAGCGAGTTGGGCAAATAGGGAGAATAGAAAGAGGGCTAAAAAAGTAGGAAAAGAGTTTCAAGCGCTGCCTTTTAGAGTTGCTGTAATCTACTGATTGGGCCTGTCGGGGTGTTTAGGTATAATAAACAACCCCCCCCCCAAAAAAAAAAAAAAAAAAAAAACTTTTTTTCGGGAATTTCTCGCGTATAATCTCTCTCTCTCTCTATTTCTCTCTCTCTCCCCCTCCCTATCTATCTCTCTCATTCATACAAAATCAGATGATCTTGGCTGCTTCCCTCAAGAATGCTTGAAATTCGACCACAATGTGAACACACCACAGTTCCTTGCTTCCCCCAAATCTTGCGCATCGGAATGCATCCAACTTGGATTTAAGATAGCAGCAGTGTACAACCGGACGAAATGCTCTTGTGCTTGTGAGATGTCGTGTTTACGCCGACACCCCGACAACACGTACTGTGGATTGCCATGTCATGTTGACACAACGGTATCTTGCGGTGGTTACACTGCTGCTTCCGTATACAAAGGTAATAGGTGTTGAATAAAGATATCCTCATCATCATCATCATCATTATCATCATCATTATCATCACCATCACCATAACCATCATCACCATCATCATCATAATTTTATTTATATCGAAAGGGAAGTGAAGTATAGGAGCCAACGAGATAGAGACGGTGATTGAAGATGAAGAACCACTTCCTTAAAAGAGTGAGAGAGGGGGGATATTCCAATGCCCTCAAATCATACTTCTACAAAAAAAAAAAAAACAAGGAGTCCATCACTTAAAAATGTCAGTTAATATAAATACATAGCATCACTGAAGGTGACAGTTAATTAATGTCCTCAAAATGAATTCAGAAGATTCTAAAAAATTTATTTCCTGTATTGTGGAAATAAATGAAATGAAATGAAATGTTTACTAATAATCTGGTCCGTATTCAATATTTCCAACTTAATGCTGTCTTCCCTGACATATTAGCCTTCATAAATAGGCCTCTTTCAGAAATAATACGTTCCTGTGAAACTGACTGTCTACCACAATTCGGCTGTATTCATATCTTTCTCACAAAATTTATTCTACTATTTATTCATTTGTTGAATACATTGTAATCCTGTCTTCTACTTTCATGTTGCAGTAAGCGACCTGGAAACCTCTTATGGTGAATCAGATAGCTGCAAGACGCCGAAGGAAGACGATTACACAAAGGGTAAAATGTCTTTGTTTCTATTTATAACAAGTTAAATCGAGATGGGTGCATATTATGTGCGTGAGTATTGTGGGTGTGTGGGGTTTGTGCTTGTGGTTTTGGTATGTGTAGAGGTGCCGTAATCGAGTGGTTAAAGGCGCTTGACTGGAGACGCGAAGGTCCGGGGTTCGATCCCCGGCACGACACTTATGCTCTTGAGCAATGCATTTTATCTACATTGCTGTTTGCAATATGCATATTGATACCAACTTGTGCATGTGTTGTTTGGAAAAAAAAGGGTCGAAAGTGTCACAAAGACATTCATTTTTGTGTTCTCTTTGTAACAAGTGAAATCGAGATGGGTGCATAATTGTGATAATATTGTGGCGTTCGTGTGTGTGTCTTCTTGTGTGAGTATGTGTCAGAATTGGGGTCATTTTTTTCCAAGGAAACGATAGTTAAATGATATGGACTGGCCTTGATAGAGATATGACATATATTGCCCAGATTAGATCATATCGCCCGAGGCGGGAGCCGAGGGTGATATGAATCTAATGAGGGCAATATGAAAGTCATATCTCGGAAAGGCCAGTCTCTATTATTATTATTATCTACAAGACATCTTGAACAAATTCATGACAAAAATGAAAGTTTATTATGCATGTACTTACCATGCCTTCTGGGTTTTTTTTCTGTTTTTTTTTTTTTTCTCGACTTCATTCCCGGTGATTTCTATTGCGCGTAGTAATATACAAATTTCTTTGCACTCGATCGCGCATTTAAACCAAGTTTGATTGTTTGCGCATGCTCAAAATTTCTTGTACGCGGAAAAAACATGTGATATGGGAAATATGGACCTGGCTTTCTGATTGATATGGACTTTTCTCTAAATTGAGTTAATATGATAAAAATTGACTTGCTCAGATGTCTTGTATGGATAATAACAGCTATGGACCCTGGTTTGAATTCACATAATAACATTAAGAGGAAGAAATACCGATTTTCATAACAGTTTTAATGTCGTTTGTTGTTTACAGGATCTGCTGAAGATGAAGATGGTGTAGCTCTTGCAGTCTCACTCTTCGTTCCACTCGCTGTTTGCCTTTTCATTATAGCATTAGGCGTAACAACTTACAAACTAGGTCGAGTATGGGGGAGCGCATCAGATTTTGTTGCTGCGACCACGATAAGGCAACGCCTTCGCGAGAGTACGAGTAGAGCTAGTGTTTATGTTAACATGATCTTTTCTCGAGATTGAACATCTAGACTGTTCCGTCATGACCCGATCTATCCACATTTGAACTCTGGATTGAACGAGTATGTATTGACACAGCAGAGGGCACCAGAGCCCTTTTTTGCCAGTAACAGACGAGGAGATCTAAATGGAATACTCTTAATCAAGGCGCCGACAAGTTCAGAGTGACGGAGTACATCTTTTCTCAGAATTGAGAGCATCTTTAATTTTTCAAAATTGGTGTAGTTTGAAGATATGCCATTCTACGGACCATGCTGACTGGAGATCAATGTGCCCAGCAAGAGTCAGAAACCATAAGCTGAACATCTTATATCATTCACTGAAGGTGGCAACACTGATGTCCAACTCCCGAGTTGTTTTTTTTTTTTTTTTAACGGAACCTTCTCATCCTTTTCACAAAGTTCACTATTTATGTCAGATCTACAGAGTCATGTCAGGTAAAGCTGCTTCCGAAACACATCTAGTACTAGAAACCCGGTCCATTTAAGCCAACAGAGACGGTCAAAACGGGAAAAGAGCTAAAACACCAAAGAATCATCTGCGTACAATTATGACAGTATTCCCGAATCTTCCTCTACCATGTCTACAGCTGACGAACGTTGCTTCATATCTTTTTAGGACCCAGGTTAGAGACAGATAATCACGTACAGGAGATAACCCGGACGTGGCGATTACCCCTGACACAAGAATGGTGACGCTATGAATTCATGCATTTTGACTATTTTGACATGTATTCCCGGACTTGCACGCCAGCCCATATCGTTGATATTGTAGAAGTAGAAGAAACAGTACAATGACATTTTATATGTGTTTTTATACTCGGAAATGAACTCATTCGTTAATACTTCTTCATTAATGCTATTAAAGATGAGGACAATGTATAATAATCGCATTTCTTACAAAATTGCACGGTATTTTTTTCCTCTTAAAGAGCAAGTCAGCAATGAGCGATAAACATGTTATGACTCGGGGTTTGTCTTGTCAATGGAAAAAATTGCCGAGAGGAATAAAACGACATATAATCTCATGTGTTTTTTTTTTTTCAAAGTCTATGGATTTATTCATTTGCAGTTTGATTTAAACAGGTTAACATTGTCGGAATACAGAACTGCCCTGCCGCCTTATCTTAAGAATCCAAGCAGGTTTATCTACATGTATTTACATATCAGAAAAGGAGAAGTTAAAAGAAACATTTTTATTGCTTTGTAATACTAATTTATTGATTAGAATGATTAAATGTGTTTTGTTAATGTCAGAAAAGTCGAATGCAACCAGTGTGAACGTAAAGAAGTGGACATACAAAATTTTGTTATAAAAGGCATTGGTTGCAAAGAAAACTTTCTGCATGTGCAAACACAGTGAACTTGCGCTTATATAGCTCTGAAATCCACTCTGATGTATTTACAACAGCGCCAACTTACGACTACTCACAACCAGAGACTATCTTAGAAACATTACGCCCCTCTTGGCTTCTTGGCTTGAACTGCCTTAGTCTGAATACATATACATTTTTACAGATGTGTCTCAAAAATAAAGCTCGCGTTGATCAGAGTGCACGCATGCTGGAAGAATAAACGGGACAGAATCAGTAGTTCAGGACTGAGATGGCTGTATTTCGAAATCTCAAGGTCGCCAGTTCACTGTGGCTTTAAACCACGTATTTAATCATTCAGGGCCTACTTCAGAAAACTTCAAATATTTGTCAGATATTTCCAATGGTTAAACCTGGAAACTCTGCAAGACATTTACATTTTCAAAAAATGTTTGTGATGTCAGTTCATTGATGAGAATGAGGATTGAATGTGTTTAGTGATATCTAAAGAATCTGAAATAAAGAACTGGATTTTTAAAAATGTCATAAAAGGCATTCTTGGAAAGGAAAACACATGTAAATGAGAAAACATTTCAATCACGTATTCAATGATCTATCTATTGCAGATGAAGAATTTCTCGTTCTCGAAATGAACAGTTCTTTCTTATCACAAATATGTAAATAAGTGCCATATTTGTTTTTTTTTTTTTTTATTATAGACCCGTTTACTAGTTTTATGCATAGTTGATGAACAAAAAATTTCCCTTTACAAATAAGAAACTTACCGGAGTCTTGCCCGACATAGTAACAACTTATTTATGCAAACTGGATTCCATCTCTTATGTACTTATGCATTAACAGGTAAGCTGGGTAGGGGGAGAGAAATATACATTAATTTGAATACATTAGGAAACAGGTCTCTTGTAAAAGCATTATATATCTGAATGTAATATTGATTGTTTTATAAGTCATGTAGGCCTACGTGTTTGGCTCTGTTTAACTCCGTTTAACTCCCATGTAAAATAGTTCCCTTCTCTGTAAGATAATGCACCTGAATTTCGAAATAAAACAATAAATTATCATCATAAGTATTATGTAGAAAAGAGTTTCGGTTTCTTTCTTTTGTGATTCATGATGGAAATCGTTCGACTAATTTACCGAACAAAATTACAGCTCTAATTGTCTCATTATATTCGCTAAAGACCTCTGCGGAAAGGCATTTATGTGCATTATGCCATTAAATAAGTCATAGAAACAGAACGACCATACATGACAGCTTGTGCATAAAAAGCTTATTCTGTAGGCACCAAATAAGTTCGGATAATGCAGTATCTCCATCGGTCTAAGAAGTATTACACTGTCACTTATATATGCATACTGGGGATCGTGCGGTAGTACATTTTCCTCACTTCTTTACTTATTTTCTCTTTTTGTACCACATCACTTGTAAATAACCTAACGATAAACATGAATTACCTTGTAATTGTCTTCATGGTCTTGGAATCGTTTCCTTCAGTCATTATGAAATCGACGAGAGGTGGATCTTTGGCGTACGGATCGGGTAAGAAAGTCATTACTATATAATTAGCTTTGTTGATATTCGCCCTCAGAAATAAACAGGGAAAAAAAGAAGAATGATAATAACAATGAACTGAAATTAAGGACCGGTAATCACGATGCGTTAATTCATTACCTCCGATTACAGCATGCAATGACTGTTTATTTGCTTCATCATTTATTACCGAATTTCATATGCATACAGCAAACAGATATACAGTAGTACAGTTTGGTTAAAGGAACTAACAAAATAAATGCTAGTCGAGGTTAATCCCTTAAACAGAAATTACATTCAAAACATATTACATTTTGAAATACAATTTGATAATTAGAAGGTCATTCTATCTTACAGAAAAGGGCCTAACAATTTCTGTCCTCAGTTAATCCTGCAAAAAATAAAATCAGTCGAAGGAGATATTCTTTTCTCAAAACAAACTACTAACTTTGAAAAATTTCTATTGTAAGCAAATTAAATAGGAGATGATTACATAACTCAAACATGATACTGAATGTACATGATAACTATTCACAAGAACTTATCAAGACTTGTTATAATGATTCTTCTATATGTATATATTTATATTTCAACACAATTTCACAATATGCATCCATGGAGTAATAGGACCTTTTCGACAGTGACGACTGAACTCTAAATTCCTTACATTAGACATCAGTCTTAGTCAGTTTTAATAACTCCCAAATTCGATTAGGAAATTATAATCAATGAGATTGATGTCTAAATCGTTTAGGTTAAGATTTGCAAATCAAATCTTGGTGTCGTCTCTGATTTAAGTCTAAGGAATATAGTGTTTCCCCCAGATGTGTTACTCATTATGTTCTGTATAATTTGTTCATTTGTGCAGATCGTAGCTAGTTTTCTGCTGAAAGATGAATTTTGGATTTCTTCCCCCAAAAGCAATTTTTCATAGCTTTTTTTTTTTCTTCTTCCATTATTTTCAGAAGGAAACTACTCCGGTTGTTATCCTCTTCACTGCCTGAAATTCGATTACGAAGTCAACATTCCCGACTTCGTATCCACGCCCAACTCTTGCAGAAGAAAATGCAAAGATATGGGGTATCTCCTCGCAGGGCTATACAACCTAACGAAATGTTCTTGCTCGTGTGACCACAATTGCCCATCGAAGTGGGATGATAGTTTTTGTGGATTGCCCTGTCGCAATGAGCCGGAATCATTTTGCGGTGGTTACACTGCTGTCTCGTTGTACAGAGGTAAATAATTCCCTATCATGGTTAATGAGTATTTCTTTTTTCTGCTACACCCAATGAGTGAAATCACATTTTACTAAAATTTGTAAGGTTATGTTGCGTATGAATGCTTTAATAACCATGAACGATATTTTGTTTGCCAAAATGACATTGTATTGATGTTATTATGATAATATTTTCCTGTCGAATTTAGCATAAAGCAAGACATAAATCAGTTCACTTTATGTGCACTTTGTCTCTGTTTTCATTTTGCATGTATATTGAATTTTTCAGACATGACATCTTGCGATCAGCTATCTATAATAAAGTAGATATTATTTCAAGTTAAAATGACGAAAGAGTCACTTAATATGTAATAAAATACCTCTACGTTGTCGTATGCAGCCCTATTTATAAAGCTGCTAAAAACTTTAAATTCTTCGATATCAATTTTCTCTCTCTCTCTCTCTCTCTCTTTCTCCTTCTCTCCAACTATCTGTCTGCCCATTTCTGTTTTGTATGGATCGAGATTAGCACACTTGTTCTCACCAATTCTATTTTACAATTTGTTTACTTTGCAGTAGAAGAAGCATTTAATCTTTCCCGCTTTTGCAGGCCTTCTACAGAAAATGGAAGAGGTATACCCATTACTTCATTCAAATTCTTGAGCTACATAAAATCATACACTTTGATGTTCAATAAGTCTTGTAAGGCTTCTTTCAATTTTCTTCTTTACTTGAGATACGAGCAAAATCAAGCTATAGACAAAGTCGGTTTCGGAACATTGTAGTTTATGTCAGCCATAACTGGGTGGTTCAATGGGTTATGCAGTGTTCCAGGTTCGTTGAGATGTTGGTGCTTTTATTAGGCATGCTTGAAACCCCCCCCCCCCCCATTCAAACATTTGCATAAAAACAGCACCCAAACTGAACAGGTCTATACTGTGCATTCATCAGCAGCGAGTCCCGACGGCATCTTCTATTTGTGACATATACCGTCATCCCCACTCTTCTTTCTCTTTTTCTCCACTGCAGTCTCCTCTAAAAGCTATGACCTTCTTTTGTTGGCATATAAAAATTTATCACAGTGATATGATACATTGTGAAACTGGGTACAATTAGGATCGAGTCAATGTCCTTTTGTGTGTAATAAAAGTCAGATTAATAACAATTATTAACATGCATTGACAAATCATTTATAGTCCTTTAATGGTTGTCTCAGTAAATTCTTCGAAGTTTAATAAGCAAAGAGATAAACATGGACAATACGTTGAAAGGGAAGAATCTCAGTTAAAACAGTGTTATTGTCGTTTTACCCGGAAGTGTCGTAAGATTTTATTTTAATGCATTGGGGGTGTAGGCCCAATTTGGCGGCATGGTAGCATAGAAGCAGAAGAAGGGGAAGAAAAAGAAGAAGGAAGAGGAGAAGGTGGAGGAGGAGGAGGAGGAGGAGGAGGAGGAGGAGGAGGAGGAGAAGAAGAAGAAGAAGAAGAAGAAGAAGAAGAAGATGTCAAATTTACTGACAAAAATTTTCGTCCTCCTCGTTCCTCCTCCTCCTCCTCCCCATTAGCAATGCCGCCGAGGTGATATTCTCTTTTGATGACTGTTTTTTCGAGTGTTTGTGGCTGTGCTTTTGTTTTTGTCGTTTTGTTGTTGATGTTCGTATGCTCAACGTTCATAAGAGTAAAACGTTATGAATTACACCATTAAAAAACGCACACAATACATGAGTATCAGAACAGTATAGGTCCTTCATTATTTTCACCAAATCGAAATTTTCTTCTCTTTTGTATATGCAGACGGCGTGGCTCCACTTATTCCCATTGTGTTGCCTATCGTTACTTGCTTATTCATCAATATTGTTGGAATCGTTTCTTATCTGATGATACGTCATAGGAAAGCAAACCGAAGTCCCTCTCCAACCAAACCAGAAGGCACTGGCAGTGAACAAATCAAGGAAGATACCTCACCGACAAAAGACAATGAGAGCGGTGATAATTCTATCAAACCTCGTAGCCATTATAAAAATGTGGACCGTCGAAGAGCCTCCAGACCATACAGCCATTATGAAAAGATGAACTCAAGACGTCCTGTGTCTGTAGCGATATCCTTGCCGGGGTCAGCGCTCGATACGTTCAAGAAAGATTGCTTTGAAAGCACCAATAGGCTTTGCCAAAATTGCAAACAATTTGCAAATGATGCCCCCGGTCATAAATCGAGCTCGGGTTCAAAAACAAAATATGCAGTAGAACTAGGCAAAACGCGACATTGTACTTCTTCGACTGACAATGAGGCAACATTGGATCCCTGGTGTTATTCCACCAGCAGAATAGACGCCAAAAATGTTTCAGGTGATGATTACGGGTACGTTAACATCGATAAAGTCATGCAGGGCACGAAGAACCCCGGAAATGTTGGTGCTACTAGCGAAGGTGACACCGAGGCACCACTTTGGACAAGAAGGGAGTCCTGGTCACATAGTACGCCTGATCATACTACTGTGATGGCTTCTGAAGATGGTGAGGAAGGAAATGGTTTTCCCAGATCGGTTACTAGTGACTCTTCGAAAGTGTACTGCCATATTCTAAGATCACAGACAACCCTTGGTCATGTTGGTGAAGCAAGTGAAGAGAGTACAAGCGAATCTCTTCCAAAATACATGTCACTAAGAAGATGCTATTCGCACGCCCCCGAAATGAGAATGTACATTAGTAGACGTACCAGAAGGAACGGCGATTGCATCCCGAAGTTGCTTCCTGCAGACCGTGCTACCGGCGACTGCTACTCAAGTATGACTACCAGAACACTCGGCGCGTCTCCACAGAATGCGGACACAGGAACGGATTCCCTTTCTAAACCAACGTCCACAGGAAAGTCTTCTGAAGCAAAGCCAACTTCAAACGAATCCGTCCAAGCTGAGAACGAACTCGATTCCGATCGCGAATTGCTATCCCGAGGAGGGAACGATCATTTGCAACATCGTGAAATAATGACACCAAGTGATCCTGACAACATGGACAAAGACATTGCTCTAACTCCTGAAACAGGCCTACTTCGCAAAGAATCTTGGGCGAGGAAAACCAAACGTCAACGTTTCACTGTGGCTAAAATATCCCCCAATGAGGTTGATAATGACAGTGGTTTAGGCTGTGAATCACAGTCCAAAGCGGTGTCGTCTGATCATGCACCGAGCTTCATCATATACCCCAAAACGAGGGTGAGACCCAGCATCCCAAGTTTGTTGCTTACATCATCATCAGAGAGTAGAGATGTGTCCAGTGAAATGAATTCTAAGTCATACTAACTTGAGGGAAGGTGAGATAAGTGTCGTGGTCAAGTGGATACGTCAACGGACTGTGGACCTCGTGATCCGAGTTCGAGTCCCGGCCGCGGCGGCACTAATGTCCTTTGGCAAGATATGAATCTACATTTGCCATGTACTCTCTATCCAGGTGTTAAGTCCATAGAGTTCGAAAGTCGTTGTGAGCATCTGCAAAAGGTCCCTGGCTGGAATGCTCAAAAGGGAGTGGAGATAGTGCATATAAATACATTGTGTGCCTGCTAGGTTGAATCCGATGACCAGGATAATCGGACCTATTTCTGTAAAGCGCTTATAAAGATGATCGAAGATGTAATTCAGAATGTTATTTTTATAGTTGATTTAGCCCTAATAAGAAGTGCCTTATAGGGTCACATGAGTATTACACTCTTGCCCTATTTCATAATCAATGTCTATATTTCAGTCTTCTTACAGTAGCATATTTGACGAAAAGTTTGTAGAATGAAATAAATACATGAATGATCAAGACACGTATAAACATGATAAGGGCATACTCACAAATTAATTGAACAATAATACGTACATCTTTTATCTAGAAGTGAAGCTATTTTACAACTGACGCAGTAAGCCTAATTCTTTATCTGTTAATCTCAAAGATAATTTTTCAAAATCCAGTGAAAACGTGCGACACATAATTCATAGGCCTATAGTGCATGCACGCATGCAGTCGTCTGCCATTGAGACATGACAAAATTCAAATTCAATTCATTTCATTTCCATGGGTGGCGCTACAGGGAAGGGGCAGGGGGCGCCCCCCCCCCCCCCCCTCCATGATTTTTCAGGTAAAAAAAAAGACGAGGAGAAAAAGAAGAAAAAGAGAAGGAAGAAGAAAGAAGAGGGTGGGGAAAGACAGGCCTAGGGCTTGCAAATAATAATAATACCCCCATTTGTTCATTTTAAACCGTCAATAAACTCACTTATGTTTCATCTTGCCCCCTCCCCCATCAACATACCTTGGCGCCGCCCCTGATTTTCATCTAAATACAAAAATTGAAAATTGCCACGGGATTTTAATTTTTACAAAGCGCATTTGTCCAACACATGAGCAATCATCAGTGGTTCGACCACTGTCTATTACATAGTTAAAACATCAATAATAGATTATAGGAGTATACACAGAATTGTAAATATATTCGAAGAGGGAGAGAGCGGGTGCAATAGATGAAGAGGAGAAGAGAGTTTAGTGGCAAAGGGAATAAGTGAAGAGAAGAAGAGAGAGGAGAAGAGAGGGAGGGGCGAAAAATAGAAGGACTATAGGGTGTACGAGGAGTGAGAGCTGACGAGAAGTACAGAACGGATGTGAAGGAGTACAAGGGACGGTCAAAAGAGTAATCATCCTTGTCATGGTAAAAGAACATTAAAAGACATAGGATGAAAGTATACATTCATTGATTACTGAAGTCAATATGTTGTTTGATCTTGTTGTTTGAAGGATAAATCACGTTTTTATTACGTTTTTACTGTTTGTACTTGCACATACACGTTCACAAATCTGGTTAGTACATGTTGGTATTTTTCTTGTGATATTTTACGTGTACATCTTTACATCTGAAATGTTTACCTCTGATATTCTTACCTCTGACATCTTACCTCTCTATATTACCTCTGATGTTTTTGCACCAAAAAATGTATTAAATGCAACTTTCTTCAACATCTGATAATTTCACTGTGTATATACTTGTTCAGAAACAGTACAACCATAGACCTACCCACTAACACAATCGCTAGTACAAAAGTTGTTGTCACAATTTTCCGCGATACGGAAAACGGAAAAAGAACAAGGAATTCGGAAAGAACACGGAATCCTCAGAATTTCGCAGAAAACGGGGATTTTTAGGCAAAAAAATCTTGACTTTCGAAAATACAGGCAAAAAACAAAAACAAAAGCAAGTCAAAATCCAATAACACAAAAGCGTGCGTCTGGCTGGATAACACCTGTTCATGTGTTTAGCGTGTGTTCGCGAAGCTTCAGTTGCGAATTGCGTCTGCATGTAAATACTGCGGTATTTTTTTTAAATAGCTTTTTACCATAATTGCTTTGTCATATGTTTTGTGCATGTCACCTAACACGGAATACACGGAATTTGCATTTTAGAAAACGAAGAACTGGGGACTTTATACTAGGGAATTATTATTAGTAACTAATAATGGGGGGGGGGGATAAACATGTATTCCAGAAATGTGGTAAGGATGGCCACCGCCAAATAGAGGGAAATCGAGTGCTGAAGTCAGGGGGGGGGGGGGGCTGGAATGAGATTATGAAGAATTATGCTATGTGGAAAGAAAGTGAAAAAATGAGAGGATCAGCACAGAATCCCAGTCCAAAAACTATATCCCTTTGGTATATTACAAGAGCGTACTGTCCTCCTCCACAGCAAAAATGCATTAATTTTTCAGTACATAACAGGACTATGAACATGATGGACAAAGAAAGCGGACAAAATAAACAACCTCTCATTCTACCCTTCACAATGGTTCTGTTAGTCAAAAGCACACATCCCTTCACAACTATTATGTTTAATCATGTAGTTCCAGGTGAATAACATGTGACACCTGTTCCACATATTTTAGACAATAGCAGTGAAGGGATGTGCTTTTGACTACCAGAACCATTGTGAAGGGTAGAATGAGGGGTTGTTTATTTTGTCCGCTTTCTTTGTCCGTCATGTTCATAGTGAGGGGAATGTTAAATCATACACTCTAATTTCTGCGGAGTCAAATTTGACTCAGAATGGCGTCAGCTGGGAGTCACCAAGTTAAAATGACCCAAATTTCCGAATTAATTTCGAAATGGTGTGGCGTCAACTTAGAATCGTCGGACTAAATTCTACTCAAAATAACTCTATTCCGAGTCAAATTAATTCGGAAATCTGAGTCACTTTAACTCGGAATACAACCCCCCCCCCCTCCATAATCAGAGAGAGAGAGAGAGAGAGAGAGAGAGAGAAAGTAAGAGAAGGGGTCCAGGGGAGAAGAGAGAGAGGAGAGAGAGAGAGAGGAGGGGGGGGGGGGGGGGGGGGGGGGGACGCCTGCAGCGAATAACTGGGAGTGCTGTGCCCAGTGTGCTACGTGTCCCATCGATATCGATGTACGTGCCCTCAACACCCGGCTAACCACGATGTGCGGTACTGAAAGTAAACTCGAGGTGAACCCGTAAAAGTCCATTCACCTATATTTTTCGCCTTTTATCAAGCATTTTCTTAATATTGATATTTTGATAAAAACACTAAAAAATTATTCTGTCACTGATTCTAGCAATTTTCTATTAAATATAAACTTTGCATTTATTTCTGTAAAAGATACACTAATAATGTATATCAAAAATTAATTTAAATAGTATTGTTATAATGGGAATAAATAGAAACGGCTTGACGGATTTGCTTGGTTACGATTGATAGCAACGAAGATGGCAGCGTACAGTGACTGCGAAAAGGACTAAAACAATGCTGTAAATAAGTCCGGAAAACGTAATATTTAGATCAACTAAAATACAAGATGGAGGGAGATATAGCTGGCGTTAGGATTATACCTCCAGTTATAGAATTTTTGGATGCAGAAGCAAACACTCTACATTGCCAAACCGTAACGGTCCAAAATATCAGTAGATGCAGCAGACAGATCAAGTTCCATGGACCCAGCACAAACGTAAGCCAGCGCATTGGGCGCAGAAATGTTGTGTGAACCGATGGCATTGGTGGCTGTGCTATGGTGCATGAAAAATGGGGAGTCGTAGACCTATATCTGGGCGCCTAAGATTGACTGTTAGACTTCATATTTAAGAAGATATTTTTATTGTTGAATTCTAACAGCTGATGTTTTGTTATAGGGGGTCTGTTGTCATGGTTGTTTCTGAAAATATGGAAAGACTTCCTCTTGCGACAGCCACCCAAAGTTTCTAAGTAAAAAATGGATCTCTTCAGTTTCACACCTTTCTTGACTTTCATTCTCTTTCATTTGTTTCTTGACTTACCATACCTGACGAGACTCGAACCTGTACCATCAGACCATTCACTTCTCAAGACCGACGCCTTACCGACAGCACTAGCGAGAGATCGCTTAAAGTGAAGGGTCTCCTGATCATTGTAAACCGGAAGCCGGAAGTCCGGATTAGTCAAACTCCCAGGATGCATTGCTCTTATTTTTCTGACTAAATAAACTGAGGTCAATGTGAAATGCACAGTATCACAGCTCAGGTAAGCTTTTAATTTTGACATTAATTTTGACGGAATAAACCATATTGTGATATTCATAGTATTTTTATGGGTGCTATAGATCTAGATCTAGATCTACACCCTCTAAATTTGACCTAACGTTAGATCTAGACTCTAGAATATCATTCCAAGTCGTATCCCTAAATTCGGGTGGCTGTCGCAAAAGGAAGTCTTCCCGAAAAGATTATTAAACAATCAAGCTACATGTAATGTGTTGAAAACCTCTTCAATATTAAAATTTGACTTGAGCAAGAACAAGTTATTTTCGCAGGAAAGTTGGCAGTGTCATTTTGAAAATAACATTAATAACACCATTCCTGACTTTTGAGCAACAAGTCAGTGGTTCCCATTGTGATGATTGTGTGCACTCTTTCAGTTTACATGCATGCAGGACTTATGACAAAAAAGTTTAATATTTTGATGCGGCTCAATAATATGAATAAGAATAGATTGCTGAAATTAAACCTTTTTCTCAATATTTTTTATTTGTTTTGACTTTTGGCTTTTGCATCAATGTTCGATCTAACGTTCGGAACAGAAAAATTAATCATCAGTCTATGACTATGTCAGATATCATCATTAGAATTCTATTTCTAGATCTTAAGTTTGTTTGCCTCAGAATTCAGAATGGTGGAACAACATTTGGAACATCAAATTTTGTTTGCAATTTTGAGGTTCCATCCATAAGCACACGTTGTATATTGTTAATGTCAAATTTCATGAGAAGAAAATGACTTGCTTAATTTTTACTGATGAGATTTAAAATTGATTTTAAAAAAGCAAACAAACAGATAATAACTTTGTCGGACATAGAGTATGTGCTCCTGTGGGCGGCCGTCCCCTGTGAGCGGCCGGTGGGGAATAAAAACTAAAAATTGAAAAAATATTTTTGATATCCCTTCAAAAAATTAACTTGGACAGTCTCAGGTACATGTAGGTTCTAGTGCACCAAAAAACATACTCGGCGAAAGCAGTAAGCATACCGGTAAATGAGTCTAATTTTAAGTTTGACTTCTATTTAATTAGCAAGTATTTGGACTCTGCATTGATGGTATTGAACTATGTGTGAGTCTTTGATTGATAAATATAATCTTCAAATTCCCTTTAAACGGCTGCACACCAGAGCCTGTACTCTAGATATTTCATAAAAGTTATTTAAGTTGATTACATTTGATTACAGTCTTTATGGCATCTTGTCTTGACAAAACGTTTGGATCTGATAAATTTCCAGATACTTGTTCACAAGTTTATAACTTCCAAACTTGATAGGGCAAACAATTTTTAAATTGGGGTTTTTATTAATCTATTCCAAGTATTTTGAAACCCATTCCAAAGATGCCTTCTTTGTTCAGAGAGAGAATGTGTTCTTCCTCTTAATTTACAAGCAAGCATAGTGCCGGATTTCAAAATCTTTCAAAATCATTAGGCATTGTCTGCCAGCATACACTGTACATATACTGTTGTCATAATACACAAAGTTTGGACATGCCACGACCTGAACAATTCTGAGAAAGGAATGTGGGTATCAGATTTTGTTTGTGCATTTTGATGTACATGTAGCTGTGATCTGTAACAGTTCTTGCCTTATTTTCCATGATCCTTTGTAAATTAAGATTTACAGTATGATTACAAATTTATATCTAGACCACGGGAGCGTTTCACGAAGAATTTTGTCGGAGAAAATCACCAACAAATGTTACAAGCTACTGAAAATCCTCGCATCTGATTGGCTGACAGCAAATTAGTCGGTGAAAATCACCGACAAAACTCTTCATGAAATGCTCCCCATGTTTTGAAAGAGAAATTTTATGGCACACATGCAAAAGTTTGGAGAAAAGTGTGACTGTATTGCAAAACCAATCAAATGAAAATAACCTAAATTAACCTAAGAAGCTGAGTGATGTTGTTTGAGGTCCACAGTTTACCCCACACACAGTTAGACCATATGATGTTCATGTACCCTATCTTGAATTTTTGTCTTGTACATGTATGCTGTCATTTTTAATTTTGACAAGACATTCAGAAAATGATGTAAAGATGAAAGCTTGCTCATTGGGTAGACTTGATTTGAATGCATATTATCATGCTGTATATATTGACGTACAGAATTTCAAGCTGGTTGTAAGCAACCCAACCAAACCTGTAGCACCAGGACTAGAGGTGACAGCAACAGTTGAATATCAGTCTACTGAAGTAGGAGATTTCCAAGACAGACTTATTCTGCTGGTTGATGAAGATGTTATTGAAGTGCCTATATCAGCGTAAGTATATCCAGGCTCCATATTATCTACCCTATTCAGCTTTTTGGGTATTTATATTATAGTAATACATCATGTATCGATAAAACATGAATTATCGCTGCAAATTAAAAGTGCAATTTTGCAATGATCAAAGTGCATTTTAAATATGGTATTAGTTAGCATTTGCGTAACATACATGTATAATCACCGAATAGGATCATACCTTTATGCAAGCCCCCCCCCCCCCCCCCAAAGTATAGCAGTGTTTACAGATGAGTTCACCCTGGGTAAGCAAACAAAATGAATAACTAGGTAAATTGATAAATGAATGAATATATTGTGTTCATTTGAACTAATATGATGTTATATTTGATATTCTAAATAATTGATTCAATTTACTAACAAAGAAATATATTCATCATAAAAAGGATTAGAATGCTCATAGTTGTGATATGTTTATTGTTGTTATTTCTACTTATTGAGTCTTTTAATTTTTGACATCAGCCTGAGACCTGTGTAACTTGCATTCTCAAAATTCAGATCATGTCTTAAAATTATCATAAATATTGACCTCCAGATTATGCAATATTTATGTACGTCTTGTCTTTCAATTTCTAGATATGCGCCTCAGCCGGTGCTCGAACTCGAGAGCCCTGTCGATTTTGGGACTGTAGTTCGTAACAGCAAGGTGTTGAGTAAAGAGATTTCTCTCTACAATCATGGCTCTCTGGCTGGCATGTTCAAGATCAAATACTGTGGCAATGAACCTTTCACAATATTTCCATTACAAGGGATTGTCAAGCCCAAGTCTGTGCAGACAATTAAGGTAAGTTATTAGCTTGTCCCTGTTTTCTTCACCATCCTGTTGCCACTGTTGGAAAATGCTTTGACTTTTTGTGTGTGTGTGTGAGAAATTATAGAGTTGAAAAATATACAAGAACTTGAAAATGTAGGTATTTGTGAAGTAGACCTGTGGTAGGAAAAATCACTGCTTTTTATGTATGTCAGTTTGAAAAGAAATATAAACTGTATCATGTGCATGTAGATGCATTTGTATCTCAGTCTAATTTTTGATTGTCTTTCTTTAATTCTCTTTCAGATTGAGTTTGTTTCCAAGAAGAGTGGGAAACTCAGTGAAGAAGCAGAGTGAGTATTTGTATTAGAATTATTCATCACAGTCAAGGTTTATAAGTAACAATATTGAATTTGAATTTAGTGATCTTTTTTTTTGTTTGTTTGGGGGGGAGAATTTTGAGTTAAAAACTAAGGTGTGGGGTAAGGTTTTATGTTTGGCTTAACGTGCAGATTTCCATGGGAGCAATTTTCCCGGAGCAAATGTCATGGAACCACTTCATTATTTTATCAAACAAATCACTCTATTGATATCTTCAAAAATTGTATAAAGAAAGTCTGCCAAATGCCTGTACCATCTGTTGTCACCTGGGGATAGAAACATGTAAGTAGATATTTGACAGTATATTTCATCATGGCATGTGCAAATCTCAAAATGATATCCATGCTTTTAATCATCTCAATCAGAGTGACCCTTGAAGCCCAAGATGCTACTACCTTAGAACTGAAAGCCAACGTTGTGGACAGATGCCTGGAATTAATAGACCCGAAATCAGGGGATAACATCCAGTGTGTGCCTTTTGGCTCTGCCTACTACGGTACTGATAAGACAAGACTGGCCTACCTTTTCAACAATGGTCCAGATCCAATTAACTTTGTCACAGTGCTGCAAGAGGAAGCTCTGGGAACTGAAGCAGTAAGTTTCAGTGTGATTTTCCTTTCAGTGCACTGATTTGTTTATGGGGCTCATGAAGCTTTTGTTAAACATGGATTCATAGATTGCTACACTTTGCCTCATTTTCAGTTTTAAGGTGCCCATGACAATTTTAGGAGGTCCAGGGCGGTGTGGTGAAAATCTCTTGTCGATACTTCATTTACAATGTATACTGACAAGACTGCCGGTTTTGTCACCAAACCTAACAGAAAGCTAAATTACATGTAATTGCATGGATTGTTGTCAGTCAGTGCCAAGTTGTTTGGTGGTATGACTGATACAGACTGATACAGAATGTGAGGGGTGAAGTATATTATGATAAACAAATTATGATAAATAATTTGTTTATGGTCACTTATACATACCTGTGGCATATTACATTGATAGTAGAGAAAGATGCAAGTGCGGTTTGAGACCTGATGGAGAGATCAGTCCAAAAATTACTTTGTATAGGTTTGTAAAAGTAAAGAGTATCATCAAACTGTCTCTATGAGACTGTATTATCAGGTTATGAGCATACATGTAAATGTGAAATATCCCTTTTTCTATTCAGGGAACTGACCTCACCAAGTCCACTGTAGCCACTCTGGCCACCAAAGGCCTGGACAAGGTCAAGGCCAACACCTGTCCAGTCAGCACCCTCGTTAAGACCCTCCCCAACCAAGGGCAGCTCAGACCGTACGAGAATTGCCCTCTGTACTTCCGGTTCAGTCCACGCTTTGACTCGGCCAGCCAGGGATGGAAGGGGATGTCCAGTCCACCGCCCAGGCAGGACTTTGCTCTGTACATGAACATCACGGTGGTTGGCAGCAGTAGTGGGTTCGGAGATGGAGAGAAGATTGACAATTGCAGAGAGAATGAAGGTATGTCATCGTAGGCCTTGTTCATACATAAAAGTTTAAATCACCACAAAATTAAAAGCCACATCAGAGTAAAGGGTGATGTGCTTCATATTGCTGTATATCAAAACACAAATAGTTATTTAACTTACTGTTCTGACACTACCTCATTTACACTAAAATAGTTTATTTGCATAGGTGGTCATTATAGTGGGCTTGTTTAAAAATCATTTTGACTCATTTTCTGATTTATCATAGATTTCAATACATACATTTTGTATTAAGCCATTTTTTTATTTTTTTTCTCCATTCAAAAAGAAAACATTTTTTATCATTAGCAAAAGTTTATAAAGAATAACTAGCCATCTAAAAGATTTTTAATAGGCTTGTGTTACATGTATTTACTATTGAGGATGGACCATATCTTGATGTCTTTGTATTAATCCACTACTAGATAGAGAAAGACAGCTAGCTATTCTTGCTCTTATGTAATTCTATAACATTCTGGCGTTATGTCTATTTTTTATTCTGTTATTACCCCTTTATAGTTACCACATTGGAGGTAGCCATCACAGGCACAGCTCTACCAGTCCTGCTCAACCTCTCACCCCAGACCAGTTTAGACTTTGGAGAGTGTTCCCAAGGGGAGCATGTTGATACACTGTGTAGCCTTAGCAATGAGTCCACTATCCTACCCATCTCGTTTGTCTTCCAACCTGTGGCCCAGTTCTCTGTGGTTCCATCGTTTGGGAAGCTGAAACCTGGTGAGGCTATGGATATCATCTTCTCCTTCAAACCAAATCAGTACGGCAACTTCAAGAAGCAACAGGTTTGTTTGTATTGTTATCGACTTCATCTTTGTTTTTCTTACTCTTATTCCTTCTTTTTTTCTCTCTCGCTAATTCTTAACCATTTTCTCCATCAAACTACAGTATCCAACCACTATTGTACTTTCATATAGCAACAGTCTTGTTCCATATGTTTTGTCATTCTTTTTTTTTTTTCTTTAAAACTTTTTTTGTGTGTGTAATATTTTCTTTTTCATCTAATATACACATTTAAAAAAAAAAAATTCCACTTCATTGTATGTACATTTTTCCTCATCATTTTTCCTTCTAATTAACCTCCAATGTATGGCTGCTATGTTGGTTAGCCATTTGATAATTTCCAGGTCAGAATCATGAATTTAAATTGTAATATAATAAACATACATGTATTACCATTTTAAAAGCAAATTTTGTAAACTTGACTGTTTATGAGGTCATCGGTAAAGAATGATTGCTAGGGGTCAGGCTCGACTAGCACATGTGCTATTATCTGATCCCTTTTACCAACCAATGCCTTTCTTTTTCCTGTATGTAAATGTCATTGTCTGAATGCAGTGTATTGTACTTGTTGGTAAATAAATCAATCAATCAGTCAAATAAACAAATTCATCTTCTCGGAGTTATATGTGTATTTCTCATGACTTTTATTATTCTCTGGCAGATTATTGATGTGATAGGCTCATTAGCTGATGAAAGTGAAGGTGAAAATGGATGGATCCAACCAAGTAATACAATCCAAGCGTCCATTCATACTCTCCTTGTATCCCTGAAAGGAACCTGTAATGCTGTCTTCAAGAAAAAGGAGCCCAAATTCAATCCAGGTATTTTATGAATTAAAATTAATGGAAAGTCTTTATCTTTGATTGAAAGCTCATGTAATGAAAACACAAACAAAACACAAAGAATAAACAGACTAAGAAGAAAAAATATAAAAGTAGTCAAACGATTCATGCAAGAATGTGAAGCTTTTTTTGTTGTTTTGGGGGTTTTGTTTTGTTTTTGTTCAAGAAGCAAGGTACAGTGAAATTGTAAACAGTGACAGGAAATTGGAAAGATTTTTTTCATAAAATTTCTTCATTCCCAACAAGGATAGCAATTAATGAAATCTTGCATTATTTTTATAGAACATGGTGTGGTAATTCAAATGTAGGTTAGGGCCTTGACCCTTGGGTATTAGATTTGACCTCCTTTCATAAAAGTAAGAATGATTGACAGGTAGAATTTCAACATGCTGTAATTGACACAGTGAAATCAACGCTCATCTTGGGTGCAACATTCTTGCCTTGTCAATTTCCTTTGAAGAATTTTGTGTAGATTAGTTTCATGTATGTTTCAGTCAGGGCTATTGTTTTTGTAATTCCAATGTGGTTCATTGCACGAATGGTATGTCCTGTTTACCACAAGGTGCGGCTATGTAAAGTACATTTCAACGATGACCTACCTGTGACTTTGAGCTGCTTGACTGATACAGAAAACAACCTCTGCAACTGCATTCCCCCTCCATTGAAACTACAATGACCTTCTTTGGCTTTCAGCTGCTTGACTGATATAGAAAACAACCTCTGCAACTGCATTCCCCCTCAATTGAAACTATGCCAACATGCAGTGAAATTGATATTAGATCATTCATATTAGTCTCAACAGAAAAACAAAAGATGTTACAAGGTGATAAATAGGAAAAGTAAGCATTACCAACATAATTCATAAAAACAGCGGCATAATATTCAGGGAAGGGAGGGGAATCACATTCATAAACACTTGAACATGTTATTCTGTTGAAACAAATATGGAAAAAAAAAAGTAAAGTAGATAATCAGCATTTCTTCCTTGTTCCTCCTCCCACATCTAAAACAGACCCATTATTGACCAAAATATTCGCTAAGGTATTTACTAACCATTATCCAAATTTTCATTTGGTCATTTGTTTCTATCCACTAATCACAAAGTTGTTCATAAGCTATTTGCCAACTGCAAATGAACATATCTTACTATCGCATTCTACAAATGCCCCGAGATACCTATACTGAAGATTTATAATTTATACATTCTACACTAAAATTCTTTTCCTTCAGGAATCACACCACTAGTTGTCGGAGAAGTTGGCCAGTTCATTGATGTCAAAGTGAACGAAGCAGAAGCTTATGAGCCGAGGGCTGCCATGTTGGGATCTACAAGAACAAAAGGGCTCCATTCTACCAAGTCTGCAGGGCATGTCAAAGACAGCAAGGCTCTCGTGGCCTACCCTAATGACAGGGCTAGGAGTATACGACCAAGTTATAGGAGAGAGCAGTATAAGTAAGAGAGTTATTATCTTTGAATTTAAAAAAAAGTAATTATAAACTGATTATTCATGCATTTCTTCGTTTCCGGCTTTCCTTAGCTTCCCAAATATGCAACAGACTGCTGTAGATGTATTTTGACACATGTGGAACATTATTCCCCAATAAAATTGGCAAATTTATGAATTCATTTCATGGGAATCAAAGAATGAAGGGGGACCAATCAAAAAAAAGATATCATTTAAAAAATTTTTAAAAACTTGATGTAGATTTCATTCCTTATATGGTGTATTCAGAATATCATCTAAGAAGGAATAGACTATCATAATATAAAACTGCAAATCTATTTTTGTTTTCGCTTGTGTTGAATGATTTTGATGTTGATTTTTATTTTCATTCAACTGCTATTAAAAATCTAGAACCCTCAGGTTACAAAGCAGTTCGCCTACTACTGAGCCACCTTGCCTCATACTGAGTCACCATGCTTCCATAATCAAATCCTGACATATTCTACCATTTCTTTTTTATCTTTGTCTTAGGACCATCTTCACAAAGACTGAAAGACACACCTACGTGGATCCTGACTATGCCTATGATGAAGAGGAACTCAGCGATGTCATGGCTCACAAAAACAAATACAATGACTATCTAAAAGAAAACAGAGAGAAAAGAGTCAACAAACTCAAAGCAAAGTAAGTGCACCAATCATTTCCCAAATCTATGTCATATATGAATATGAAACGAGAACCTAACATTGCTGTGTGATATAATTTCATAGTTTTCATGAAATGCATGACATTTTATTCTGAATCGAATTCAGGGATATATTGATTCTCACGTCGTACTTGCGTTCTACCGGCTTGTTCTGCATTTATATTGTAGTCTGTTTTTCATCATAGAGTATAAAACTTGTAGTTCCTTGGTGATGGTATTTATTTGTCTACAGACTTATAGGAGATGAAATCACAAAAGAAAGGTCTACTGGTATACAAACTAGAGGCTCGTAGATGGATGTCCAAATTGTCTTCATTTTCATTTTAATGGACATACTGCCTGACAGAGAAGGCTTTAAATGTTGTTTTATTTGGGGGGTTGTAGTAGAGAATTTCTGTTTCTTCTTGATGAAAATAAATGCTACATTAATTCTCCAACTTTATCTTTTGTTCTGGTAGTTCCTATGACAATCTGTATGTGGTTTGTTTTCCTTTTCCTGCAGGGAATTCAAAGAATTGAACAACAAGACTGAGATAGGTGTGAAGCCCGCCTCTGGCCTTATACCTCCCAAACTCGGTGCTGATGAAGTGGATGAAAAACCTAAACGTAAGTCAAGAGTTATCCATTGCAGTTTGTTTGCCCTACTCAATGTTGGACTGGATGTACTATGGCCCAAATTCACAACAGAGGTTTATATTTAAACCATGGTTCAAACTTTCATAAATAAATGAGATAAGAATCAAGACATTCTGTGGGCAAGTTAAAAGAAAAGTCTTAGTTATTGTCTCGCCTGCGTAGCGTAGCGAGACATAGGTATCACTATTTCCGGTGTCGGCGTAGGCGTCGTCGTCGGCGTCGGCGGCGGCGTCGGCGTCGTCGTCAACAATTGTGTTGTACACCCAATAACTTTCTATAGCTTTAAGGTGGGATCACCAAATTCATACCAGAGGTCCATCTCTTGAAGGCGCAGGTCAAGTTCGAATATGAGTCGAATTTGAATAAGGTCAAAGGTCAAAGGTCAATGAACTTTCCATGACTGGCACTGTGCTATATTGTACACACAATAACTTTTTATACCTTCAAGGTAGGATTGCCAAATTCATACAAGAGGTCCATCTCTTGAAGGTGCAGGTCAAGTTCGAATGTGAGTTGAATTTGATTAAGGTCAAAGGTCAAAGGTCAATGAACTTTCCATGACTGGCACTGTGCTGTGTTGTACACACAATAACTTTCTATAGCTTCGAGGTAGGATTGCCAAATTCATATGAGAGGTCCATCTCTTGAAGGTGCAGGTCAAGTTCGAATGTGAGTTGAATTTGATTAAGGTCAAAGGTCAAAGGTCAATGAACTTTTCATAACTGGCACTGTGCTATGTTGTACACCTAATAACTTTCTATAGCTTTGACGTGGAATCACCAAATTCATACCAGAGGTCCATCTCTTGAAGGTGCAGGTCAAGTTTGAATGTGAATTGAATTTGATTAAGGTTAAAGGTCAATGAACTTTCCATGACTGGCACTGTGCTATGATTTACACCACTTTGTTCCTGTAATGACATGAACTTTATAATTTGATACTTTTTAACACTAACATTTTACTTCAGTTCAACAGAGTTCATTCTACAGTTTACTGTATAATAGCAGTGAACTCACTACTCTCTATACCTGAACCAGATTTTGTATTTTACTTGTTACTGTTTTTCATATATTTGTTTTGACATGCAGTCTCTTCATGACTGCAATATGCAGGCGAGACAACGCTTGGCGTTTGCCTTGTAACTGTTGTTGTGTTTTGAACTTTATCTTATATTTAGTCATCAAATTTTTAACTGCTCTGAAAAATGCTTGGTAAGTTGTAATGAAAAATTTTACTCATTGCAGGAGTGCTTTCTTTCTTGCTCAAGATTTCCACTTTCAACCTCAATTATGATATTAGTTGATCATTCGTAGAAATATTAATTATTTCTATTTTTCACGATGGCATTAGGAATAACCAAAAACATTCCTTGAATTTGTTTGACAGCTGCTCCGTTTGAGGAGAATCATCGCTATGACATGCTGAGCTCCAAGAAACTGAGTGACAGAGAAACGACGTCCGTCAAGCAACCAAGTACAGGAGGACTCAATGCTGTACCCATGACAGCACAGGAGAAAAGTGACTGCAAGAAGATCTTATCTCCACAGGAACTCTACCAAGTAGTCATTGGTGAGTTACTTCTCTTATTACTTAACCCATTCGTGACAGGAATTATTTAAAGCCTAATTTGATCAGCTTTTATTCTTCAAATTGGCAACACCAATATTTTTATTTTATTGCTACATTTTTCTTATAAAACGTCATGTATCTGAAATGAATATAAATTGACAGAAATTATGATGAGAAGTCAAAAAGTTCCCAATTTGCAGGGGAAAACGGTGATTTTAAACATGCTATCACATTGCCAATTTAAGGATTTTAATGCTTATTTTCCTTTAAAAAAATTTCAGCATCAAACAACGAATATTGACGCAACCAAAATGGGCACAGTTTGTGTAGAATTTTTTTCCTCTTTCTGCTCATGTATTTGGTATAATTTTTAGGGCTTTGCATCAAAAGATATTAGGCCAAACCGCAAAATGTGGACCTCTGTCACGAATGGGTTAAATGGCACATTACTCATGCAAATTGAATCTGACTTTTTGACTCTCCTTGTCTTCTTGAACTGTCTTTGTCTTTCAGTCGATGGTCTTCTTTTTTCTTTTTGTAAGTCACATATTATCTGGTGCTAAATTCAAAGATGTTTTGAGGTAGGTTTAGCGCGGATTCTGGGTTGAATGAGAAATTCAGGTAGTAGGTATAATTGATAACAGAGCAGTACTTAACAGGACATACTGTATGTCGTAGAGCCATTGACTCTGTATGCATTTGTTAATTTACATCCAAAAAAATGTTGAAAGTTGAATTAAAGTCGTATCATTCTTCATCTTTCCAGGACCACCAACAATTGATTTCAGTGAAGTTTGCCTCAAATCCACGAGTGTGAAACAGATGAACATCATTAACAATCTGGATCAGTATGTTCATGTGGTTGTAGAGGTGAGTATATACAAACAATCAGGGTTCTCACTAGAAAAAAATCCACACATGGTTCCCCCTCTGCGCAAAGCGCGTAATTTTCAGAAGTTTTTACGGAATAACACCTAAAGTTAGGTGTGGCAGCAGCATATGCTATAGCAAAAGGATGAAAAATACTTCTTGGTAAGCAGGAGTTGTCTACTAATGGCATTATAGTAAAAATACATTGCCAAAAAGCAAAACAATCTGTGACATTTATCATTAATGTTAGGATTATATACTCCAATATTTTTTTACACTTGTTGCCACGCATGGTGCAGCAATTTCACACATGGTTCTTCCTTGTCTGAAATCCTTTACGCATGGTATTGGAACCATGGGTGTTATGTACTGGCGAGAACCATGCAAACAATGAAAAGATATGTCCCTCAAGTTCTACCTATTTGAAGTGAGCTTCAATGCATTCTTTATTTCACAGATGGATTGCTCACGAAGCTAAAAGGAAGAAGAGAAAAAGGACTTTAATGCAGACTATAGAAAATATACTTTCTGTAAATTTCTATGAAATTTATGTCAGAAAACGGAATGCAGGAATTCTAATCTGCCTTCATTTAGGCTTATTGGGGATTTGGATGTATAAATGCATTTCACTTTTATACAAATGTAAATGTTAATTTCTTAAACACTGTTCATACTCCACCTTGTCATCAATTTTCCAACTCCTTGCTGTATCTTGTCTATGCCTTCCAAATCTCAAGTTTCTTGTTTGAACACATAAAAGCAATTATGAAACGAAATGTAAGTGATGTGATTTAGTAGTTCATCATGTTTGTTCTTTCTCCTAGATTGATTGTCGTGAGCTGAGACAGACCAGCCCTTTGTCCCAGGTAGTCCCACCAAACTGTAAGGCAGAGCTTCCTCTTATCTTTGAGTCAAACACCAGAGGAAAGTTTACCAGGTACATTCTTCATTTCCTTACCAAGCCAACTCTTCCATAATATGCCTTCTTTCTTATTTTTTTCAGAAAATAGTAAAATAATTGCAGACAATATGTGCTTTTAAAACTGCTTTGGCTGAATTTTATTTTATTACCTTTGATTGTATAAACTAGCTATGATCCATGAGATGTACATGTAAGCAATTCTTTAAATGATCCACACATAAAATGCCACATAGTGTTCCTAAAAGTTAATGCCAGTCAGTACCTATGACACATCCAATACAAAGTCTTCCATGAATACATACTGTTACTTATATCGAATAACTGTTATTTACGTCAGGCGTAAATTACATTCATGATCAACTTTATTCACTTACTGTGTAGGCAGGGCTCCACACTGACCTTTTTTGGCATGGGTTTCCGATTGAAATTCTGTGCTCTGTATGCCTTGAGCCGGGGGGGGGGGGGGGGGGGGGGGGGTGTGGTCCAGACATAAATTTGGGGGCCCGTGTATCCCTGGTGTTGAGCCCTCATTATAGCTCATCGAAATTACTTTCAGCTGTAAATTTTGGTTGATGGGTATCATAATCCATCACTCTGTAGATGAAGCATGCAGTGAAAACTAATAATATCATGGCAAATATTTCTTTATAGGAATGTGAAGTACACCATAAATGGCCATCATCGTGACCATGTGACTGTCTATGCTGATGTGGTACCCGTAGCCTTAGAACTCTCTACTGACATGCTGGAACTAACGCCAACACCAGGCATGCCAGCTGAAGCAGGTATGATGATATTTATCTTGGAGGATGGGACAAGGGATAGAAGGGCAAGATAGAAAGTATTGAAGGATGAATAGATTATTGGGGAAAACGGAAAAATAATCAATATAAATGGGACTGTTTTAGGAAGATTTTATTAGGAATATTCACTGGAAGTATATGGTGCATTAATTGGAATTAAGATAGATGAGAGGGAAAGGGAGAGAGAGAGAAGGGGGGGTGGCAATGATACATGCACTGACACAAACACAGAGTTTTGTGTGACTGAGAATTGAGGGATGGAATGTGACTGTTTTTATTTAACCCATTCGTGACAGGAATTATTTAAAGCCTAATTTGATCAGCTTTTATTCTTCAAATTGGCAACACCAACATTTTTATTTTATTGCTACATTTTTTCTGTAAAACGTCATGTATCTGAAATGAATATAAATTGATAGAAATTATGATGAGAAGTCAAAAAGTTGCCAATTTGCAGGGGAAAACAGTGATTTTAAACTTTCTATCACATTGTCAATTTAAGGATTTTAATGCTTATTTTCCTTTAAAAGATTTTCAGCATCAAACAACGAAAATCGATGCAATCAAAATGGGCACAGTACGTGTAGAATTTTTTGCTCTTTCTGCTCATGTATTTGGTGTGATTTTTAGGGCTTTGCATCAAAAGATATTAGGCCAAACCACAAAATGTGGACCTCTGTCACGAATGGGTTACATGTTGAATACTAAGCCCAAGATAGCTCAGGCTAGGATCTGTGGAAATTCCATGTTATACTGAAATCAAGTCGTATTCAACATGTTGAAAATTAATCCTAGGGTAAAACAAATTATCGTAAAAAACATCTGGTTCCTATTGTATAAAACTTGCCATTAATGGTAACTTTGCCATCAATGGTAACTTCCATGGAAACCTTGAATTTGATTGGCTGTTGAGCAATTTTAACCATGGTAGTTATTGATGGCAGAGTTACTATTAATGGTTTTATGCTATGGGGCCCTAGAGGGATAAAGAGATCTTTGAAAAGAAAAGAGTGTATGATTGTTTAATCCTTGTGATTTCTATGTTCTTGTCAGGTTTGCGAGATGTGATTCGTCTGGAGAACAAGAGGAACTATCCCGCTGAGTTCACATGGCAACCCATCCTTGGAGAGAGGGGTACAGCATTCTCTATCAGACCAGCTACAGGTAAGATGCGGGCCTTCCTAAAGCATTCATACTTAATGGGGTTAACCACCTAGACTAGTAACAATTTGTTGTTTATTCAGTCATTTACCCTAAAATTCATCTAAACTGATGGACAGACAATCAACCCAGTTGGCTCACATATCTCTTACAACAGGAACAGCATGAAAGGTCCTATCCAACAAGTATAGCTAAATTTCCTCTTTGCTCTCAGAATAATTAATAATAATAATGATGGTGATGATGGTTATGATGATGAAAATGAATGAATGAAATGAAATGAAATGATAATGATAATGATGATAAAGATATTACTAACAACATCATCAACAACAAAAATAGTAATATCTCGGCCCTGTAACACAAAGATTTGCAATCAATTGCAAAGTTGCAACAGCCAATCAAGACCATTGTTTCATGCACATCTTGCTCAAAAATGTGACCCTGGACCAATCAGAATGTTTGTTTTAAATTTGCGATTGATCGCCGACCTTTGTGTTAAGGGCCCCAGATCTAAATATTATCTTTAAGGCTTGCTCACTGGTTTCTCGCATGGTACACCCAGATGTCAAATTGCTCCATCAGAAATTTTCATGATGCGTAAAGAAAAATCTAATTTAATTCAATACATGATTCATGATTGAAAGTTATGTCAGATATGGACTTGCATCCTGTATTGGATCAATTTAATTTCAGCATTCAGCAAATGTATTGATAGTGGAAAGTCTAATGGGGTGTTGCAAGAAAGTTGCAATCGATTGCAAGTTGCAACTGATTGTCACTGGCCAATCAAAATCATTGTTGCATACATGTCTTCCTGAAAGGGCAGACCCTGAGCCAATCAGAATGGTTCTTTCAAAATTAGCAATTATTTGCAATTGATTGCAACTTTCTTGCAACACCCCATAAGCCTATTTGATAACCTTTGACCTTGTGTACAGGTACTGTGGAAGCCTTCAAGGATCTAGAATGTGAGGTGGTATTTCATCCTTCCTACCATGCCCCTGAAGATGGTGTCTTTGCTCTACAGGTGCATGGCGGAGAGACAAAGAAACTGAATTGTGTAGCCGATGTAAGTCCATCCTTCTTCTATTCTTGTATGTTTCAAGTTCCTATAACCTTTTGCCTACTGCAACCAGGTGATCCCTGTAGTAAGCCTGCATGGGGGAACTAGGAAATTCAGGATTCAAATTGGTTGAAAATGTTTACTAGCCTGTAAGAGGTATCTGTCACATTTCCCCCCTTAGTTACATACTTTCCATTCGTGACAGAGGGTCCACATTTTGTCGTTTGGTCTAATAACTTTTGATGCAGAGCCTTAAAAATCATACCAAATACATGAGCAGGAAGAGCAAAAAATTCTACATTTACTGTGCCCATTTTGGTTGCATCAGTATTTGTTGTTTGATGCTGAAGATTTTTCAAAGGAAAATAAGCGTTAAAATCCTTGAATTGGCAATGCGATGGACAGTTTAAAATCATGGTTTTTCCCTGCAAATTGGCAACTTTTTGACTTCTCATCATACTTTCTGTCAATTTATTTTTATTTCAGATACATGACATTTATAAGAAAACTCTAGCAGTAGAAGAAAAAATGTTGGTGTTGCCAATCTGAAGAATAAAAGCTGATCGAATTGGGTTCTAACTAATTCCTGTCACGAATGGGTTAAGTAGTGATGATGTATAATGTGATATTTTCCCCCTCATAATGTTTTTTTTTTTTGGCTTTTTAAACTGGTGTTTCTTTATATGTGCTTACGAATCAACATGCTACCTCTGATGTAATTGATATTGTTAGTGAAATTACTTTCATCAAAATACAACATTTACGGAAATGAGATAATGAGAGATAAGTTGCATTTCATTGAACATAGATTTGGATATTTAATTGATTAATTGATATGTAGTTTTGGAGCTGTCTGTGGCTGATTTATTTAATGGTTCTCTAATGATCAGCAACAAACAGATTAATAAATTAGAATCAAATGGCAGATAATGCAAAGTGATTCTTCCTATTCAAATTTCATTTATTATTCCATTTACTTGACTGTTATTTTATCCTTTTTTATGCACATATTTTAGCTTGGAGTCACTCAAGTGATGTTTATGGAGAGGCGGGTATTATTCGGTCAAGTCCCTCTTCATCTCACTACAACTAGGACTGCTGTACTACACAACAATAGCATCAACCATGCATACTTTCAGGTTACTATTAATCTTTATATATTTATGATTTTTTTTTTTTTGCTGTATTCTGTATTTGTAATATCCTTTCCACAAGTACCTGTGACTCAGCTCAGAGGCCATGAATGTTTTGTACACATAAATTGCTCAAATTGATATCTGAAGATAATAACAAATACAGCATTTGTAATGCGCCGTCGATCTAGTTGACTATTCTGATTAGATTCATTCAGTCTAAACTTCTTAATTTCTATATCTTACCTCTGCTGTATCATGGGAGGCACATCCTGCCCAAGTAATGTTGACTGTGGGAAAATGTGTTTGGGCAGAGAAGATTTACAATTTTTCTCCTAGAAAGAGAAGTAGTAACAGAAGCATTGACCTCAGGGGAGCGTTTCATGAAGAGTTTTGTCAGTGATTTTCACTGACTAATTTACTTTCAGCCAATCAGATGCGACGATTTTCAGTAGCTTATAACATTTGTTTGTGATTTTCACCGACGAAACTCTTCATGAAATGCTCCCCTGATATGACATTGATATCCGTGGAAGGTACTTTATGGTCTCTTCTTGGGCATACGACTAAATTCAATACGAAGACCACATGCTCCTCACATTGCATGCTTCTTTTTTTTTTTTTTTTCCCACATAATGTAATAACACAATTATAATAAACATACATATTCTTATTCTTGGAATAACAATATTTGAAATAAATTTGCATATGAAAAATAATACATTTTACTGTTTGTAAGTGTTAAATTAAATTAAGAAAAATAAATCAGTGGAGGAGTCTATTTAAAGAAGCAAAGCTTGTATTTTATAGACCCCTATCTGGCTTACAGAAATTATACAACAACAATAATGTAATACGAACGTATATGTGTTTATATGTTATTCCATTCCCCCCCCCCCCCCGCCCCGCGGTCCCGACTACAGAAAAGAAGGAGTAATATGACTTACATTAGTAAAATACAAAAACAAAAGAATGAAAAAAGAAAAAAGAATGAATTCAGAGAGAGAGAGAAAGGGAGAAAAATGGAGGGATGTAGATGAAGGATGAAAATGGTGAAGATGAGGGATGGAGGACAGGGAATTTTACATTACGATCACTTTTGCAAAGCTTTAGATCTTATTATAATGTTATTTTCATTAACAACCGGATTCTCTTTACAATCCTCTCTTCACAGGTTGTAGATCCTAATCCTGTCCCCGGCCTGAATGTTTCTCCGGTCCAAGGCGTTGTACCGGTAGGCGGAACCACGGAACTCAAGATCCATCTCACTCCTAGTGCAGTGATGAAGTTTGATACCAGGCTGGAGGTCGCTATCAGAGGCTGGAAGACTATTGATCTTAGGATGGGAGGTACAGTGGAGCCTCCTCTGGTCGACATTGATATTGTAAGCATTTTATTTTTCTAGCTCTTTAGGCTGTTTCCTAAATTTTTGCTGCGTAGTACCATAATTTTTTATGCAGAGCCCTCAAGTATATACCATGAAGAGTAGAAGAGTCTGTAATTTCTTCACAATTTTTCAATGTTTACTTTTGTAAACACATTTGCCATTTAGAGCAAAGAACTTGTAAATGTGAAAGGACTTCCTCATCCCTCAGTTGGCACTAACTCGAAAAGTTTTTCATTATGTTCTTTTTTTTTCCATACATATAAAACAATTTTTTATAAACTTTGGCAGTTCTGTCTGTTATCATTCTTGTAATATACACAACTAAAGCAAAAATTTTGCAACATAGTGATGCAATTCTGTAGATCAGGGTTTCTTTGTACATATCACTCTGTTCTTCCACAGCCATCTTTCCAGCTAGGTGGTGTATACTGTGGGTCTAGCTTGACTGTTCCTTTCAAGATCATCAACAGAGTGAGAACCAGGGCCAAGGTAGTGTTTGATCTCTCACGCTACAGAGATTTCTCTCTCAGATTCGATGCTGATGTCATGGAAGGTAAGCAAAGCACACCAAAAATAAAATGAAATATATGTATATGTTTTAAAGTGAATACACAATGGTAATTTTTTTTTAAATATATGATCGAGAATAGAATTCTAAGAAGAATAACATTGAAAATTTGATGATTTTCAATCGAAATCAATGCATTTTGGCTAATTTTCTCATAAAAAGTCAAGAGTTGACCAAAAAAAATTTGAGTATGAGGTATGACGTAAAAGTGGGTACCCAGCTTCGCGCATTGCAGTTGTGCTGCGCGCTGGACTGTACAATATGTATTATACTTTGCGCGCATTTTGCTAGAATGCGCGACAAGGTACCCACTTTGACGTCATTTTGACGTCAAAGTGGGTACCCGGTTGAAACTAGGTCACAGCTGAGGGGTAAAAAATATCCTGAAATCTTACCACATTTGGGGGTTTCCTTGGCAACACGACTTTAAAAAAAACTTTAGACAGACAATTTTCTGCTAATAAAATCATGCTTTTTTAAATGAGCTAACATTGTTTCAGCATTGGGTACCCCCTTTAAGCTTGAGTAATAACCTAGGTAAAAACTCTCTTCCTGCTTTTATTTTTATATTGTTATTTTTGTGTCGAGCGAGCCCCCCACAAGCTCTTGCGTTAGGGAACTCATCTTTTTATATTGCTTAATATTCTACTGTAAGATACCTATGTTGCAATGTATAAACTGAACAAAAATCATATATAAATCCTGAAATTCATTGGGAGAGAATAAATTTTTATTTGAATTTGAATTTGATCAGGAAATTACATGTGGAAAAGTGTATATTTAAAAAGGTATCTTCATAACTGTTATTTTAATGTATACTTTCTTTTGTGCCGCAGAATCTGAAGACACCATGAACCCGGGTGTCTTCAAGGTCACTGTGGGTGGGGAGCAGAACATCGACTGTGAGCTCAAGTTCAAACCCACCGAGGTCGCTTCCTACGACTTTGTGATTCCTGTCAGCATCAACCAGACAGAGGCACCCACTCCCGAGGGCACGCCCTTCCCTCCCACCCCTGCCCCGTCCTCCAAGAGCATCCAACACATCATAGCGCCCCGCCCAGTGGTGGTGGCTGTTTCCACACCCAAGAGGAGAATCATTGCCACCGCTCTGAGGCAACCCTTGCAGGTTTCAACTACAGAACTTTCCTTCACTCTGCCTTCAGGCTATTTGGAAATGGGTATGTGATGCACCTTTTACCACACCTCTCAAGATTTATTACATTAAATCATTTTTTGTAGATTATCAAAGCTTGCATGCAAAGAAGCATGTTATGTTACAATAAATACAAAGTTTATTTGATTGATTAATCATGATTAACCTGTTGAGCACAATTTCATTTCAGCATTACACAGATTTTCCTTACACCCTAGCCCAAGTTATCCAAGGCTCAGCATTTAACTACCCGAAGCATACCAGTACCTGTTCTGTACCAGATACCCCCCCCCCCCACTCCCTCTGCTGTGCATACACACGAAAGGCTTTTTCTTTTGTAGTGTTTCTTACATAGATGAATAATGAAGCTTTAGATAACCTTTTGATGTAGGATTATGAAAATTGCATTTATATTTTAAATGCCACCTAAACATTCTGTGATCATGATATGAATTATTAACTTTTATTCATGCTGTACTTCTGGCATCAAAGTGATGAGGTGGCATACAAGTAAACAAAGGAATAATCTGTGCATTGTCTTGTATGCTTGGTAACAATGCATCATCATCATCAATATCTTGCATTTCATTCTCCTTGTATCCTTCTTGTGTCATCCATCCTTCCAGGACTAGCTGGCACCACCCAACAAGGCCAATCCATCATGCTGGTCAACAACAGCTCCAAGAGACTCCAGTGGTCCTTTGACCTCAGGTCCTGCGGCAAGGCCATGGAGGAGGGCATCTTCCGCTTTGTCCGCTCCAACGGTGTGCCCTTCCTGACCTTTGAGAAAGGTCGTCAGGAGGTCAAGGAGAGTCTGGACCCAGGAGAGGTTTTTACCGTGGGATGTATGTTCTGTCCAGGTGAGTAAGGTCTTGATCATTTCAGTGGTGTCAGTGGATGTACTGACAAATCACTCACAGCAGCTACCACTGTTTCTAGGAAGAAATATTTGTAGTAGAATCCTTCTAAAAAGAAGGTGAGGAAGCATTGTGGCGCAATATACAGTGCATTTTGTGTTGTGGGGGAGAGGCCAGGACTGGATGCTCATACAGTAGATATGTCTTCATTTCAGAATAATGCATTCAGAGACTTTGACAGTCAAGTGACTCCATTTAAGCATCAAATTTAAGTCTGTGCATCATCACTGTGTTATCAGTGATTGCGTATATTCTTCTCCAGTTTGCACCAAAAAACATTGGAAATGCAACCCAGAGTTATGTCTGCACCCTTCAGCCTAGCACACACTGATATGCGTTTGACCTTAAACATTTTTTCTTCTCTTTGTCATTATCGTAATAATAATTAGTAACATTTATATAGCGCCTTTCGTCTGGATAAAAAGGGCTTGAGCCGTAGAATATGCATCTCAATTGTTTCAGTTACAAGAGTACATTGAATTGATATATGTACAGATCTGATATTTAATGAACCATCTTTTCTTTAACAGAGGAACCTGGTGAATTTCAAGCCAAGATCCCCATCATATTAGACGGAGCTACAGACAGACCCTACCAGTACCTCAACGTACATGGCATCCTCAAGTCACCTCATTTGACCTTTGACCCCCTGGCCATTGTTCTGACCCCTGTGCCACTCTCCACCAAGGTGTCGGCAGACTTCACCATCAGAGCTGCTGGCTTCAGAAAGTAAGCTTTGTTTATACTTAACCCGTTGGCTAATGAATTCACTAATTCCCATAGGTTTAATACAGGGACTGCCCAGTTCCAGTAGGCAACATGTTAACACGTTATGGTATGGACTTCAAGATGGAACTAAAAAAGAGCTCTCCAACCTTTCAGACCTTCAATACAATAGTTTATTGAATGACGTTCTGTTCGGATTAATATTTGATAAATGATGTATATCAGTAATTTTTTTTCCTGTAAATATAATGCAAAATGTGAAAAATAGTCTCATTAGACATGTGCAGATATGTTACCCCAATGAGCACCATGTGATTTCATTGTAACACACATTTTCCATACACCCTAGCCAGAGTTAAACTCGGGGCTTAGTGTTCAACATGTTAAATTCACTGAAGAGCAGACTCTCACTGAGATCTCTAATGGGCCTATTAAGTGATTCAAACATGTAGCTTCTCAAAATAACAAATTGACTACATGTAATACAAAAAGATACTTGTGGTGTAGTGAGGTGTGAGTGATAAATGAGGAATTGAAATAATGATGATGGATGGGGAGAAAATTCCCATGGCATAGAGCTGAAGAGAATGTGTTTAATTTTAGAACATAACAGGGAAACACCAAAGTGATATAATCTGCAAATATATAAAAATCCAGTGAATACTCTGGGACAGCTTTTTGAAATTTCATATTTCATATTTGAATTTCATTTTTTGAAAATTCATATTTCAAAAACATGCATTGGTTGTTTTTATTAATGTTGCAGAGAGACGGTGATTGATGTTGAACTTCCTGAGGTTGAAGTAGACGATGGCAGCAAGGTTTCCGTTCTGAGTGTTACGTTCCCAGATGGTCAAACCATTCAGCCTTGTAGCGCTGACGAAGGTCACAAGGAACCTTACGTTCTCAAGTGCAAGGTGACTTTCAGCTCACCCAAGCCAGTCTCCTTTACCATGCCCATCAAGTTTGTGGACTCTGTTGGAAGCAGGTTAGTAATGGTTGAAATCTCCTCTCATTGCACCTTTTTCATTTTTTGTGAGCTCCAGACAAACTTTCCAATCTTACTTTCACTGTCTATTTCTTATTCTATTTCACCTCATGTATATAAACATTGGACATTTCAACCAAAGATGTCTCATATCAGTGTTTTTAGAATTTGATTTCATTTCATAATAATCTCTTTGTTTTTCTACTACTTTTCCTTCAGTTTCCTAAATGCCCTGTAAGTTTTCTTTTTTTTTAATGAAAAGATTATATCAAAAACCTCAGTATTTTCCAGCAGGTGGTGTTTCATTTGAAAATGCTTGCCATTGAAACCTACAGGAAACATCTAAGGAACATTTCATGTATACTTGTCTAAAGGCTTCAATTTTTCTCTCTCATCAGTTTTAAGACTTTGCAAATTGAGATTTTGACTGGCAAAGAGATGCAGACTTTGATTCGTATCCACAATGTAAGATTAGCCCTAATCGTTCTACTCCCTCCAATCAATATTCCAGATTCTCCATTCCTGTGACGGCCACCGCCGACAACTGTCTCCTGGTGGCCTACCCATTTGTGGCCAAGCACCGGACAGACTTCCAGATCGTGACGGAGCAAGGCCACAGTCTGCGAGCTCACAAGACAGCATCCAGAGACTCTCTCAATCAGATGGGAGAGGCTATGATCATGCCAGTAGAATCGCCTAGCAGACCCTCCACGCATACGAGTACCAGTACGAGCTCTAGGTTTGGGGCTACCACGTCCACCTATGAAGAGACCGACAGTGTTACAGGTAGGGTTTAAGTTGCTCTTATCTTTCCTTCATTGCATCCCCATCTTAAGTTGATGGCATCTTTCACTCACTGCATTTGCCTTTGCAGTTCTACCTCAACACCGTGGTACCTGAACCCTGAAATGTGAATGTTAAAAAATTGTTGAGACTAACGTTTTCTTTCCTTTGAATAGGAAGAGGTACCTTATTGCAAAACTTATTCCGTTGGAGTGTATTTTATACATGTACCTAGTTGAGCAAAGAAACAGTAAAAGTGAAAACTTAGCTCATAAAGATGCATATAAAAATACATATATAACAAATGCACACAAACGTGATGGGAGAGAATGGATTGATAACCGTGAAGTCTTTCAAAGAGCAGTATGTTTTGAAACCCTGTATAAGATAAACTAAAAATTCTTTAGGTAATCTGTCATATCACTATGTGTGTGTCCATTCCTCCAGAATATTATTCAGCAAGACATATGTGATCTCTTTCTTGCAGAGTCCACTTATCGTAGCACACCTCGTGATGGTGCTGTGAATAGGGTTAACTACAGCAGCTCAGGTCCTGTCTATGATGACTCTCGTATGGGCCTGGCTTCTCGTTCCTTGGGCTCTGCAGCCTTCCCCAACGAAGATTCGGAGGAAGGGATCTTCCATTCGGAGGTTCTCATGGCTGTACAACGATGGATCACCCTCCACGGATGGTCAGGGGGACCTTTCCCAGTATCACTGCCAGAAGGACTGAGGAGGTATGAGAATGTGTGTAGATAGATTGTAGTGTGTCCAGCAAGTGGGCACAAATAGAAATATTATTTATAAACAGTATGGCAGTAGAGAACATACAGCATGGACGGTCAGGGGGACCTTTCCTATTATCACTGTCAGAAGGACTTAGGAGGTATGCTATTCTAAGATGTCTAAAATATGATTTATATTACAGAATCAAACAATAGCATTTCAGAGAGATATCACTGAAGGTTTTCATTTGGCTCTCATGAGAGTTCTTCTGAATGCTCAGAGAAGCTACCCTTGGGCTTTTATTACATAAAAAGTGCTGTTAATAACCCTCTCTTTCTATTGTTTAAAAAGCAGTCAGTGAGACCGTGGTATTTTCGCACATTTTGGTCAGTTATTTTCCTTCTACACCGTGCGATTTGGGCTTTCAGGTTCATGCTTACAGTTCAAAAGTGCAAGACAGAAAGCTGAAGTATGCTTCTCTTTGGCCCTTTTAAGCACAAAAATTTTGCATACAAATGGCATTAAATTCCTTACAAAATGTATTAATTTGTGCAACATTTCTCTCACAAGAAATTTTCGAAAAGCAGATTTTAAGGACAAAAAGAAATTTAGGAGGTAAGGCATATAGTGTCACTGTCTTTGTTGCTTGAAATGGAAAATTGTTCATTTTACTGCAGTGATGAATAGGAAGTGGAACAGATTGTTGTACATGTCGAGTGGGATTGATGAAGTAATGCTGTGATTTTGCAGGACAGAACATCATATTTATCATGTAAATTGGTTTACATACTGATGAAATATAAACTGGAAAAAAAAGGATTTTGAATACTGGAGCAAATCTTTGATAAAATGCTTATGATTTGTTACTACATGTACTTTCAAAAGTGTTTCAGTGAAACAATATATATTCGAGTTTTTGAACCTCTTACAATTTGTCAGTGTGTTTTGATTGTTTATGTCATCAGGAACTGTTGATAGTGTTGTCATCTTAAAGTGGTCATTGATTATATGTTGTTGTTATTTGAGACAATTTCAACGTTTGCTGAGATACTATTTGCTGTGCCCTCCATGTTAATGTACCAATCATCTTACCTGACTTTCACCTTATTATGCAGGCCTAATGTATGTATGGATTATTTTTCAGTTTGAGAACTTTTTTTTTAAATGAGAGGGTGGGGGAGGGATTCGATGAGGTTTAAATTATTGGAGGACAGTTCAGGGGATATTTGTTGTAGAGATTAGGTGGGGGGGGGGATGTCCAGGAGTGGTATGTGTAGTTCAAAGGCTTGTCACACTACCTGTATAAATCATACAGTATATCCGAGAACTACCAAGCCAAAGAATACTCCAATCCAAGCCAGTTACATGAAATGAAGTCAAAGAGCATAACGTTTATTGGAATTGTTCTTCTTTATTACAGTGGCGTATCCAAGGGCTCAGCTGCTGAAGCAGCCAGAGACAAGTCAAGCCAGAGCTCCCCAGCCTCCAACAACCAGAAGAGAAGCTACACCAAGACCATCTATGACCTAATGGCTCATCTCAGTGGACGATTGGTACCGGGTATTCCCATTAACCAGGCCCTACCAGGAAACCCCACCGAGAGGGTTCTACAACTACACTGGCAGCATTCGACTCTACTGACATTCTTAAGGTAGGGTAGCATTGAATTTGATTTCAATTTTTTTTTTTTCTTATGCCTCAATGAATTGTCATGCATATTTGGTTATTTAGGTCTGACTGCATCGATTACCTTTGGTGTTCTGTTCGTGCATGCATTTCTGAAATCAAGTGCTCTCAGAAAGTTTAGGACACCTGTTAGCCTGGTGATGATAAACCTGATTCTGTTACTGATGATTATGACCTAAACTTTTTAACTAGCATTTTCTGAGGAGGTCAAACAGATACCTCAGAACCTTTCTTTAAAGCTAGCTTATGAAAAATGTTCATAAATTTTAGGGCACAGAAGCGTTTACTACTGAGATAAAAAAAACTTAGCTCTTATTTTTTTACTCGTACATAAGAAAATAAAGTTTAACACGACTTCAAGTAAACCAGTAGGAAGAAGGGGATCTTCTGTTCATAGGCATACCTCTAACTTCTTGTTCCTACCCACAGGAGCCAAGGAGCAGGTGTAGCTGGTATCAAACCAGAGTACCTCTTTGAGCCTCAGGATTACCAGCGCTGGATGAAGCTCCAGGAACAGGTGCGTGAGAAGAAGAAAGCCATGCAGGAAGGCAAGTCAACTGTCGCTATCAACATCGAAGAAGAGCCGCTGGATGAAAGCCTGTTTGAGTCTGTCTCAAAGAGAGCATGGACTGACTTACTGCTGCAAACCATCAAGGTACAGAGATTCGGGGAAGGAATAATCTAATAGTTCTGGAAAGGGAGCATCGTAGTTAGAGGGAAAATACACCACTTTCTCTTTTTTGATCAGGAGGCATTTCATCAACATTTGTCCACTGACAAGTTGTCAGCACTACAACTTTATCAGTGGCTGACAAGTGATACCATATATAAGACTAGTCAGAAAATGTCGATTAAAACAGACTGTAGTGGTGAAAATTACTGACAAGACACTTGATGAAATGCCCCCTAGGAATAGGTTGGACATTACTTTGTTCTTTCTTTTCACTATCTATCTGATGTGAGCATTGTATGGCACTTGCAACATTTGCTTTGTACTTTATTTGTCCAAGTTACATGGTTCAGATTAGGGTTGCAACTATGTTTTTCATACCATATGTAGGAGGGGTTTAGGGTTAGTGATAAAGATAGATACCTTCAAACAACTCAGTACAGGGTTTAACTATTTGATTAATGTAGGAAGTTTATTGTCATAGGTTGTAGTCTTGAAAGTGATTACACAATGGTAAAAAAAAAATTGATATATGATCGAGAATAAAATTCTAAGAAGAATAACATTAAAAATTTGATGATTTTCAATCGAAATCAATGCAAAATGTTCTCATAAAAAGTCAAGAGTTGACCAAAAAATTTGAGTATGAGTTATGACGTAAAAGTGGGTACCCTGCTTCGAGCATTGCAGTTGTGCTGTGCTCTAGACTGTACAATATGTATTATACCTTGCACGCATTTTACCTGATTCTGCAACAAGGTAACCACTTGTACGTCATTTTGACGTCATTGTGGGTACCCAGTTGAAACTGGGCCACAGCTGAGGGGTCAAAAATATCCTGAAATCTTACCACATTTGGGGGTTTCCTTGGCAACACGACTTTTAAAAAAAAAATTAGGCAGGCGATTTTCTGCTGATGAAATCATGCTCTTTTAAATGAACTAACATTGTTTCAGCATTGGGTATCCCCTTTAACATTAGAAAAGCACTTGAAATATCTTTAAACTTTATTACAGGTCTTGGTTCTAGCAAGGATCACACCACGTCAGTTCCGTACCCTACCCAGCCCTGGCAACGTCAGCCTCCCATCTATCAACCATGATCCATTATGTAGTAACATCTACTCTGTAGGGGAGCGCATCCTTCTCTCATGGCTTAATCATCACTATGAACACCAGAGGCATAAGATATGGAACAACTGTGATAAAGGTAAGAGTGGTTATGACCATCCCTCCCAAATCACGGTTCTACAGTTTTTCGATATTGATTGAATGATAAGTTAGAAACTTTCATTTCTTTACATTAAGCGTATTGTTACAATTCACAATGCCTTTCAAAGAACAAAATTACCAGATTGTCCATAAATTTTCCTTAATTTTCCTGTGAAAGAGTGATTCTCATAATTCAGTTAATTTAGAAAAGCAAAGACATTCATTTTCATAACATGAATTGATAATTTCATCGTCTTCTTGTATGTTTAGAAGCATTTTTTTTTCTCACAGATGAAATAAGATTAATCCCAAACTTAGTCCTGTTGTGATTAATTTTCCAGTTACAGTAGGACCTTCCATTGACATGATTTCTTTCATTGATACCAACATTGTGATCTGTTATGAAAACTGAGTGTTAAGTTTGATGTTATTATCAAGGACATAGAGTGCAAGTATTGATGGAAAGAATACATGAAAATTTTCTCCAATTTTTTTTTCCTATTTACATTCTCCTCTTTTATTAAAGATTTCTTTGTTTCATTCTTTCCTATTCTTTCCTTTTTTCTTGTTTTTTGAATGATTTTTCATATGTAACAGTCCAGAGACATTTTTCTTTGCATGAACTTTAATTGTAATTACGATGCATGTTATTTCTTCTCTCTCTTCTTTCGTTGATTTTTTTACACACATTTTTTAGCCTTTCTGAAGTTGTACAATCCTCCTCCAGGTATTTGGATGATTCTATATTGAAATGTGTAATATGTAGTTTCCCCGTCCTCTGAGTAATGCAACCCCAGCTATGAATCGCAAACCTATTATATGCCTGGCTTGTACCTTCAGACTCCTTCCTCCTCCCCCCCCCCCCCCCCCATAAAAAGGCTCTATGCTAAAGAGGAGTTTTTATTCATGCCTGTGTCAAGTATACTTACATCTACAAACTTAACTAATGAATGTGTCATCTAAGATGAATCTTTCTTCAAGTAGAGGTTAACGTGGTAGTGGCAGAGTTTAATCAACAATACATTAATGCTCTCTCTTTGCTTAGGTGTCGTCAGCATTTTCAGGAATAGTGTAACTCTGTATTCTCATACAACTTTCATCCTAAGAAAAATTAGGATATCTTATCTATATTTTTTTCCATATAAACTGTATTATTATCAACTGCAATTAACAGATTTAACATGTGGGTACTAGTATGACTTACATGGTCACTTAGAGTATCAATCCAATTTGGTGACGGGATGCTAGCAAAAGTAGATAACTTGTGTTCTGTGTTATAGATACTGACATATTTACATTTATGTTTAGAAAGAAGTTAAAAGACACTTTCGTATTAATTTTGTTGTATGAATAGAGTACGTTTTAACCCATAGCAGTACAGTGTTTCCTTTTAGTAACTCTTTTGCAGTATCTTTTAATGTAGAATGTAGGAATCAAACATTATCCATAAGCAGAAAGAGCAAAATCACGTGAAAAGTATGATTCCATTTCCAGTTCAGTATGTTGTGCTGTTCTCGACTAAGAGCTATTTATAACAATGAACCATTACAGTCTCTAAATTGGTAACACAGTGTAAAATGTAATCACTACAAAGTAGCAATATTTTCATAAATTTTTGCACTTTTCATTCACATTGGTGATACATAATTTTCATTTTTTCAGACTTTGCAGGAGTGGCAAACAAAAATAACTTGCCAATTTGAGGATGAAATGAAATTAATTGCTGCCAATTTGCAGAGGGGGAAAAATTAACCTCTTGAGATAACTATGTACTGCTATGGGTTGATCATCATCTTCATAAAAGATGGAGAAGAAACCGAAACCATGGTGATATAATCTCCCATGAAAACTAAAAGTGTTAAATAAAGTTACAATTTATTTAGGTGTGTTTTATCTATTACCCTGTACAATATTGTTTGTGGTGTTTTTTCAAAATCAATATACAAGCAATGCATCGAAGCACCAAATATACCGCTCCCTCCATGATGTCCTATTTGATGTTTAATATTAAAAGGAGAGAGGGGGAAAAAAAGCTTGATTTGGCATATAATCCCTAAAATGAGAAGTCTGCTGAGCTTGGAGATACGTGTACATATTCATGTATGCCTTGATGTGAAAAATGTTGCTTGTTTTTTTTTTTGGCTTTTTTTAAAGCCTCTCTATTATTTATGAAAATGTGTTGTGGCATATTCTAGTGACATACAGTAGAAACACATGTACATGTCTGTAGAAAAGTCAGTAAAAAGGCAGTAGCACTTGTGTAGAAAAATTTATGTACAAGATGCTATAATGATATTAAGAACAAAAACATAGTCAAAGTGTTACAGTAGAGATCATTTTCATTAACTATCAAAAGGGCGTACCATTGATAAGTGTTTGTGGGGTATTACTTGCAGAAGAGTAAATTATTTTATCATGTTCTTGATATATTTTTTTCTGTTAACCATTATTGTATAAGCAAATATTTTAAGCATAAAGATATTTCAGGAATTTGGGACAGTCTTGATATATTTTATAGCAAGTAATTATTTTTACGTTTTGAATGATGTTTATATAGTTACATATGGGCGTTTATTGAGTTGAAATTTTAGCGAGGACACGATCACGAAATTAGCGAAAATTAACTTAATGGCAAAATTTCAGCTTATACAGTATTGCATGGCTTGCCAAAATGTTTGCAAGGGTCATATTTTCAGAAAATATGTAGAACTTATTGATGCAGAATGGTGTCAGAACCAAAGGAACATGGTTGCTGATTCATGTGCTTTGAATGAAGTATACCAGGGTCTTAACACCCTTTTCTTGCTTTATCCCGATTGATATATGTATGTATATCTGTTTCTTTCAGGTGGTGTTCCTCCATCACGATGGGTTGTCAACTTTGATTATGATCTCTTGGATGGACTAGTCTTAGCCGCAGTCCTTGCTGCTCATGTCCCATTCCTTGTAAGTATAATTTTTAATAGAAAAAGAACATATGAAATTGAAATCTATGCAGTATTAAGTAATTACTCCAACTCTGCTTCAATACTGCCGTGGCAGTTTATGTAACAGAAATTAGATAATAGAGATGTGTGTTATAAGAATTTGACATACTGAATAGATTAAACAAAAATTATGGTCATTTTTAATTTTCTTTTTTTTCTTCTTGCAGTCTTATAAACGGATCAATTGTCTAAGACCCAGTGATTGTGTGATATCATTTGAAATAGGAAATTATTTTTTTAAATATTTTATTTATTTATTTTTGTGTATTCTAAAATCTATAATTCATATTGGTAAAAAGGATATGCTCTATTTTCCACTTACTCGTTTTGCAGGTGTGAATTATACAGTACAGTTTATATAGTAAAAACAATTACTTTTTTTAAAATTCATGTTTTGTTGATTTTCACGATTACAAATGGTACAAATTAAGAAACAATTACAATGCATGTAAAAAGATAAAATCGATGATAACAGGAATAATAAATAGAAATAATATCAATAATAATACCAAAAAAATTCAATATCATCTAGTTCAGTGAACAAAACATGTAAAAGCAATCACTTGATTTGCCTTTTGTTTTCTTGAAATTTTTCTCACAGATCAAGACTCATCTACAAGGAATGTATACACATCCGTCTACAGCAGAGCAATGTCTTCACAATGCTCTCAAGGTTGTCACTGCTTTCAGGTTTATTGGACTTGATTATGATATCCAGGTAAGATGTCCTTTGGCAAGATATGAATCTGCATTTCTTCGCTGGGCTGACGAAACATCGTATCTCAAAAATGTGGAATGTTTTGGAGAGCCAAAAAACATGGCTCCCTCAGCATTACCACCTGTGGTAATTTATCAGTTGTTGCCTAATCTTGATGGATGGGCATGTGAGGGTTTGAAAATACGTTTCAAGTCTTCCTAGCTATAAGATTATGAAAATAACTAAAATTTCACCAAAAATTGTCACCCCAGCAACAATTTGCCAACACTCCACCCAGGTGTTAAGTGGGTACCCGGTAGGATACGAAATTCATGGTTCGTTTAGCATTGTGAGCATCTGCAAGAGTTGCCCGGCTGGAATGCTCCCCAGGGAGTGGAGAAGATGCATACATTTTGTGTGGTCAGGCCTGAATCCAATGACTGGGGTAATAATATTGCTGTAAAGCACTAAGAGGCATCATAGAGATGTAATAGGTGCTTTAAAAATTCCAGAATATTATTATTGTTATTATTGTTATTATTATTAATTATTTTTACAGTGGGTTTTGAAAAAAAAATTATGCAACATTCATATCAAATACTAAGGTATGTTTTTCATAGGTACATCTAAACTTTCATGTTTGTTTGTTTGCCCCCCGCACCCCATGATCGATTTCTCTTCATATCAATGCTCATTGTACATACTGTTCCTCTGCCATGTCCTCTTTTCACGGAGGTTTTTAAATAAATGTATATCATCTCCCTATAGCTGTAAATTCTAAAATATGAAAATAGTTATGTCTTTAGCATGAATTTGTCCTTTGGAGCCCTAATCTGGGTCGCTAGAATGGGGTCTTTCCATTTGAACCAGCAACAAAGTACATTGGAACAAAATTACACATCCTATGTGTATGTCATGTACATTGTATGGTATATAATTTTCAAACTAATGTGAAAACCAGGAACTTTGGAATACAAGAAACTTTCATGAAATTTGCAGATGGTCAAGATAAGTTTCATACTGCTTAATCAGTAAATCAAAACAAAGTTATTTCTAAGTGAATCTCTCTTCACAATAAATGTCATTAATAAGAATTTGCCATGTTTATGCCTTTGCAGATACAGTAGGTGTTTTCATATACTTTGTTGGTAGTATAAAAAAACTGTTTCTAATCACCTCTACTGTTTTATTCCATGTTCTGCAGGCCATAGATATCACAGATCCCAACCCCATCTCACTGATGTTACTATGCCAGCATCTTTACCAGAGATTGCCTCAGTACATGCCTAAGACTGCTGTGGAGTTCACCACCTCGCTTCATTCATCTGTTACAAGACAGGTGGGTAGATCGATATGCAGTGAAAGAGTTGCGATTGGCCTGCTTTTCAGTGAAAAGAACAACCTGTGTATTAATCTATTGAGCGTGATTTGATTACATGTATAACAAACATTTTCCATAGACCCTAGCCCGAGTTATCTCAGCTTTATAATTGTTCAACTCAAAGCTAAAATTCACATTTAATCATTAGCTTTCTTGTAGAGTGCTCATTTCCTGCACAGAAGATGCTCAAAGCACTTGTTTTATTCTATACTTAGCTATTTTATTGATTTTGGTGCCCACAGCATTTCAGGACTTGTTTTATTCTATCTGGGCCCCATTGCATAAAGCATACCATTAATGGTAACTCTACCATCAATGGTAATTACCATGGTAACATTGCTCAGTAGCCCATCAAATTCAAGGTTTGCTTGGAAGTTAGTTACTATTGATGGCAAAGTTACCATCAATGATAAGTTTTATGCAACATGGCCCAAGTGTAGTACCCATTCACTATCTAGCTGAAGAGTAGAAAATGTAGCTTAATGTTTTGCCGAGCAGAATATGTGCCCTACAAAAGCAGGATCTTTGTATCTCAAATCAAGTATTTTCACCACTTGATTAAGACACCTCCCCACTAGTTAATGTTAAATATCTACCCTTTAATCTTCAAACAGGTGCGACTAACAAACCCCAGCAGCAAGCCTCTGACCTACCATGCCATGGTTGCCGGTCGTGATGCCAGGGACTTCAGCCTCCCTCGTGGCAGCCAGGTCCTGATCCATCCTAAAGGCAAGCAGGACCTTCCTGTCATCTTCACAAGTCGATTCCTACGCCCTGCTGAAGCTGTGCTGGTCCTGGTTGGAAGGAGGGTTGGAGCTGCATGTGGGACTACACTGGTCTTCAATCTGAGAACCACTATAGATAACATCACACCAACGGTGAGTTGATTCACCTTGCTCTCAAGAATGGCCTAATGTTATTGTACTTCCACAAAGTAGACTCAGAGGAAATTGTAATGTTTTATGATAGAAGACACTGGAATTAATTATTGGGGAGGAGTAAGAAGTTTCCTTTAATGTCCTATCAAAAAAATGCACTTATTAAGTATTTATACTATATATATATATATATATATATAAAGTAGATAGTGTTCTGCTCGGAGTTGGTGATATCAAAAACTACAAAAGGAATAAAAAACTCCGTAAACCAAGGAAATTTCACGAATTTTCGCCCTTAGGGCTTTATCAAGTGTTTAATATCTATTTGAAAATGCGTCGTTTATCATGATCAGTAAACAGTGCGCACACTCTGCTGAAGTCCTAGGCGTACAGCGCACCAGACAGAGTGGCGCACATTACGTAACAAAGAAGTACATGAGCTCAAATAAAGTGAAAGAGACGGAAAAAAGGGGAGAGAGAAAGAAAGAAAACAGGGAGGCAGATAGAAGAAGTAGGAAAGCTGAAGCCTGCGAGAAAGAAAGGAACTGAAGGAAGAAGAAAGAAAGAGAGAAAGAGAGAGAGAGAAGAAGAGAAAAAAGAAATAGGAGGAAAAAGAAAAAGAGGAAAAGGAGAGAAAAAAAAAAAGAGAGAGAGAGAGAGAGAGGAAAAAAAACAAAAAACAAAAAACAAAAAACAAAAACAAAACAAAACAAAACAAAAACTGGGAGAAGAGGAGAAAAGGGAGAGAAAAAAGGAGAAAAGAGATAGAGCGAGAGAAAGAAAGAAAGAAAGAAAACTGGAAAAATGAAAAGCAAGGACAATGACAACTAAACTAAGAGTTCATCGGAAAGGAGCGAAAAGCAGCGTTGATACCGTTAGGTTGGAGACATCCTAGGCGGTGGATGATGCGTTCTTCTCGGATCTTGTGTTCCTCATCACTCGCTCCAGAACATCTCATCACGCCGCAGATTTTGAAGTTTGTGATGGAGTGCCCCGGGAGATGAAAATGTTGTGCAACTGGAAGCCCTGTCGTGTGCAGTCGGATTGAGCGTAGATGTTCATTGGTGCGATCGGCCATCCTCCGTTTAGGTAATGTTTACGTAATGTGCGCCACTCTGTCTGGTGCGCTGTACGCCTAGGACTTCAGCAGAGTGTGCGCACTGTTTACTGATCATGATAAACGACGCATTTTCAAATAGATATTAAACACTTGATAAAGCCCTAAGGGCGAAAATTCGTGAAATTTCCTTGGTTTACGGAGTTTTTTATTCCTTTTGTAGTTTTTTATATATATATATATATATATATATACTTGTCATGTCTTCATCATTCTAGTGTGCTGCCCTTTGAGAACTTTGTGTTTGAGCTAAAAGAGGATTGTTCTTTTGTTCAAAAATACATGTAGTCATGTTCATGTGTTGCAACAACTTTTCTGATTTGAAAACTAATATTTTTGTGCACAATTTAAGGATTTGACTAAAAATAATGATTTTCTTTTAATTCAAATCTTGCAAGAATAAATATTAGATTTGTTTGATAACCCAGTGAGCCAGAGGGGGATTCAACTAAAAATGAAGAGGTATCCAGATAAATTTTTGACTCTTCATATTAATGTTTTTTTATATGAAATATGTTTTCTCTTCCAGGCTACCATCAAGTGTGAATCACCGTGCTTTGAGCTACAGAAGGTGGACGTTCCCATCATCAACCCATTCAATGAGGCCGGTGAGTTCCGCATCGTCCTGGTGGAGGCCAAGACTCCATTCCCTGGTAGCGATTCCAAGCAGAAGGGCCTCTTGAAGAACACTAAAGGCACTACCAGGAAAGTCAGGTCCAAGACTGATCATGGGCAGAAGAAAGAGAGAACGCCAACCCCACCAAAGGTGGAAGATAACAGCATTGATCACAACATATTTGAACGTAAGCCACTTGATTATGCAAATATGTTTAGAGCTAGTTTAGATTGGGAACCACTGAAACAGACATTATAGTATCTTGCCTTTTTTCATAATTGTTGATTTGATTTGATTTGAATTTATGTTTCCGTTCTTGTTGTTCTGTAACAAATAACAATAAATCATACATATGTGATAATGAATATCATTGAAATATGAACAATAATAATACAGAAGCATGAGTTAACACAAGAATTTATTGAAGTAGCCAAAGTTATTGGTAAGGAATTTATAATTAAACAAATGTGGTGGAACCTGATCTAAAAGCATTGCTTGTAAGATACAAATAGGGATTTTGCTTAGAAATTTATTATCAAGAGTTATTGTGTAATTCTTGAAACTAATGAAAACTTTTACTTAGACATTTGTTCTTTTGAAAGGTTTGTTGTTGTTTTTTTTCCTCTTGTTGCCTTTCCTAAGGCTTTATTGTTCTGATTCAAATGAACAATAATATACTATAAATCCAATAGATACGAAATGTGTGAATTATTTAAACCATCAATGTAATCTGTAAAAAATGTTGGAAAATATACAAATACATGTAAATTAATTTCTATATTTCTTCCATTATTAGGTATTTTTAGTTTTCTTTTAATTTCAATTACAATCTTTCCAGGTGTACACATAGAGTACTAAGCAGTGTAACATAGGTACTACCCCCATATTAATAATGATAATAATGATAATAATAATAGTGCATTCTTCTGGCACTCCATTGATAGAAACTGCATGAACGAAATCCCTGACTGCTGTTTGTGAGAGAAATTCATATTTACAAAGCAAATGATATTTCTCCCCCAACCCCTTACAGAGGATACCAGCGACACCCTCGGCTCATTCTACTGTCCCGACCAAACAATCAAACTGGACAGCAATGGACCAGGGATCGTTACCATTGACTTCTTACCTTTCTACACTGGCAAGCGTCAGTGCAGTGTGCTGTTCATAAGCGAAGCAGTGGGAGAGTTCCTCTACTCCGTGGAAGCTACCGCTACCCTTCCCCTCCCGTCTCACCTCCCATTCGTGCCAACCAAGCACAGCGTAAGGATCAGCAGTGCAGCAGCAGCTGGTAGGTTTAACCAATATGCAATAACACAAGGGTTCTTACATGGTGAATACCTTCAGCACAAATTGACTGAACTGGCATGAAGGGCTCTGTGCTAATGACTTGTTTCATTGAGTGTATACACTACCATCCTTGTTCCAATTTCATATAGCTTGTGAATTGTGCAATTAATTTACATTACATGTTCTCTTACCCTACATCTAATTGTGGGAATATTTCTTCTTCATTTTTTCCAGTTATTCCATTTATTGCCAAACTGTATACAGTTATTTGATACTGTAGTGGTACTTCACAAGATATGAACTCATTGCTTCAATTCCTGTCCATATGCTCCCGAAGATCAATATATTAGCAGTGACTCCTGCATTCTAGATATGATTATTGATGTTCTGTAAAGGAATCTGCTTCTTCATGGTGTTTTGTTGCTACACAGCAACCAGCCATTTTATACAGTTGGATGCACCAAAATCTCTTATTCCTTATCAAAGTGCTGTTGACAGGCCTTTCCACATCTTGTACAACATTTTAAGAATGTTTCTTTTCATCTCTACTTCACAGGAAATGGAAGAGGTCTATATGGCGGAGATGATCGCATTATTTACTGGCGTTGTGACAGTAACTCCATCCTTAATGAGGAACTCATGATACCCATCAGCAACTCGGCTCGCGAGAGGGCGCTTGTCGTCGCAGCCCAGCAGCGCATGACAGACACCGAGATCCGTCGCCGGCAGATGACCGGCACCTTGGCCTGTGGCTCTGTCACTGCAGCCATCGCTGCCCTCGGACTCTCAGATAACCATGTAGTCAACGCCAACCCATCGACAGTCACCTTCAACACAAAACAGGAGCAGAAGAGTGCTGAAGGCACACGCTTCAGTGTGGAAGTCAACTCGGAGTTCTTTAAAGCACCTCAGCATTTCTTTGTGCCGTCCCCACTCTCCAAGAAGCCCAAGTCGGCAGGGGAGATCGTCAAGAATGGACACAGGGTTGAAAGATCACCAGCAGGGCTTGTAGGGAATTCAGGTTAGAAGGCAATCTCTAGCATATTCTTCTTACATGTACATTAGGACATTAATCCCTGTGGGCCACCTTGTTCTTGGACAAATTTCAATTTCAAACTTCCTGAAGTGATAGTTTAACTTAACATGCTTTGCTTCATTGATAAATGGGGTATAAAGTAGAGGTTCCTTTCATGGCTATATATGTGATGTCAAAGGTAATTGTTTCTTTTGGGGGAAGAAAAATGAAGACCTCCTTTGTCCAAACACATTCACTTTAGTTCTTTTCTTGAATTTGCTGCCCATATTTCAGAAGGGGCTAACAGTGATCAACAAAAAAGTAACACAGAAAAGGGCACTGGGATGGTTATGTTTTCTCATCCATATACCATCATATAATGCAAGTTCATGCAAGATGTACCATTAGATTTCACTTTAAAGTGTGACTTTTAAACCACAATGCTTTTAGCCAGTACATGTACATAAGTTATATTCAGACATTGCATCAATTAAAGGGGGGAAAAAGGGGGGTAGTGTTGGCTTCAAAATGACCCTTGGCTCATTTCTGTCATTGAAACAAGTGAAATAACTAGCACTATACATGTAATTATCCTTCTCTTCCAGGTGTGATCATAGACGATGGTGTCATACCCCTACCGATCCGCTTCGTACCGAAGGGGGCAGGCCATTACCCGTGTAGAGTAGTGCTTCGCTCCCCTAATGACATCAGGGTGTATCAGATTGAGTGTACGGTCAATCCGGAAGGGACCGTGGCTCAGATTGAATTCACTGCACCAGTCCATCAGTCTGTGTCGCAGAATATCCCTATCGTAAGTTTCACAAGTGGGTTGCTGTATTTAAAGCTATCACAATTCCTTTGCAAGAAAACCCACATAAACCGAGACAACTAGCCAAGCATGATATTCTTATCCTTCTTGATTCATTAATCAGCTATGATATTATTTCTAACCTAGACATTTGGCAGTTATCTTTCGCTCTACATTACTTATATTGAGTTCTATTTTATATTGTGGTCAATTTATTTTATACCATTAACATACATTTGTAACTTGGGTAATATATACCTTTTAAAACAAAAGTTTGCATTTATATCTGTTTGTTGATTTCGAAGAGAAAAAATTTCTAAATTATTATAATTTTCTCATGTCTTACAATCAATGGATGATATTTCAGTTATAAATCATTTAACCCATAGACAACAAATTGATTTCAGTATAGCACATATTACATATAGACCCCAACCCAAGTTATCTCGTGCTTTAGTGTTCGGCAGGTTAATTCTTCATATGTAAATACAGTATTCCAATTGATTTATGAATAAGATATGAATCTTTAACTGATCATGCATGTTGGTTCTATGCAATACCAGGTAAACCAGACAAGTATTGACTGGCCGTTGAAGATCAGTATTGAAGGAGTAGGCTTTCATGGACCTCCATTCCTCATGGCTAAAGCCCAGCAGATCACCTACTACCCACTAATGTTTAGACCTACCTTCGAGTCTTTCATAACGGTAAGTTTTTATGGATGTTATGGTGAGCAATATGTCTGTTTTGAGCTAGTCGGACATCATGAGATGTGGGTTCATCCATTCATGACGGAGAATCCATGGTATGTGTTTGGGCCCAATAGCTTTAGATTGCCGAGCCCAGAAAAATCATACCACATGCATGAGCAGATAGAGCAAAAATTCATGAAAATTTCGATTTAAATCATTCTCTTTCCACCATGTTTTCTTTTTTTTGGGGGGGGGGGGGAAGGATGGGGGTGTTTGTTTGTTTGTTTGTGAAGAGGAAGTGATGATAACTGATGGCATAGGAAAAAGACAAATACAATGATCTGTGATATACAATCAACATACATCATTTGTTTTTATTTTTGAAAATGCAAACAAGACTTTTTGCCAATTATGTGTTTACTGTGTAGAAATACTTCAGTAACACCATGTGGTAGCCTTAGTGCAAGGCTGTTGGTATCTTCTTCAACAAAAGGGCCCACTTATATGTATGGGGCATTTAGAGGAATTAGAGAAAAGAGGGGAAAAAATGATAAAAGATAAAAAGAAAAATACTTGTGTTGTAATAAATGTTCTTAACTCATTTAACTATGATAATCATATGCTTCTTTAGAAGAGAGGTGGAAGAATAAAATGGCTTGGTCCAGTCAATTTCAAAGTAAGAACAATACTTACATGTAATAAGTGGCATGCTAGTAAACTCTTGTAAATTTTATGCACAGGGCACCTTTTACACTTTATCTTGTATGCATTTTGATTTGATTTTGAGTTTGATTTGTTTCCATGTTCATTCATCTTACATCAGTTCAAGTGAAGTAATACCAATGATAACACATTTGATAATCATGTGTATGAATGTACTGTACTTACCACACATTTCGTATGTTGTCTGTTGTTGATGTATGCATGGGTCCATTGCCATTTTTAGACCTTTGTTATCCTCTTTAAGTGCTTTTCGTTAATGTCTATTTGTGTACATGTATATTTTGGTGTTGGAAATCAAAAGTAGTCATGTCTAGTGGCTGAACTATATCTATAAATAAAATGGAAAATGTGTACATGTATCGCATGAGATGTACATAAACATGTCCATTATAGTTCACACACAAGTGAAGAAAAGTTGTGCCAGAGTTGCGCAAAGTCATGACATCGCATTTTGCGCTAACTTTCTAAGAATTTGAATGGTCCACACCTTTTGGTCCTAGAAAACAGTTAGTTTTGAACCAGCATTTGGGGGGGGGGGGGTTGGGGGCGGCCTCATATCTCATTTATTTGTAAAAGGACAAAAAAAGAAGAAGCTAGGTTTAACACGGGGGTTTTCCACTTCATACATGAAGAAGTCTTTAAGCAGGTTGACCTGATTTTACCTATCTATCTCCCTCTCTCTCTATCCATTTATCTATCTATCTATTTTGCCTTCTTCCTTGATTTATGTTATTGTAAGATATTATGTTACCATGTTTAAACTGTATTAAGTTGTAAAAAATTATTAACTTCTGCAAGTCAAGTGGAAGAAAATAAATGTTTCTTTGAATTGAAATGAGTTGAATTGAATCTGTTTCTCTATCTATCTATCTATCTATCTGTCTATCTATCTAAATCTCTAGGGCAAGATGATGATGGTGAACACCGATGATGGTACAGAGCATCACTTCAATCTACAGGGAGAAGGCCAGAAACCTCTAGCTCTAGATCATGTTGAGGTTGAATGTCAAGCCAGGCAAAAGTAAGTAGAGTCAAAGCCTGCTGTAGTCCCACCTGTATACATGTACAAAGAGTTCAAGTTCAAGGTCATTTATTTCCAATTCCAATAAAAAGAAAGTTACAAAGAAAAAAAAACATGCCAAGGCATTAACATAACATTAAAGGGAAAGTCCACCCTGGAAGTTTCACTGTTTCAATAAAAGGAGATAAATTTGAACAGCATTTTAAAAAAGAAATGAGCAAAATCGGTTAAAGAATAAGAAAATTACAATCATTTACATTTTCTAGTAAATTACTTTCGGCTCTGCAAATTGGCAACACTGATGACATCATATGCAAGCAGGTCTCCATTCGCTTTTTACATGAAATTTCACATTTTCTCAAATTTCTTGGAAGTTACATAATTTTCTTACCCCATAGTCAGAGTATGTTATGTAAAAAGCAATACTTCTGAACATACATTGACTATGGGGGTTAGAAAATGTGTAACTTCCAAGAAAATTGAGAAAATGTGAAATTTCATGTACAAAGTGAATGGAGAGCTACTCGCATATGATGTCATCAGTGTTTGCCAATTTGCAGAGCCGAGAGTAGTTTAGTAGAAAATGTAAATGAGTGTAATTTTCTTATTCTTCGACTGATTTTGCTCATTTCTTTTTTAAAATGCTGTTCTAATTTATCTCCTTTTATTGAAACGGTGAAACTTCTAGGGTGGACTTACCCTTTAACACTGTTGTAACAAAAATATGTAGATATTACACTGAAATAACATAATCAGAAGCATAGATAAAATAAGACAATTTAAAGAATGAGGAGAAACAGAATTGTGGAATACTGAAAAAAACAAAAATAATTTGTTTTTGTTGAGGCAGTAATCTGTAAGTGAATAGGGAATAAGACTGATTTGGGTAGAAGTTTTGTATAAGCCAAATATTATAAAGAAATATGAATAAGAAATTGTGTTCTATAATATGCTTAACCAAGTGCAGAGTACATCATCCTCTTTATGCACTAAGGAGTTCAATGTGCTTTTTATGAAACTAATGTGATTTCAGTTTTCCTTAATTTGCTTCTAATTTGATCATCGAACAACTCATCTACATGTACATCACAACAAAATAATTTGAAATTACTTTAAGCAAATTTCTCTCAAAATGCAGTCAAGTAAACCAGAACGCAAGATAATCTACATGCAAGATCAGCAATTTGACCAATAAAAATAACTTGCAATCATCTCGACTGAAGTATATGTGGAAAAGAATCGGTTGTTATTGCTCTTATGCCAACAAACAATGGAACTAACAGTTGAGATTAGGCCTGTTACAATGATATTTTTTGTACTTCAATTTCAGATCTAACATATCATAATTGATAAATTGAGACACGCAATCGAATTCTTGTGTATTTCATGAATGTTTCATACAGTCCATCACAGTAAACATGCGAACCTGAAACTATTCCCTCATGCTGCATTTCTCACTTTAGAGTGAAGCGCCTGATCCGTGTCCCCAACGTGACCGGTAAGAAGATGATGTACCGCGTGGTATCGGATCTTCCCATCGTCACCGGCGCTCCTACCATCACTGTACTACCAGGCAAGGAGGAGGAGTATGCTATCACAGTGTCACCATGGAAACGAGGAAAATTTGAGGGCATCCTCTCTTTCATTGCTGGAAGCACTCAGAATTTCAAGTAAGCAGTAACTTTTTTGTAGTGGAAAAGTACTGGTTTTACTCATGTTTTACTCATGTTGTTTGGAGATTTTCTTTTTGCTTAGATGAAATTGGGCAGGGTCAGCTAACAGGGATAAATGTTTGAATAAATGTTATCATGCAACTCTTCAACATCATCCTCTCTGGTTGTATAAAATTATGTTTCTTTGCTGTGCAAATTTGTCTATTCAATTTTCCTTAAATACATTGAAAACTCAAAACACTCAGTTTGCCTGTATGATGATGAACAGATACTAAATGGTGTTTTTGTAGCATAACACAAAATCTTGTTTTGTCATGTTCACAAAATAATTGAAAACACCACGTTAGTGAGTTTTACAAGATATATGATATACAACTCCATTTAACTTTACTTGGATTCGCTTTGGAGTAGAGGTGTAAAACCAGTACTTGTTTGCTCCTCCACATGTTTAGCAGTCACTGGTATAAGGCACCTTACCAAAAGTCAGAGCCACTTTGGAATGCAACCTTTAGCGTCTTTTCCCCTCTGATCCTCCCGTTTCTCCGTGGACAAAACAACGGGGTGATCGGGAAAGCCGATGTAAAAGAACATTCGGGGAAAAGATGATCAAAGACGCGGGACGAGACTTTTGATAAGCGGCCTAAAACATATTTCATTTTATGGTCTTTCCATCATATCTCAAGAAAAGTAAACATTGCATTATGCCTGTCATTCCTGATAGAGATGACCCTGATGACAGTGACATGAGCTCTGACCAACCCGAGCGTGAACAGCGCCCTCTCAGTGGCAAGTCATCCCTTAGCAGTATAGCCTCTTCCTCCCAGAACACTGGAGGGAGCAAGATCCGTGATGAGACATCAGGCTACCGTGTGTGGTTCTCATTGGCAGTCAAAGGTGGGCATCAACTTTTATAATCACAGGCTTCTCCAAATGATGTTTCCTATCAATGTGGTACTGAACGACATTTTCTTTTGATTAACTAAAGGAAGCATTATCTGGCTTTTTATTGAAGTTTTCTTAGATGTTGATATTGCAGACCTCCTTAATCCCCTCCTGCCTCTCTCCCCCCCCCCTCAAAAAAAAAATGGAGTTGAGAAAAGTCAATAATATTTATTTAGAAAATATTTATTTCTCCAGTATTGGCTTATTCTTCCTCTAGATGTCATAATGATTAATTTTGATGACTTTGACTTAAGCACAGAGGAATGTGTGTATTGCTTTCTTATTCGTCGTCTTTTCTTTATTATGGCCTTCATCAAATGGACATTGATAATCAAAAATGTTTCTGAACGTGATGAATGTATAAATGTTGGCATAAGTAATGACATAAAGCAGGAGTTTCCAGTATAGTAACTGAACACAATAAGTAGTCATAAACTACATGTATATGGGTGACTAGATTTTAATTCATCATGATGTTGATACAAGTCATCTACATTTACTTGTATATACTATGAGTTGTAATTTGTAAAAGTGCAATAGTAATAGTTTTATGATCCTGTATTCATGTCATGGATAATGGATTCATTAATACATGTATCTTCTATTCCTTTGTAAACAGCCACACCCCCACCACCAGAACGTGTCATTGGCATCACCTGCGCTGCCCAGTCTGCATCCCTGATGGAGGTCGAGATTTTCAACCCCACCAAGGAAGAGCTTACCTTTGATGTATCCATCGAGGGAGAGGGGCTTCGAGGTGATCCCACAGTCATATTAAAGCCTGCTCAGAAGAAGTACTACCAGCTGGTCTTTGCTCCGGCTATCATTGGACAGTCCACAGGAAGGTGAGTAGCAGAATTTTACAACACACAACCCAACGTCAACTGCTGTATGGTCCATTTCCTACACTAACAGGATACCTAAGGTAGCTTATCAAAAGGTGCGTCCATCAGTTTTTAGCGGCTTCTCCACACCCGGGTATTCACATCAGCTTTCTCGATCCCCTGTCTACGGAGGAACAGGAGGATATTGGACCAACAGACGCTGAGCAGGAATCCTACTCTAGGCTGTGGTCAAATTGGGCTCTGACGTACGATAAGAAGCCTAACATCTGCCTTGGTGACAACATTATACTTTACCCTAACCCTTAATATAAATCATACTCAATCTCAACCAAAGTCTTAATCTAAAATATTGAAGATACTACTCTTTTAACCCATCTTTGATTTCCTGTAGCCTGATCTTCCAAAATAAGATCTGAGTTCTGACACTCTCTGATTCTGACAGCGGAGACCCCAGCCACCAGTACCCTAAGTCACATGGAGTTCAAGCTGGGATGTGTTGATTTACCTTGAGTTACTACAAATATACATGTATTTAATATGCTCCTATCTCCACCCATCTTTGCTCCTTATACCCTGATCTTCCAGAATGAGACCGTTGGTGAGTTCTGGTACTCATTCAACCTGACGGTGGAGACCCCAGCACCCACAACCCTACCTCACATGGAGTCAAACTGTGATGTATTGGTTTACATTGATTTACGATGCTAATATCTCCACCTGTCTTTGCTCTTTACAGCCTGATCTTCCAGAATGAGACTGTTGGCGAGTTTTGGTACTCTCTGAACCTGACAGCAGAGACCCCGGCACCAACTACCCTACCTCACATGGAATGTGAGCTGGGTAAGTGGAGCCGTCAGTTCATCCCTCTGAGTAACCCCACCGAGGAGACCCTGGAGCTGACTCCAAGCTGCTCTAACCAGGAGAACTTCACACTGGAGGTGGACCAAGAGAGAAAGGTTAGTTCATTGTGTAAACCATGCTCTTTTGTTTGAGTTTATTCCATAAGGTTTATAAAGCTATACTGTACATGTACAATGTACATGGCAGAAGGCTGCAAAAGTGTACATAACAATGTATGAGTAGTGCATGCCATAGTTGTCATTGCATCCACGCAACTCCGAACAGCTAATAGATTTTCCGAATTATTTACATTACCAATCAGAATTAAGCTGAATAGTGTCAGGATGCTGATTCAAGCTTGTATTATCGCTCTTTAAATTTGGTCGTAGGCAAACATTTCACACATTTTTTCTGATGTTTTATGAGAGTTGCATTAACCACTGAGCCAGTACATGAATTAGGCCACCATTATTTCAGTCATGTTGCATTCTGTAATATAACATGTAAAAATTTCCTTTTTCTCCCGGTCAGATTGTGTTGGCTCCTCACTCAACGCAAGAAGTACCGCTGCAGTTCATGCCTTCAGCTCTGGGTCAGTCTACTCACACTGCAAAGATAACCTTCAGATGTGAACAGGTATTGATTTTAAACTCTCTCTTGTATCTGTAGAGCAGGTAGTATTCATACAATGTCTGCTAGATTAGCACCTGCTAATTAACGTTTATGTACATGTAGTAGTCGGAAAGTGTTGTTGTATGTGGAGGGATGTAGCATAGATTTTAGTTTCTTGTATATGCCCGTGCTTGTGATCCAGCAAGTTCCATAGACGTACAATCAGATGCATGTTGTATAAGTCAAAGTCAGTAACTATCATCACAACCAAAAAGATAACCCTTACTCAGACCTGAACCTTGACCCTAATGCCAGCCGACTTGACCCCCTGTCAACCTACATGTATAAGTCAAAGTCAGTAACTACCATCACAACCAAAAAGATAACCCTTACTCAGATCTGAACCTTGACCCTAATGCCAGCCGACTTAACCCCCTGTCAACTTACATGTAGTTCTAGGAAAGTCCTTATAACTTCAGGATATGTACAGGCATAACTCACTATTGTGGCTTTGATAATCTGATTTTCATATGTTTGTCTTCCCTTTTTAGCTTGGTGACTGGGTGTTCATAGCATCTGGTACCGGTCTTACACCCACTCCTCTGGATCCTGTAAGTGTGAGTGCTACGTTGGGTTCCAATACCTCTCTCATCATTCCCTTCAGGAACCCCACCTCAGAAAATATCTTGGTTGATGTTGTCCTGTCTGGTAAGTAGCTATGAAACACTTTCACAATCATCCATACCGTTAGTCCCTCGATGCCATAGGTGGTTCAAACTACCCAAACTTGCATTTTGTTTTTTCCTAACACTGTTTTAACAAGAAAAGTCTATCTTTTGTCTAGGGGTTCTGCATATTGTTTAGAAGAAATATTGCCCCTGCAAATGGCTGATGAGCTCCACCAAGAGCTACAAGCTCTGAGAACTATTTTGGTTCTGGACTTTTCAATAAAAATGGATTTTTAAGTTACAAATTTTGTATCATGGGACTCTGTATCAGGGGGAATTGTGAATTAAAGAAAAGGAACCATGACCTATGATTTTTTTGTATGTAAATTCCAATAAGAATCAAACAAAATAACTCTGACCAGGGTTTCTTTATCATGTTAACGGTAAAAGTTCAATTTATTTCCTAAATTCTGAGTGCTTATTGTAAATCCTCACTTTCCATCATGCAGACAACACAGAGCTTGCAGAGAATGCCCGCGGCCGTCTCGACCGCAACCGCATCCAGCCCGAGTCAGCCTTCTGCCTGCTCCTGAAGAGAACTGCCAGTATCCCTGTAGGTCCGAAGGCCACTCTGGATATTCCTATCACCTTTGCTCCTGATCGTATGAACCTGCATGAAGCACTGTGTATTGTCTCTATCAAGAGAGAGAATGGAGAGCATTGGGACTACTTGCCCTCGTATGACCCTGATCATCCTTCAGCTAGGAGGTAGGACCATTCATCAGTTCATTCTTGCTTTAAACATAGAACGAATCGTTTCTTGCACAAAGGATATTCTTCATTTTCTTGCTCTTCAGTGTGAAATCATTCCATAGTGTGGGCAGGACAATGAATTGAGAAATCTCTCCAAAGCTGAATTTGTTTAATGATTATGGCCATGCTCGCTGCATTCTTTAGCTGAATGGCTGGAAAACATAAGGAAAACAAAAACCAAACAGAAAACAGTACTTGGGAATCGATAATACATAATCTTTCAAGTTTGTTGATGATGTAGGCACAATTGAGCCAGTTTCAATTTCCATTTAAAACATGTTGAAATTACTATAAACAAATGCACTCAAATATATTTATATTTTGAACATTGAGCCGTAGGGTGTCAGTTTAAACTCAGCAATATACTACATTCTGAAGCAGTCTAATATAATATATTAACCCATTCATGACCGAGGTCCACATTTTGTGGTTTGGCCTAATATCTTTTGATGCAAAGCCCTAAAAATCATACCAAATACATGAGCGAAAAGAGCAAAAAATTCTACACAAACTGCCTATTTTGGTTGCGTCAATATTTGTTGTTTGATGCTGAAGATTTTTTAAAAGGAAAACAAGCATTAAAATCCTTAAATTGGCAATGTGATAGAAAGTTTAAAATCACCGTTATTCCCTGCAAATTGGCAACTTTCTGACTTCTCATCATAATTTCTGTCAATTTATATTCATTTCAGATACATGATGTTTTATAAGAAAAATGTAGCAATAAAATAAAAATGTTGGTGTTGCCAATTTGAAGAATAAAAGCTGATCAAATTAGACTTTAAATAATTCCTGTCACGAATGGGTTAAAGACTGCTTTAGAATGAAGATCTAAATGTGTACACCTGTACTTGCAAATTTACATTTTATGTAGATTTGCAAGTACAGGTGTACAAATTTGGATCTAAAAGTCCTACAAGTTTGATTTGTGATTCCACCTGCAGGGACCATGACAGACGTGAGACGAATGGTGGCCTGCGAGACATTCGCTGGCTTTACCCCATCAACGGCATCCCCGAGTCACAGCCCAGGGAGGACCGCGGTGCGGTGGTCAGCTGCCAGGCCAGGAGTAGGATCGAGGAGAGGTTAGAGGTCTCGCTGACCGGTGCTGTACCCAGCTCGGCCAGTGGCTATCAGACGGTCAAGACGAGAGCGGTCACTCCCAAGGAACAGATGCAGAACGTGGAGGATGATGGGGTCGTGGCTGGCGAAGGTAAGACATATTTCCTGATTTATTCTGACCTTATGTAGATTATTTCCCTTTTTGCAAATATTCATGTTTCCAATTATCAGTTCACATGTTTAATAGGATTAAAAATTTTATCTGCAGTTCAGGACCTTGCTGATTTTTACAATTGTAATGAATTTGTAAATGTATATGTATAATATACTTGAACTTTTTTCATTGTCCGTTTTCAGCCTTGAATTCATAATTGTCTCTCAGGTTCACAAATGAAGGAACGACCCTGTTTGGAAAGAAAGGAATCAACAAATAGAATCAACAAATAGATGAATAAATATTTTTTATATTGTTTAAAGACTCAACAGTCTACCTATCTCTGAATTTAACCTTAACTGAAAGCACCAGCCCTCTCTTTTTGATTATATATTGTAAATGCAGAAATATTCGTACATAAATTTTCACAGATTTTGCACTATTTTCGGCAAGCGCAAATTCTAGAACTCGTGAAAATGTCAGCACGATTCGATATGCATTGAAATATCACATGAAATCATGCTTTTGCGAGTGAGTAATTGTGCAGCGCAAATTTAAGAACCTGCGAAGATGTTTGTGCGTTGCTCAGCATGGAAATTTAATCACACGCAAATAACAGCGTCTGACGTACAATGTAAACTCTCAGATCAAATGCTGTTCTTACTTACTCGTTTTTACATATTCTTTAATGCCTTAACTTATCTGTTGTGTATCCTCAGGTAATACCCTGGCCAGTGAGTTCAGCTATGAGCTCCTCTACCCTAACGATGAGGCAAAGGTCCAGTTGGAGAATGCCGTCTCTCTTCAGCTCATCCGCAAACAGAGGGAGAAGCTCTCAGGCAACATGACTCTCATATTCAACATCGTGTATGCTCCATTCAAGACCATGAGGTACAATCTTTTTCTCTGTCTCCATTTTAAAGGCATTGGCTAACTTTGTGAGTAGCTGATTTAAAAAATTCTCAAACTAAGATGAAACATGTGTATGAGTACTTGTATTTGTACTCAAAAACCCTGAAACCAACCATAATTTGGAATGAATAAGTGTAAGTTAGACGCAAATGGCGATTTTATTATCCTTCGTCTCACGAGACAATCACTAAGAGGACTACTTTGCTTGAATTTGAAAATGCCGTTATGTGCTTCCCGCCGCGTGATACGCCAATACACACAGTACAGTAAGGTGAGTCATACGCGCATGCGCACTCCTTATGTCTATTCTGTGCAACCGACCCTCGTATATTTTCCAAACGTTGGTTCACATTTTTGATATTTAAAAATACTTCCTGTTAATATTATACTTTGAAACTTTCAGACTGGTATTTTTACACTATAACCCTTATGTTTATCCCATTTTCAAGTAACAAAACAAGATTTTTTAAAATCATAACAATGTTAGCCAATGTCTTTAAGTTGAACGAGCATTATCTGAATATCACTGAGATTATTATTTGCAGAGGTTGTGCACAACTATATAGCGCATCATTCAGTCTTAAATGTTACTGTGATATCTCAATGCTTGGCCATGCCTTTGGGTATACATGCATTATTTCAGGCTGTAGACACCTTATTTGTGTAATCATATAATTGCACATTTTTTGCTTGGCACACATTTTGTCCAGTCATATACATATAGGAAAATATATATATATCATAAAGTCTTTTCTTTCAACATGAAATGGTGGGGGATGTATTAATTCATGTGGGTATCATAAACTCTAAAAAAAAAAAAAAAAAATTAATGAAATCCAACCTTGTTTTCTGGGCTTTAGTCTAACTTTTTTTGTTTTGTTATGTTTTAAAAGGTGTCTTGTTTTATAACTTGAAATTTCAGTATTCCCGCTTCTATGATAGGAATTACCTTATAAGATTTCCTACAAATTTAGTAGATTAAAATGATTTTACCCAGCATTAACATGTCATTCAACCATCGACTTTGGTCTGTAGTGCAATGTGTTACATCTTTACTCTCTTCATACTTGCAGGCATGATGTTCAGCTTTGTGTAAAGGCTACCACTGGAGGAGTATGGCGATTCCCCCTTGGCTTTGTCTCTACCGAGCCTACAGCTGATGATCTTATTACCGTAGAATCAGTGGGACTGAACAAACAGGCTATGGTTGGATTTAGGCTGACTAGTCAGGCTAGGTAAGCATGAAAGTTTACTCATCACACCGTGTATCAAGAATTAAACCAACAGCAACAATAACAATATGCCATTCGTGACAGAGGTCCTCATTTTGTGGTTTGGTTTAATATCTTTTGATGCAAAGCCCTAAAAATCATACCAAATACATGAGCAGAAAGAGCAAAAAATTCTATACAAACTGTGCCCATTTTGGTTGCATCAATATTCATTGTTTGATGCTGACAATTTTTTACAGGAAATTAAGCATTAAAATCCTTAAATTGGCAAAGTGATAGAAAGTCTAAAATCACCGTTTTCCCCTGCAAATTGGCAACTTTTTGACTTCTCATAATTTCTGTCAATATATATTCATTTCAGATACATGACATTTTATAAGAAAAATGTAGCAATAAAATAGAAATGTTGGTGTTGCCAATTTGAAGAATAAAAGCTGATCAAATTAGGCTTTAAATAATTCCTGTCATGAATGGGTTAAGCCAGGGAAGTCTCTTCAGTACCAAATACTACATGTGTTCTCCCTGAAGACCTGCAATTACTACACTGTGCGTGGCAAGGAATAAATGCTACCAGGTGTCTATTTCTCCAGATTGTAAACTTTTGTAATTTGGCCTTTCCACAAGGAAAGTATTTCTAATAAACCGTTTTGAATTGAATTGAATTGAATTTACTGCCAGAGGTCAAAGGGAGATTAATGATTTGCCAAAGGATTTTACTGCCATGGCAGGGATTCAAACCTTTACCATGTGACCTGCAGTCCCGAGACTTATCTACTAGATCGCAGTACTTCTGTGGCAACTACACTAACAACCACAAAAAGTTGAACTAGAAGGGAATACTTTTTTGTAGGGGGTTTGAAATGCTGCTATTCCTATAAAATAGCCAATTTATTCTGTTTGAATGCAGGCATCCGGTGGCATTCCAGTCTTACTTCGTCGCTGAGAGCGATGCAGAGTTCTCAGTGAGTCCACAGACAGGGGAGCTGAAACCTCTTGGTACACCAGGAACTCTCATCACCGTAGGATTCACACCCAAACTCTATGGAAAGACATATCATGCCAAGCTTGTTGTACAGGTAAGGAGCTCATACAGTCAACCCCCTCCCCTTTCTCTCCTGTCTCCCTTTCTCTCCCTCTTTTTTCTCTCAATTCCCCCCCCCCCCCCAACCAGTCATAATACTCTGAAGTGCATATTAGATTCATCAATAAGAACTTTTTCAAGAAAACAAAAATCATAGAGAATCCCAAAATTGGTTGCCATTCTCTCTTCTCCTCCCCTTCCTACCCACTTATTTTTTTCTTTCTGCATATCTCTCAATCTTGTCTGACTTTCTTTTTCTTACTATCTCCTTTCTCCTTCTAAATTCAAGATTACTGTGGTTATAACTTGCGCTTGTAGAATTGCAATGAGGATTGGACAGGATAAAGCAGGCACAGAATACATTGTATTTTCCACATTGCCACATATGGTGAACAGTTATCCAAACAAATGGATGTTGATACACATCTGTGAAGAACCAAACTTATTTTGGGCTTGTGTAAGCTGACGCCCTTTCGGCTCCCCGCAGACAAGTCTCCATTTTTTGAAACATAGTATTATAGGAATAACGCATTCCGCGGAGTTGTTTAGCGAGTATGCAGTGCACGAGAGGTTTCTTCTGAGCATGCGCACTCCACACGAGCCGGAAGGCGAGTGTGGAGTGTGCATGCGAAGAAGAAACCTCGAGTGCACTGCATATCGCTGAACAACGACGGGAAAATGCGTTATTCCTTTTATAAGATGGCTAAGTAATTTCGAACGCAATTAAGCACCTTATATGACAAAGAAATAATAAAATAGATCTAGGAATCTAAATCAAATATCAAAAATTTTGAAATTGCACTTACCGTTTGAAAATGGTCCAGAGTAGGATTTCTCCGAGATTATTCCAATTTGTGCTGAATGTTATATTCCAAATTTCTGTCGACTTCGAGTTTCGGGAGTTAATTTAAATGATGTTTTGTGATCACCACAAAAAGTTCAGAGTTCAGTTTACAAAGTTTCAAATCCAACACATGAACTCGAAAATGTTTAAACTCTCAAGAATTCAACACATTTACAACTATTTACAGCAGATTTGACAGCTATACTGCCTAGATCTAGTTGTTGATAGTCACATTACATCCGTGGAAGTGGAAAACGTTTCCACTCCCCGAACGACCGTGACTGGTGTCCCTCCTGACCATGATCGAGGATCTCGACTTTTGATGGCACAAGTTTTAAATCCTATGAAATAACATGAGTGGTGGCCTTGAAAATCTGGTTAATGAAGAATTTCACTGTAAAATGTAATATCGTTCTAACCCAAACGCAGTCGAAATCGTCGATACGTCCCAGGCGATCGATCAATTTGTGCATAAATTTATTTTCTTTTTCAACATATGATTGTGGATCCCGCGCTAATTAGTTTATAAAAAGCTCATTTTTCATTCATACGGTACGTGACCTCAGGCTCATTGAGCATAAAGCTGGTACGTAATCGAAATCTCGATTTTTTTAGACGCTGCGCATGCGTCAAAACCGTGGGTTAGACAATTTGGGTGCGCGAAATTCCCACGGGCGTGCAGGGATAGACACTTTTCGCGAATGATCACGTGGTACGCTTTGACCAATCAGCAAGCTGCAAATTATTTAGCCATCTTATAATTGAAATTCTAAACATCCGTTATCCTTTACTTCTACAGACTGCTGACATGCAGTGGACATACCAGATCAAGGGAGTCACACCAGAATACACACCACCCGCAGGACAGTCCCAGAAACCTATCCAAGGACCCCATCCTAGTCCAATCAGACGAAACAAGCCCAAGAACTTCATCATTGACAATCTAAGTCTTACTACCACAGCTGTCTCGTCACCTATCAAAGGAGCTCCTATACTTATGAAAACTAATGGAATTTAACTCTCTCAATGCCATTAATAAAAAGACTGCAAGTGAATTGGGTCCAGAAACCTATCCAAGGACCCCACCCTAGTCCAATCAAATGAAACAAGCCCAAGAACTTCATCATTGACAACCTCAGTCTCACCACCACAGCCGTCTCGTCACCTATCAAAGGAGCTCCTATACTCATGAAGAGACTAATGGGATTTAACTCTGTCAGTACCACTAGTAGAGAGTCGACTGCATGTGAATCAGGTCCAGAAACCTGTTCAGAGACCCAGCCTTAATCCTAACGTCTTGACATACAATGCACTCTCAGTGTGGCATACTTGATCAGCAGGGATCAGCTTGTGGCAATGGTGATATACTTGAATGTACTAGAAGAGAAAAAGCATTTAAAGATTCAAAGTGAACGGCGGGATGAGCCGTCAGACATTGCTTTAAAACTCCTTGCAGTAGAAGGCTTTATCCTTGATTGCGCAGTATTCATCGCACGTTTTAATAGAAGTATTATGATATACCAAAAGAATGTCATATTTCAATGACTTCTAAGTCTCTGTCATAACTTCCACAATGAGTATACCAATCTGGCCTTTGATATTTTGAGTATGTGGCAATGACTCCTACAAAATTCTGTAAAAGCGTCAAGCAAATAACGATATGCTGTCATAAAACAGACCTTTATGTGAGTTCAAGGATTAATTTTGTTATTTGATTGGTATGCTGTATCATATTCATACACTGTACAATAGCTATAATACTGCATCGTCTATGTGAGTAAATAAAAGTGTTTCATTTGATTTATTGTAAAATATTTATAAACAGAACACTTATTTCCTCTAAACCCTGTGCCTAAAATATTTATGGCCTTTATGGTAATATTCAATATGAACATGTATACATATACATAGAGTGATAGGTTATGATTTTTTTTCTGCTGAGATGCTATATGATTAATGTTACATATCTTTTGTAAAAATGTATGTCTACTTATAATTAAAAGAAAGGTATTTTTCTATTGCCCATGGCCACCTACATGTATGCACACTGTATTTGATGGAAATGAAAATATACCTGTGCTAGAACCGAGTGTTCAGTGCATTATTAAGATTCTCTATGTCAAATGTCTGAACTTTTATACAATAGAAATATATTTGCAATGCTGTAAATAAGCTGTGCAGTGAAAACAACTTTTTACTTTTTACTGTGTCAGTTTTGAGGGTTATCTATAATTAACAGTGTACAGTGTGATGCAATATTTCACATTGATTGACTGTAGTTCAGTTTGTTTTTGAAATGATGGATTTCTCTGTATTGGGTGCTGTCCTTTTCCATATAGCACAATGTATTACAATCGAGCCTTGTTTTGAAGATATTATCCGTCCAGTATAAACTGTGCTAATGAATTGATATGTACCATCGAAGTTCACACATAAATGTACTTTTTCAGTATTCATTTACACTTCTTCAGATTTATTGCTAACCAGTGCAGTGCACTGTTTAGTCACATGTATTTGGTACTAAACTCTGTTAAGTTTCCAGAATCATTTTGTAAATAGTATTGACAAATGGGAAAAGTTTGGTTTAGTAATTTTTTTGGAGAAATATTGTTTACCACTGATGAAAAATTGCACTGCATAGTATCATTTTTATCTTCCACTGCTTACTTGCATGTATTCATTCCTATCTGCCAAGTTTCCAAAAGCTGTTTTTCACATGCTATTTATATGTCTTCAAAAGCAGTGATAATGTTTGATTCAGTATTTTCTTTTTCATATACTAGTATATTGTTCACAAGCGATAAGTATGAGAAACTGCACTGCATGGTAGCATTTTCTCTTCCAGTGAAAGTGTGTATGATCTGCCAAGTTGCTGGAGACTTTTTTTTTTATCTCCTGAATATTTGTAAATAACAAGAGGTGAAGTTTACTCAAGTCATTTTTATGTGCAAAAATATTGTTCACCACCGATAGAAAAACTGCACTGCCATGTCATAATTTAACACTTCTCTTCCCAAATCAATACTGGTATTCCACTGTGCTAAGATTTCAAAAGTTTTAATATCCTAAGTGAGTATACATGTATGAATAAGAGTGATGATGTTTGATATAAAGCATGTTGTATGACTTGTGAAATGGTACGAATATTATCGATTCTTTCATTGTACATTTAGGTAAATAATTCCATCAGATTGGTTTTCCATGCTGTGACAATTTAAAAATTGAAGCAAATGTGACTGTTTCAAATAAGTAAACATATGCAGAATGTAAAAAATTAAAACATGACAACACATATTAAAAGTTTATGTATGGACTTCATACAAGAATAAGTCACACAAGAAAGTGATGTTGATACTGTAAATATTTTATTGTAAAAGATTGCCTGTACATGTGTATCTGTCTATTCTAAATGTACACAACTTATTTGGAAATAAACACCAAAAGGTAATGCTGAGATGTCTTGTCTTTATTTTATTCACCATTTTTTAAGATAAGACCGAAATTCAGACCTTATGAAAAGATGGGAGGCATAATTTTTTTTTTTTTTATCCTCTTACAATTCAAATCATTTTAGTAGTTTCCATCCTGACACAAGTTTATTCTTCAAGCTTGTTCCAAGCACTAAACAATGATTTTTGTTGTTGTTGCTGTTTTTTGTCAATATGAGTCGCTATATACCGTTGCATCTTTCTTTTTTTACAAACAAAATAACATATAAAAATGGCAAGCATTGACAAAAGTTGTTATACATATCAGCAATATAAAAAAAATATATGTAGTAAGATATGAAATGATATATAACGATAGATACAGTCATATGATGCATACTGGTACTTGTATACAAATGGAATGAAATTCACACAGTTGATACAAAAGTACATTTGAAATTATAATACAACATAAATACAGTGGAAACTTGATACAGAGGGCTCTGTTCATAAACAAATATCTGATATAACAATGGCAGCAGGACACTATGAACATGACGGACAAAGAAAGCAGACAAAATAAACAACCCCTCATTCTACCCTTCACAATGGTTCTGGTAGTCAAAAGAACATCCCTTCACTGCTATTGTATAAAATATGTGGAACAGGCGTCACATGCATATTCACCTGGAACTATATGATTAAACATAATAGCTGTGAAGGGATGTTCTTTTGACTACAAGAACCATTGTGAAGGGTAGAATGAAAGGTTGTTTATTTTGTCCGCTTTCTTTGTCCGCCATGCTCATAGTGGGAGCTGGTCTAGTGGTAACATCCGTGGTCAGCGCTTTGTCGTTGCCTTTATAAAGTGACTCGGATCGGACCCAGGTTCGAGTCTGAGTCGAGTCTTTCGGATGGTGATGTTTAATGTTGGTCCCAGACATAATCATATCTGATTCATACACGTCTATAAAAGCCCAAATACACACCCAACAAGGTTATTTTCCTGGTCCCAGCTCTCCATATTCTTTTGTTTTTTCACACTGATATACATGTAACAAGGTAATTTTTGTGGTACTGATGTCCTCATAATAAGTTTTGACTGTAAAACATTTATAACAAAAGCTATGCTTGATAAGCAATGGCAAAATAGTCTTGGTCTGAGCATTGACAGTGCTGACCTTTTATCTACAACATACAGCTAAACAAAAAAGAGAATCAAGTCGTTAAGAGATTTTGCCTTTTCCAAAGTATATCTACTCAATTTCCATACAGCTACTAACTCCTTTCAGAATCCTGAAACAAACTTTTAAATGCTTTAATATCAAAGCCCCTGGTTCTGAAAAAAAAAATAAGTGTTCTGTCTCATTGTTACCTATTGAAGTTTGAGCTATATGAATGTACTGTACTCTATACATGACCACAAAATCAGTTTGCAAGATATATGTATCTGCTATTTGAGTTGATAAACAGCAAGATTCTCAATATCCTACATTTCTCAGAAGTAAAGAATTGGATATCAAAATATTTTTGTTTTTTTAACACAGAAGATTCCAATCAAATGACTTAAAAATTGTTTTTATAATCAATAAGTACACATAATCATACAATACTAACATGAGATGCAGTTCTATGTACCATTAAGTACACAGCCCATCAAAATGATAAATCTGACAACTTCGTTTCTAAACAAATTGAATAAAAAGTTTTCATTTCTTCTCTCTTTCTCTCTGAACAATATGCTCAATATAGATATAAAATAATAAACACACTGATACATAATCATATACATTACATACCCTGTCATTAAAGTATAGTACAATTTTTTACTGTCTTTGAAAGAATGCAAATTTGATGAAATGACCTGATTTAAATGAAACTAACGAACACAGAAATTTATCATTATTTCATTTATAAGAATCCGTACTAGCATTTTCTATAATCATGATACTTTTTTTTTCAAACAAGAACTAGCCAAACTTACTGTCCATCCAAGACAATAACTGGACTACTTTTTTCAATGACAATATTTGGGCTGGAGCTAACTGCTAAGGATTTTTCTTTAAATACAAAAACAAACAAATACATAAAGCATGTAACTTCACACTCAAAAGTTACATAAATTTCAAACATCTCTGTGGCAGCATTTTTCATTTTATAATTTGGCAAAATAAAGAACAAAATGCACCAAAATTTACTTTACATTTTACTTGTACAGTATATCCATGTCAAATGAGGTTTGTAAATTTGGTTGCTGAGTGACACAAGTATTAATCAATTTTGTCAGAAAACCAATCCCCTTTCCTTAGTTCAATTGGAAATGAATACTCCTTCTTGTGCTATACTTAAAACATGGCATGAAATTTCAGCCTCAAACCGTCCCATGAATTGCATGTGTACTGTTACTTTCAATTCTGTATACAATGTACATTTACAATGCTCAATACATGTGCGTCTAAATATATGAACTGCCAAAGAACTGAAAAAGTTTGTATGACATCTGTGAGCACAATAATTTCAGCCAAAGAACAAACACAGTGTGTCACACTAAAGTGAACACATACAAAACTAATATATATCATGTCCTTCCAGTACTACAATGCATCAATAACAGACCCACAATCTTTTACTGTTACATGTATTGTAGTTTCTTTTGATGTCGTGTTTGAGCTGTGTTTATTGTTTTGATATAAAACAGGTAATGCCTGTTTGACATAAAATGAAGTAAATGGGGACCTGGGCCCTGAAACAAAGATTAGCAATCAATCGCAAAGTTGTAACAGCCAATCAAGACCATTGGTTCATGCGCATCTGGTTCAAAAAGGTGACCCTGGACCAATCGGAACGGTTGTTTGAAATTTGCGATCGATCGCAAACCTTTGTGTTACGGGCCCCTGGTAGGGATTTATCCCTTGAAACACAGAGTGCGTGACAGCTGCTCTGCTAAAGCCAGGGTAATTATGCTGCTTGATTGTAGATCGCCTAGAGACTTCTGATAAAGTAAGTGCTAGGCACTACATGTATATAAGCAAGTATAATAATCATAAACATTTAAATCAATGTATGCAATACATCTACATATGGCAAACAAATCAATTGCGTGTTCTTAGAACTGAAAGAGCCTTGCAAGAATGGGCATAAAGTGGGGGGGGGTAAAGTGAGTTACCATAAACTGCAGCATTTAAGCCTTCCAATATGTTTTAGCAAGTGATTTTTTTTTTTTTTTTCAATGCATATAAAGGTCACCTTGCACCTTCTGACCTTATTTTAAAACAAAATTGCGATAATATTGAATGTGACAATATAAACATGCATCAATCAAAGTCCTAATTAGTCATATGAATAATGATAGTGATAATTCAGGGTGCTGTAAGCCTGCCACTGCCAGTCAGAGAAAAGGTCTGATCGTCTGCAAGTCATTGTGATGTCAGACCAGTCACACTAGTGCCCACCAAATGGTAGCTCAAGAGATCTTTTTTCTAGCACAAAGACTTTATTAACCCATTCGTGAAAGGAATTATTTAAAGCCTAATTTGATCAGCTTTTATTCTTCAAATTGGCAACACCAACATTTTTATTTTATTGCTACATTTTTCTTATAAAACACCATGTATCTGAAATGAATATAAATTGACAGAAATTATGATAAGTCAAAAAGTTGCCAATTTGCAGGGGAAAATGCTGATTTTAAACTTTCTATCACATTGCCAATTTAAGGATTTTAATGCTTATTTTCCTTTTAAAAGTTTTCAGCATCAAACAACAAATATTGACGCAACCAAAATGGGCACAGTTTGTGTAGAATTTTTTGCTCTTTCTGCTCATGTATTTGGTATGATTTTTAGAGCTTTGCATCAAAAGATATTAGGCCAAACCACAAAATGTGGACCTCTGTCACGAATGGGTTAAAACACATGCACAATGTCCCTTTCAATTTCACTATCATGAAATGTTTTCATAGGACAATTAGGGGCCTTAATTGCTACACTGTACATGTATAATTAATTTCTTTTAAAATGTTCAAATTTAATTCTACTGCAACTATTCTAAAATCTAGTTGGATGGTAGTCTGGTCATTTGGTATGCAGTGGTATAAAGTAACAAATTAAAGCAATTACTGTTTGGATCAGAAACATGCAAATATAGAAATATGATAGGTAAATGACTACATGCATATAATGAAATAACATTAAAAACTTGTCCTTTGGAGTCCTTAAAGTACCCAATTAGGAGAGTACTTCTAAACGAGCACATAAATTCATTTTTTTTTTTCACTTTCATGTTATGGAGAAACAATCTGCAAGATGTTCATTTTGAGTTGAAGTTTAAAGGGATATTTCAGTCACAGTATATGGGGCTCTGAGACGTTCGCTGACTCCCTTTGCTTCTACATGTACTTTGAAAGCATATCTCTTGGTATTGAGTTATACATCAGCGCAAAGGTCAACAAACTTTCTCAACTTTTGAGCAAGTGAAACATGTCATCGGCATTTCCTGGTGCTGTGTGTGTGTATGTCCTGTTTTGATTGTGTATAACACTTCACCAGCCCTGTATACAGCCGAGGGTTTCCACTTCATCCCGAATGTGGACCAGGCTAAATCCCGTAGACTCAGCACTGTAATATCCCTTTAACTTGCCTTTCAAAATAGCGTACACTTAGAAATTATTTTCACTCCCTGCAAAAAGCAGATTTATTTCTCTTAAACCCTATGAGCAATAAGATTGACCTATGGTACTATTCTAGAAATTAGAAAAACAAAAAAACAAAAAAAAATATAAAATTGCATAAGTACAAAGGAATGAGTTTTATTCAAGGTTTTTAAAAAGGTTTCTTGCAAACCTTCAAAGGTGCTTCACTCCAGAAAAAGCACACAATGGATCATGTGATTTGGCCTTATAAAATCAATATGAAGCCTTGCTGTTGAATTAATTCACTCAATTCAGCAATTTCATAATCATAATGTTGACATTAATATTGATGCAAGACATGTCAAGACATGTATGTTTTTCAGCAGTAAGTGCTTGCATCTTTTTGCACAGTGTATTTATGTATACGTTTGAAACTGTACCACGTGAATGCAACAAATTTCCATCTTTTTTATGGACAATAAATGAACCTTATGAACCTCAAAGACTGCAAGATTATATTTTCAATTCAACTGAGTTTGTTGACGATAGATTGTTTGTCTTTGTTCAGTAGGAGATTACATGAACATGCTGATTTGGTGAATGGAATGATGGCAGGAATCAGATGTCTCACACGGTCTTCATAAGACCAATAGCTTCGGCTTCATCCCTCTTGTCACACGTTTCTGAAAGGGAAAAGAAACAAAAAAAAGCAGTGTCATCATAATCTTCTGAACTTCAATGCATGCATGCATGCTCTCACTCATTTATGTTCTTTTCATTGTTTTCGCACCACTTTATATCGTCAAGGGGTGTTCAGATATGAGGCGACATGTCCCGCAAGAAATCCCTGCAGTATTTTAGTGTACAAGTCGATGGGGTATGAGGCGACAAAAAAATGTCACCGAGGCAGGAAACCTTTTTTTTTGCTGCCTGGCTCCAAAAAAAATGCGCATCAAAGCCACCAATCAGATTCCTAAAAAGTTAGCGAAAAACAATGTCATGAATTTGTTTGCACAAGCTTTGACAAACTTCTCTTTTATTTGAGATTTGTGGCCTTAATGCGCATTTATTAACATAAGTGGCGGCACAATGTCATGCCATATCTGAACACCCCCTTTAAGCTACCTTATAGACTGTGTTGAGGGTGTGTTCTTACCGAGAAGTAAGCCATTGGTTGAATGACATCAGTGTATCTTCTCATAGCTTCCATGATATGATGAGGTTGGATGGCACGGTACTGACTCAAGGCAGCTAACGATGAACTACGATCCTGTCAAATATGAAAATACAACAGTTTGACATCAAATACAGCTTCCAAGATAATATCAAACCATGAGACGCTACATAAGATATGCTATTGTTTAACCCATTCATGACAGGAATTATTTGAAGCCTCATTTGATCAGCTTTTTTTCTTCAAACTGGCAACACCAACATTTTTTATTTTATTCCTACATTTTTCTTATAAAATGTCATGTATCTGAAATAAATATAAATTGACAGAAATTATGATGAGAAGTCAAAAAGTTGCCAATTTGCAGGGGAAAACGGTGATTTTAAACCTTCTATCACATTGCCAATTTAAGGATTTTAATGCTTATTTTCCTTTTAAAAATTTTAAGCATCAAAGAACGAATATTGACGCAACCAAAATGGGCACAGTTTGTGTAAAATTGTTTGCTCTTTCTGCTCATGTATTTGGTATGATTTTTAGGGCTTTGTATCAAAAGATATTAGGCCAAACCACAAAATGTGGACTTCTGTCACAAATGAGTTAAATAACAACGACTTTTCATGCATTGTCATGTATTCATTTTTTCCACATTCATAAAAGATGACGTCGCTGACATCAGCACAATCACAGGAATATACAAACATAGTACAATATACAAGAATGCTATTGGTATTTTTCATGACATGACATCTATTACCTGAATGCATATCTATAATCATAATTTATTAACTAGAAGTATCAGAGATTTCTAATCTATCAACCAATGCCATCAATAAATTTCTACTGCAAAAATATGCAGCTGAGCCAGAGTAATATTGTAGTGCCTTGAGCACCTTGTTTGAAGGCATGTTTGTCAGTGTACCTTTTTCTTTTTCTTTGATTTTGACTTTGACGTCCCTCCCGGAGTGAGAGGAGCCTTGGTCTCCCCCTGCGACTGCGATGAACTATCCGAGTTGTTGCTATTATTAGAAGCACTAAGATTACCTCCATTGCCGTTGCCATTGGTGGAAGAGAGAAAGGGTGATACCATTTTGTCTGTGGGGGACTTTGGGGAGGAAGGAACGGGTGACTGGGAGGGGGTGGAGGGAGGGGTGTTGGCTGATTTGAGTTTGGCATGGTTGGGGTGGGTCGCTAAAGGGGAGAGGTTGCTGAAGTAGATGGGGGTCATGGATTTGGAGATGGCATCGCATGGAGAGGCCAGCATGTCCCTCTGGACTAGTAAAGAGAGATCCACAATCTGCAAGAAAGATAAAGAGAGAACACGTTTGGATTATGATTGTACGAATCAAATATTGTTATGTGCCTTATCATTCTCCACTTTAACTTATTATTGAGAGATGATTTCAGGTTCTAGCAGATGCTGTACAAAAAAGAGTTTTTATACTTCAAGAGTTACATGCAAACTTATGCAATCTTAATGCAGGGATCAAGTATTATATCATATTTCTTATATTCTTATTTCACCACAGCTCTTTCCTGTGTTAAATCTGTGATTACTGCTCTTGTGTTTGTGGCTTTTTGTTTTCAATCTATTGACCGATCCGAAAATCAATTTGTGGGCAGCACCATTACTGCGGTGTCCCCCATAGTGCGTATGTAATCTTTGCGCGCTACATTCAGCTGCGCTGCATTGTTGTATGTAACTCTATGGCAGGACACTGCAGTAATGGCTGATCATCCTCTGCCCTGAATGACAAGCCGGATCAGTCTATACAACCCATCCAGTGCATGAGAAACAGTTAACCCATAGAGGTACAGTGTCACCTTTAAGAGACGTTTTTGCAGTATCTGTTGGTCCAGGATGTTGGGCAGTACATATCATACATGAGCAGAAAGAGAAAAATGCACTGACAAATTTGAGCCCATTCCCATCGCTGTATGGTGTGGCGTTCTCGAATTAGAGCAGTTTAAATGTAACTTATCATTAAACTCTTTAATTGGCAACACAGTGAATGATATATAATCACTATTTCTGTGTTCAAATTGGCAATTTCTGATTCAATTTTACAATTATGTGTCATTTTGGTTCATGTTATATCCATACTTATTTTTTTCAAGCTATGTAAACGTGGAAAAAAATGATTTGTATTGCCAATTTGAGGATTGAAGATGATTAATTTAGACCTCAAGAAAGCTCTGTACTGCTATGGGTTAAGCCAAATTTCCAACCACTTTTTTTCGAAATGGCAAACCATAATTACAATAGAGAATATGATCAGTTCAGTGAGAGTCTTACCTGTGCTACTGTTTCATGAGCCAGATATCCTACAATCTCGATGGCAAAAGCATTTGGTTTGGGCTCCAGGCTACCAATATCTAACCATTCCTTGAACTTACTCGCTTTCTTGACTATGGAGGAAGATATCAAATTAAAAGAATAAAGAAAATATAAAGACATAAAGTTCAGATTTATTCCTGTTCCTTGTATTTTCAGGATGGGGTGTCTATTCAACATCTTTAGCAAAATCTGTGCACATCTCCAGCACATCTTTCCACTAAAAAAACACATCTCGCTAAAGGTGATCATTTTTCTGCTTCTTAGGGTCTAGCTACATGCAGAAACTACGCACATGAAAATCATAATGACAACCACTTATTTCTTTTCCAATGGAACATAAACACTAAAAGATGTCATATTACAGCAAAAAAAATATACTTCCTTTAAAAATCTACCTTTCTGAATATAATGGAAAGTACAAATACAATTCCGAAAGCAATTTCATTACCATATGAAAAAATGATATGATCATCTGAATAATTATTAATCATTTGATTTCTTTTACGATTAAAGTGCGAGAATTCAGATCACTTTCTTATAAATTCCCTATAGTTCCACCACACCAATTGTACAATGTACATTTAACCTGTTGACAACTCAATTTCCCAATTAACCCATTCGTGACAGGAATTATTTAAAGCCTAACTTGATCAGCTTTTATTCTTCAAATTGGCAACACCAACATTTTTCTTTTATTGCTACATTTTTCTTATAAAACATCATGTATCTGAAATAAATATAAATTGACAGAATGTATGATGAGAAGTCATAAAGTTGCCAATTTGCAGGGGAAAACGGTAATTTTAACATTATCATCGCATTGCCAATTTAAGGATTTTAATGCTTATTTTCCTTTAAAAAATTTTTAGCATCAAACAACAAATATTGATGCAACGAAAATTGGCACAGTAAGTGCAGAATTTTTTGCTCTTTCTGCTCGTGTATTTGGTATGATTTTTAGGGCTCTGCATCAAAAGTTATTAGGTCAAACCACATAATTTGGACCCTCTGTCACGAATGGGTTAACATAGGCTTAATGCAGGGATCCCCCAGTTCCAGTAGGCAACATGTTAAAAACTGTCAAGCTTACTAAAGTTCATTCTCCTAGCCTCTGCATATTCCTTGTATGAATTCAGGTCCATCCCCCTAGCCTTCTGATCAGCTCGGTCCTGCCTCTCCAGCTTGATCGCATCTATCTCATCGGACTCCAGTAAACTAGATAGCTCCCCCGTGTGGTCAATACTAGACAGGACGTCCTGGCATAGCTTTCGTCTCTTGGCCTGTGTAGCCTTTAGATCTGAAGAATGAGGGTGGTGGTCATTCAATACAAACAAACTATAACACTATGAACATGACGGACAAAGAAAGCAGACAAAATAAACAACCCCTCATTCTACCCTTCACAATGGTTCTGGTAATCAAAAGAACATCCCTTCACTACTATTGTCTAAAATATGTGGAACAGGTGTCACATGCATATTCACCTGGAACTACATGATTAAACATGATAGCTGTGAAGGGATGTTCTTTTGACTACCAGAACCATTGTGAAGGATAGAATGAGAGGTTGTTTACTTTGTCCGCTTTCTTTGTCCGCCATGTTCATAGTGTAAGCTAAACAAATTTCTTTATGATATTCTCAAAAGAAATGTCCGTACCATTCCAATATTAATGGTATTGCAATAATGATACTAATAATAATAATCATGTCCAAATAATCATTTTTGCTGAGAAATTCCACACTGTATGTTAATTCCTGTTTGCATTCTCCTGTCTCATCAGAAGTTGTCTCTCTTACTCGAGCTACATTTTCTAATTCTTCTGTACCCCTTAAACCTTTCTTTTTTCTCTACCAAATTCATAACTCAAATATTTCATTCATTTTCTTGTTCTGAATCATTACTTCTTTTTGTTTCAAGGTTTCTACACATATTTCTGTTATACAATTCTATATTACATGTATCTTCTTTCTCTCTCTGTCTCATCTCATTTCAATATTTTGAAACTTTGCAGATATATTTTATCTCATTATTTCTCTAAATCTCTATCTATCTATTCCCCCCCCCCCTCTCTCTCTTTCTTTCTCCCTCTTCCTTTCCTTTCCTCTTCCTTTATCTCTCCTAATCTTGAATAATTCTTACCATCCGATATATCTCCTTCCTCTTCCACACTAATCTGTCTGCTCAGCTTAGCGCCCATATCTTTGAAACTCCCTCCCTCAAATCTCTCTCTCTCTCTCTCTCTCTCTCTCTCTCTCTCTCTCCCATATACTCTCTTTCACTCTCTCTCCATCTTCATCCAGTTTTGAATGATTCTCACCATCTGATATATCTTCTTCCTCTTCCACGCTAATCTGTCTGCTCAGCTTAGCACCCATATCTTTGAAGCTTAGGAACTGGAACAATCTTCTCAACTTATCGTGATCCTTTCTCATTAAGAAGATGAAATCTTCAATGCTGATGAACCTGGCTCCTCTCAGTGTGCAGATGTCTGCTGCCCTCTGTAGCTAGAAAAACAAAGACGATCATTTTTTTTAGTCAGTTTATTTATTCATTTATTCATTCATTCCCTTATTCAAACATATTTAATCAGCATGAAAAGATCAGTTGAAAACTGTTTTACATCATGGTCTTGAGATTTAAAAAAACAAAGAATATTAAAAGGAAATTACAAAAAGAGATATATACAGTATATGAAAGTAATGAAAAGGAATCAAGGTGTTATACATAATGTGTAGAAAAATATCACAATAAAAATTCCAAAATATTTTTACATATATAACTCAGAATGTAAAAGATGTGGCATGAAATAATGAATATAAAGCAAATGTCATCAATAAAGAAAAAAGATCAAGGGAAGGTAAAGTAATGAGGTGGTGATGAGATCATGGTTCCTTTAAATGAAGAAAAAGATTAGTGGCTGGATATAACTAATTGCACAAGTATTTCTTCTGCATACTGGCAAAATATAGCATATCAAGAGGTTTCTAGAGACAATATAAAGTATATCAATCAGGTCTGTGCCCCTCTAGCATAAAAATTGACACACAATCAATTATGAAAATCACAATATCTTTATTCTAGCCACAAGTGATAATGTATTCAATGAATTGTATATTTCTGAAACATTAAACCAGTTTTTACCTACAAGTTGATTGTAAAGAAATGCCAACTGCAAGAGATGGTATTAATTTGAAGAGATACTGTACATGGACTGTAACTCTTTTATGTTACAGGGCCCAGATTTTTTATAGTAAGGGGCATGGGGAAGGCAGGGAGGAGCATTCCCTTTCTGTAGAGGGCAGGGGGTGGTTTTGTTTTGTTTTGCTTTTATTTTTGTTTCTGGGATTTTTGGCAGGGGGGGGTACCTGGGGGGGGGGGGGGGCACAGCAAATCACCCCCCCCCCCCCCCCCCCCGGCACCCCATGGTTAAGCAGCTGCCTCTACCATCATCATCCACAATGCAACTCCATTTGGAATTAGGGTCCCTAATTTGACCTTTTTGAAATAAGATATCATTCACTGCATTGCAACATTTAGCATTTATCTTTCTTGTTGTTACTGATGTCATTCTTGTTCATCTTCTTGTAACAAGATGGGGTTTCACTACTTCAAGTTATAGGCAAATACTGTATAAGCTAATACTGTATAAGCAGATATTTTAGCGATTTGAGACAAGTTTGACATATTAGTGAGTTATCATTTTCACGTTTTGAAAGATATTTCTATACAAGTATATAGGCATCTAACTGAGTGGTAATTTTGGCGAAGACATCATCGCGAAATTAGCGAAAATTAAACCACCACGAAAATTTCAGCTTATACAGTATTGCATCATGATATTATTTCGTAGACTTACTAGTATGGTCATCTGATGGTGTACAATGTCTTCAATCAGTGATGCTGATTCACATACTGGCTTCTTGCAATCACCCAAAGCAAACCTGATGAAACAAACAAAAAAGAAATAAAGAGAATTATAGTCAAAAACTGAAATACACTGGTAGTGAATTTTCACAAGTTTCAGTCTACATGTGTACATGTACAGCATGTGATAAAGTTGAGGAAATAGTGAAACTCACAATACTTTGCTCAGTTATTCCTGGTACCCATTCGTGACAGGAATTATTTAAAGCCTAATTTGATCAGCTTTTATTCTTCAAATTGGCAACACCAACATTTTTATTTTATTGCTATATTTTTCTTATAAAATGTCATGTATCTGAAATGAATATAAATTGACAGAAATTATGATGAGAAGTCAAAAAGTTGCCAATTTGCAGGGGAAAACAGTGATTTTAAACTTTCTATCACATTGCCAATTTAAGGATTTTAATGCTTATTTTCCTTTAAAAAAATTTTCAGCATCAAACAATGAATACTGATGCAACCAAAATGGGCACAGTTTGTGTAGAATTTTTTGCTCTTTCTGCTCATGTATTTGGTATGATTTTTAGGGCTTTGCATCAAAAGATATTAGGCCAAACCACAAAATGTGGACCTCCGTCACAAATGGGTTAATACACACATGCTACCAAATTCATATAAATAACTTAACCCGTTGAAAACTAAGCCAAGATAACTCAGACTAGGGTCTATGCAAAATGTTTGTTATACTGAAATCACATCCTGCTCAAAGGATTAATTGCAGTACCGATAATGACAGTCTGTGTGAGAATGCTATTTCTTTATTAGCAGAACCAAGGATTATCACTGCATGCAAATTCAGCTAATCAATGTATGCTTCATGATAGATCACATCAGAAGTTTGATGCAATATTTCATGATCAATTACATTCTGAAATATGTCAGCCTATCTATTTCAGCAAACTGAAATGACCTTTAACTGTACAATGAAGTTAAATACTGCCATCTTTGTTGACAAGGAATCTCCAACAATGACAAGTTTTCATATTACTTTTCTTTCATTTATCAAATACTTGATAACGAGTAAAGAAAGAAAAATACACACAAAAATGGAACAAATTTGAAACTATTTTCTATTAATGATAAGTAACTTTCGAAAAAACCCAAAAATGGAGACAATTTATTTTCTCCCCTTTTTCTGAAGTATGCAACACAATAAAGCATACATATTTTATAATTGCAGAATACGTAAAAATGAGTGAAATACTTGCCATCTTGTGGCTAAGTTAGTAACATCTTCTATATGTACCTTACTCCTCATCCTCTCTCTCTCCTCTCTCTCTCTCCTCTCTCTCTTCTCTCTCTCTCCTTCTCTCTCTCTCCTCTCTCTCTTCTCTCTCTCTCTCTCTCTCTCTCTCTCTCTCTCTCTCTCTCTCCAGATATGAACTGAACTGATGGTGTACTGAAAACAAGATTGAAAAACATCTATTCTTCCTATAAGATACAGGAGTTAGATCAACATAAATCTATCTTCGGAATATTCAATAAAGACTGTTGTATAACACTGTACAGGAGAATCTGGAAGTTGGATTTATAATATACATGTATGATCATATATTCTTTTATTTTGTATTTTTTGCTTTTGTTTTCTGCATGACAGATTCAATGTCACCATGAGATATAAGGTGTAGATGGAGGCGCTGTGGCTCAGCGGTAGAGTAGTGGTCTCATAACTGGGAGTACCCGGGTTCGAAACCAAACGGATGCACTAATGCCCTTTGGTAAGGTATTAATCCTCATTACCAAGTCCCTCGGAGGGGACTTAAAGCTGTCGGTCCTCTGGCTGCTTACTAACAAGCATACACATGCTTCCTTAGCAGTCAGGTAAAATAACCCACCACTTAACCATTTAACCAAGATAACCATAATCATTAACAATTTTAACTAACTTCAGGATTTTAAAACAATACTATGTTTTTTATACAAGAAAATAATAAATAATGCATTTTTGAAATAAAATCTGTCATTGGAAGAAGTTCCAGAATGCCTCAATTTAACCTACCAACATGATTGACCCTTCAGTGATACATTCTCATCCAAAAGGCACTATTACCATATACAATATAAAATAATTCATAACTTCTAATGCATGTAATCCTCCTGTGCTCAATTTCAAACATATAAATATGAAACCAACAGCTTGGATCAATTACATATTTGTCAAAAATGTATTAAAAAAAATTGAATTATGTTTCACTAATCCCCATTTTAGTTTCTGTCAAAAAATGAAGGCCAAATTCAAACCAAATTAATCCATAACAAGAATTAAAGGGCTTAAAACTTTCATGCAATCTTTCATCATATTTAAAAGGCAAAATCAAGTTTGGAAACCTATCCCATCGATCCAACAAAAAGTTGCAAGAAATAAATGCACGCATGACAAAAAAAAAACTTTCAGGTGCGTGCAATGTCAAATATTGCTTAAAGAGATATTGATTACTATTGTGATAGCTATTTTGAATACAACATTCTTGTGCACAAATGAAACGGCATGAGGTCATGAAAAAAATAAACATACTAGTATCCGATTTTAGTCTGTCCTTGTATTCATTTGTATTACTGAAAATTAATAGGGTAAATCGGAAACAAATTTAGGCATTTCAATACCTTCCAACAACATAGGCTTCCCCGAGGAAATCGACTATGACATCTATTTGTTGAAAGTTGGCATGGCAAGTGTTTGGGTATGTTGTACTAATAATGCTCCATTTCTTGGTAGGGGTTCTAATCAAGTTTTCTGAATGACTAGGGTACTCTAATCCCCATTAGAGAGTACACTAACATGAAAAAGGATTAGTGGGTATAGCTGGGGTCTGGAACCAGGCCAGGGTAAGGCTTATTTTTGTGAATTTCGCTCCACTCTCCACTCATGAACTTAAAGGGGAATAGAGTAATCCGTCGCCTTCCCGGAAAAAGGCCGCTAACGCGCACGTGCGCGAAATGTACGTTTTCGAGAAAAACACGAATGAAGTTTTGACCTTATTTTGAGCTTTTAGCAGCTGGTGTATTATTTTTCTGTACTAACTCTCAAACTTTCTGACAGAGCAAGATTTTTTCTTCAATGATATTTTGTGCTTTTAATTAAAACACTCTAAAGGTTTTCTAATTACTAGCATTTTATCCTTAACGGCATTCTTCCAGGACCAAAAATGCGCGAGTACGTAAATCCAGTTCCTGGGAAAAGGCCGCTAATGCGAATCGGTCTATGCGCGTAAGCACTTTGAGCGAAGAATAGTGTCTTTCTTCCAGGAACAAAAAATGTGCAATAGTTCCCAGAAAAAGGACGCTATTGCGAATCGGTCTATGCGCATAAGCACATTGAGTGAGGAGGAATTCACGTGCTCGTGTAATTTTGTTTTTTGGCTTATTACATCATAATGACATCAAATTGAGAATGGTATGAGAAGAAAGCTTATGACATGCTTTTTCCATTTGTGCGATGAAAAATAATGGCGGGAAAATTGAAGAAAAGGTCGCTAACAGCCTTTTTCCAGGAAGCCAATGAATCAATGAAAAATATTGGTCTTTAAATGCTTCACAATAGAACACATGCAACTGTGCCTCACTCTTCACCTTAAAGAACAATTCAGCAAAAAGAAATATATTTATTATTTAGAATACATATACATGTAAATACCTATTCCCCTTCCCCGAAAAGACACATTAAAAGCTCTTTAATATTTAGGAATTAAGTAGTAATATTATGCACAAAATGATTTCATATAATGTATGTGTCAACTACTCTAGTGTATTATATCAGTCATTTTACCTTAGTTAAGAATGCAAATTTAGTATCTGACTTTGCACTATTGGCCTACAGAAGTAATATTCAAAGCTGGTATTCTGAATACAGTACTTTTAACCTGGCACAGAAAATATATGGAGGACAATCTTTCTTCTTGGGGGAGTGATTGGTTAAACTCAGCTAAGATATAATAGCGCACCACATATGATGTTCAAATTCCCAAAATAGGAATGACATAAAAGGATTTGTGCCAATGCAAAGGAATTTGAAATTATCCCCAAATAATACCTAGGGGACATGCATTATCTTGAAAGAAAACATTCCTAATATCTGCCTTGAATTGAATAATTACTTCATATTCACAAGAAAATGTTTCTGTATAGAAATCACTTTAAAAAATGTGCACACCATACATTGCACCTGCAACTTGTACTCTTGAAAGCAAGATTACATTTTCTTGTGAATATCTTTATTACTTGTTGAAAACTTATTGACATTGAAGTGAGTTCTATGAACTCCCAGCTCTCGAGTTTATTGCTCTAGATTCCAATAACTTAATAAATTCACATTTCTTGGCACAGGATCACTTAATGACATTCAATTAATGAGCTGCAATTATGTGTCCAGGGGCTTTCTGACTAGGCGTTGATTTCATAGAAATGATTACATCATTTTTCCAGTTTGTACTTTCAACACAGACAAGGATGTTTATGAAAACATGAAGTGTAGTGTTGAAGATGGAACACTTCCAAAAGTTTTATCTCAAGTACTAAAGGTCAAATGTAAAGGAAGAAAGAACAGACCCTTAAATCACTTATCCACAAGCACTTCTGATACTGACAAGAATGATTGGAAAATGTGTTATTATACAAATAATGAATGTTTATGAGTGCAATAGACAGAATATTTCATGAGGTAAAAGATGAAATGATCCATTCAACGAGGCGTAGCTGAGTTGAATGGATCAATAATTTCATCTTTCACCGAATTAAATATTCTGTCCATTGCATGAATGAAAATACATTCATTATTTGTTTTATATGACACCTAAAAATATATCAAATCGCAATAAATCAATAGCGCTATACGCTAGCACGCTGTTCGTGGTGCACACTGCAAACGCAGGCGTTTTACGTACGTAGTGTGCCGGGCATTGCCGGGCTCTCGGCGTTCGTGCAGTGGAGCAAATCGCATGGATCCAAGATTGCATGGTAAATGGAGCCACAATTGCACGAATGATGACGTCATAGTGCAATGGGATAAATGATCAATATCAAACAACCAATCAAATGTCAGGGATCTATTTAGGTGTTATATAAACTGATATAACGAGTGCTGAATTGGTTAAGGACAGGAAGATAACACAAAGGTGTACCAACAAAATGTGGAAGGTGGAAAGTTTCCAAAGGTTTTACTGTAAAGTCAAAAGTTTATCATAAATTGTGAAAGAAATGACCTCCCCCCCCCCCCCCCTTAAAAAAAATTATGAAAATTTGGTTACAGTTCGTTATTCCGAAGGTTCATTAGTCCAAAGGTTCATTTTTCCAAGGGTTTGTTAGTCCCAAAATGAAAAAAAGGTTTGTTGTTTCGAAGGTTCATTAATCTAAAAATGAAATAGGGTTCGTTATTCCGAAGGTTCGTTAATCTAAAAATGAAATAGGGTTCGTTAGTTATTTTCGGACTAACGAACCTTATTTCATTTTCGGACTATTGAACCTTCGGAATAATTAACCCGATTTCATTTTGGGATTAACAAAACCTTCAGAATAACAAACCTTATTTTATTTTCAGACTAACAAACCTTCGGAATAACGCCACAAATGTTCGGATCAACAAACCCTTTTTCCTTTTTGAACTAACAAACATCTAGGTATACGCAATTTGCGTGTTTAGGAATAACGAACCTCTAGGAAGAAAGAGGAAAGAAACTGACCAATTAAGGAGGGTTTCACATTGCTAAAGTCATGATGATGATGAAAACATGTAAATTTATTAAATTATGCACAATTCCAGGTAAAACTTCAACCAGCATGTGTACATTGTTATCAATCAATCATCACTGGGCAACAAACAAATAATGAAGGTGTGAATTCATTCCTGTAAGGTGCACAGCTACTTTTACCTGTGTCTAGAGGGGCAATAGTAAAGAAAGTGCCTAGTCTACGGGTATGATACGAGGTCAGGGGTGAAACCCACAATCTCATGAGTGAAAGTTGAAAGGATGACCTACATATCAACAATGCCCTATTTGGTCAGAAATGAGATATACTTTTGATATTTGATCCCCAAAAAAATCAATCCTCCCCACCCCACCCCCCCCCCCCCCTCCCAGAAAAAAAGAAAGAAAGGAAAGAAAAACATGGAACAAAAATCTGGAGGTAAATGTAAGACTAAACAAGTAAAAAGAGACACTGAATAGCATTCTCACTCTGACACAAATCGTTTCAGGGGCATGCTCTAAGTTACCCAGGAATTCATTTCCCAGAAACCTGATGAATTATGAGCAGAGCTAGGTACACATAAAATGGAATGACCCTATTCCACCCATCTCCAATATCACACTTGAAGGTATTCTGTTTCCTCCGTCCCAGTAGTTTGATAGTTGGTGTGGTTTGACAGATATTCCTCCCTCAGGTATCCTCCAACGGCTGCTCTAACAACCCCATTCAGACAAGAGGACATTCATACCAAAATTTTATATAGAAAGCTCATAAAAAGAATGTAAAGAAAAAAAGAATGTGCCTATTTTGTTAAAGGAGAATGCAACCCGAGCATCAGTGTGCTCTTAGTGAATAAAGATGACCAAGAAGAACAAACAGTGAAAGTTTGAGCAAAATCGGACAATCTGTTCAAGAGTTATGAATTTTGAAAGTTTCAGTAAATCCCTATTATGAGGATCCTTGAGTTGGCAACTTTGGCAGCATCTGTGATGTCATCGTGGACAACTCTCAATTCATTTTGTACATAATTTTTCAAAAAAATAATTGATTTATATGAAATTTCAAGTCAGGAATCAACATAATTCTTCCCAATATGCTTGCAGAATTGATATAGCCATGTCATACTCAAACAATAAATCAATAGAATTTTTTTTTTTCTTGAAAATAAAGAAAATTTTGAATTCTGTGTACAAAATGAATGGAGAATTGTCCACAATGACATCGCAGATGCGGGCAAAGTTGCCAATTTAAGTATCCCCATAATAAGGATTTACTTAAACTTTCAAAGTTCATAACTCTTGAACAGATTGTCCGATTTTGCTCAAACTTTCACTGTTTACTCTTCTTGTTCTTCTTCATTCACTGGAAGCACACTGATGTCTGGGTTGCATTCTCCTTTAAGTGTGTATATATGCACCTTTAATCATATAATCATACTAGTTTTGAAAAGGGAGCTGAAACATTTACTGTCAAGTTCATATTGCTTTGGAAAACAAGAAGACTCTTGCTGGTTAAACATCAATGCATGTTCATGTCAAGCCTCAACTATTTAAATGGTTTTTGAGCAAAGCAGCAATCATACCGCACAAAAATCCATTTTGTTAACAATGATACCCGGTACTTAATCATATAATTAAAGGTAAAGGTGAGTATGTACACAATTAACAAAATAGGACATGTAATAAGACACACTGTATAAAGAAACTAGTTTTGAAAAGGGAGCTAAAACATTTACTGTCAAGTTCATATTGCTTTAGAAAACAAGAAGACTCTTGCTGGTTAAACATCAATGCATGTTCATGTCAAGCCTCAACTATTTAAATGGTTTTTGAGCAAAGCAGCAATCATACCGCACAAAAATCCATTTTGTTAACAATGATACTTAATATCCATTCCATATAATATGACATTCCAATACATTGTGTCCATCATGATTCAACATGACATTCTGACTTCGGAATAAAAGGATAACATCATTCTCATGCACATACAGTAGATTTTCGGAAGTCTGAAGGAAGAAGGATAAATTTTCAACTAACCGCTTGCGTGAAGCAAAGTTGGTATAACCACACATAACTTGCAAGCCCACTTTTCCTTCCTCTCATCTGCCAGTCATCATTAATCAACAAAGACCAATAATGCTACTTTTTTTTTTTACCTCATTCCCTCATTTTTTCTGCTGACATTATCAAAGAAGCCCCAAACCCTTCATATTTTGGTGGTTTATTAGGGTCACTGACCATATGATCTGTATTCCCTTTTTTTTCTGATATGAGTATTTTGATGAGCTGAAAAGAGTTTGTTTTCTCGCTTGATTTGGTGTAAGAGACACAATGAGAGGTACATGGAAAGCATTGTAGGGTCAATAAACGGGGTTGAGGCATTTTTCCAAGAAAAAAATATTCATTGTTTCCTGTTTCTGTTTCTCTCTCTCTCTCCCCCCCCCCCCCCCCTATCTAACTATCTGCCCTCTATCTCTCCCCCTCTTCCTCTCTGGCGCACTCTCTTTCTCTCTTTCTCTCTCCCCATCCCTCTATCTTGGGCAATTCCACGGTAACAGAATTACAAAATGTAATTCTGCTACTAACATTTTTAGAGTTTGTGTTTCTATTTTGTACCTTGCCTTCTGTCTCACCATTTGATACTATGAAAATATGCCCCTTCTTTCATCTTAACCCTTTCATTCCAAGAATTTTCTACTTACATTCATGATATTGTGGTATACGTACCATGGTAACGGAATTACCAGAAAATGGTGCCATTTTCAAAGAACAAAAATGTCTTGTGAAATAAAAATCATACCAATACTGACTATGACAGTGGAATTCCTTTTGCTTAAGCTTCTTTTAATTCAAGGATTTGGCTATTCTGAATAAATCATCAAATTATCAAATTATCAAATTATTCTGGACTATCAATGTGATTGTTTTTACTATAAATCTGAAGTGAGCTGATTGTTCTTCCCACTGTGCTGTCCCTTTGTGTTTCTTGAGCTTGCTTTCTCTTCTCATACATTTTCTATCTCTGTTTCTGTCATCTCTCTATTTCAAGCTCTCTTTATCCCTCTTTCTCTGTTTCTCTTCTCCCTCTCTGACCCACTCTATATCCCCTGCCCCCTTCTCTCTCTCTCTCTCTCTCTCTCTCTCTCTCTCTCTCTCTCTTTCTCTTCTCTCTTCACATCTATTCTCCATCTCTGTTTACCCCCTCCCCCCTCCCCCATTTCTCAATCTGCTCAACTCTGTCATGAAATGATATCACTATCCACAGTCGATCTATTCACTTATTATGTGGTTTGTAGTTCTTCGCAGGAGAGCAAATAAAACACTTGTGTTCAACTCAAAGAGAAAAAAAATCATGAAAATCACTTTAATTTGCCAAAGATCCTTTGCCACTGATGCAATTACTTTATTTACCTCAAAACCATCCCATAAAATAGAAAATATAAAACTTACCATTTACTACCTAATTATCTTCAATAGCAGAAAACAATGGACTGATTTTGTGCCATCATCCACTCCATTGCAGTTTCCTACTTCAAGATAAATGAAACTGCAAGTCATTTTTTTTTCCTTTTTCATCACAACTTTTCAAGAGGCCCAGGACTTTTCAAACCTTGTTATTCCCTCTATAAAAACTTCCACAATAGATCAGTAAAAAAAAAAGAAAGAAACAGATACGAAAGGGAAACTAAAACAATTTAAGGTTAAGATCCATGTGTAACCAGGAACCGGGCACTGGTTGAGTGACCTCTAGTAATGGCAATGACCTTCAAAACCTTAGCCATTCTTTCTAAGCACTTGTGTATTTGTTCATCTTAAGAAAAGTGTTGGGTTCCGTTATTTGCGCTCTTTTGGTGCGTCCTCATCAGCTTGTGCGTGAAGAATAGCCTGCTATTTCTGATCCTATGAATTTGCCCAATCAGAAAGCAAGCTAATTCTCTGATGAAGAAGGAATTAGCCTGCTATTTTACGCGAAAAGTAAGCCACTCAAATCTTAGACATATTTGCAGAATAGCCCACTAATTAGCAAAATAGCAGGCTAATTCTCTGATGAAGATGGAACTAACACGCTATTTTGCTTGAAAGATAAGGCACTCAAATCTTAGGCATATTTCAGAATAGCCCACTAATTAGCAAAATAGTGAGCTAATTTCGGAGCATGCTCATCAGCTCAAGCTTGAAGAGCTGGCTTTTCGATCCTATCATACACATGTGCCAACACTGGACTATAGCTCGAGGTAGATTGCAATTGCACGCTTCATCTGAGTTTGTGCTTTTACCCCAGTTTACCCCAGAGATCCCCAAATAGCGGGCTATTCTTCAAGTTTGAGCTGATGATAATCCATCTAATATGTGAAAGCAAAGCTCAATGTCAGAGATCCAGGATCTACGTGTTTCTTTCACATTATCATTTGATAAATTGCATTGTTTTCATTGTTGTAGTCTCTCAGACTATTCAGAAAACAGGATGAACTAGAAATATCACTGAAGGTGATTAATACTCCCGCCCATGCAATGTGCGTACCAAATTTCCTGAGCATTCTTCCTGAGCATTCTTCTTGAGCATTGCTCGAAAAATTAGGAAGTAGTTTGATCCACAATATTTCCTCCTGATTTAATGACATAATGTGCCGTTATCACGGCACCGACACATGAAAAAATATGTCCTGCACATCTGCATCCCCAGACCAATGTGTGTGCCAAATTTCAGGAGCATTACTTGTAAAATGAGGAAGATTTGCAAGATTTGCAATGGACCGACCGCCTGACCGACCAACCGACCGCCTGATCCGCCGCCCAACCTGTACTGATCATACTCCCTTTAAAACTTTGTTTGGTGAGGTATAATGAATGGTCTGATGCATGTGGCATGTGTATACATGTAGCTGCTCTAAAATTGTGACATTGTTTGTGCAACATAATAAACTTAAACATTCATAATTATTGCCTGCCTGAGATCAAGATGGGAGTTTAACGTACAAATTATCATCTTTCTGACTTCATCACATCACGTTGCTTAAAGTGTACCCATCACCAAAAGACATTTTGCTCTCTAAAGGTTTCATGTCACTATTCTACATTTGAAATACAAGCTTTTGATAATATAAGCATGAAATAATACAGCTAGGTAAAATATACTCTCAATTTACATAAAAGGGACTTGTGAGGTAGAATAATCGACATACGCAAGCTCATGTGTTGGGGCATTTACAATATTAAATTGCCGATCGATGCTGTGCATTGTAGTCTAAAGTTATCTTTATTTCCTTTAAACTCCTTAACTGTTAACTTCCAGAAAGCAGGGTAAAGTTTGGGGGTTATTTTACACCTAACAACTATAATCAAATTATTTTTTCAGGTGATTGGGAGAATTCAAAACAACACTATAATATCAAGCCATTTTATGATAATAACAATAATAATTGGGTTTTATTTACCTAGGGTACCCATATCAGTATTACTACTGCTCTTCCTGTGGGCCCTGCAATTATTATTACCCCAGCAATGCCAGATACCCATTTAGTACACCTGGGCCAAGAGGGACACATGTGAGCAAAACACCTTGTCAAAGGATGTAAGCACCAGGCGAGGATAGAACCCAGGACCTCTCGTATGAAAGGCAAGAGCCTTCACCACTATGCCACAATGCTCCCACATTTTAAAGTAATACAAATAGAAACTCTTTATCCCTAAAGCAGCAAACTGAAAATCACAATTTGATAATAATTTAATTTACCTTGAAAAGAATATGAAAATGAAATCAATACAGTCTTGGACAAAATGGGAACGCAGCCCATAGAATTAAAAGAGACAAGTAAGATTTACCATTGCTAAGAGGAAACAAAGAGAAATTTTAGCAGAATGAAAACAATAAATAAATAAAGAGTAAGGAATTTGAACATTTTTCTGAAATGAATAACAATCAAATAACAAAAACAATTATTCATCTACATCATCACTGCAAGGACACAATGACATCATGTAGTATTTGCTATTTGAATCATGCTCTTTATTGCCCCATTGATAAACATTAATTGCATCAATACACTGACACAAAATCAATGTTTGAAGTGTTGTCAAAACAAAGAAAGTATGAATTTTATTATGTTAAAAGCTATAGACCATCAGTACTATGTCATACATGATGGTCATGAAACTACTCAGATGTAAACAATATTAAAAAGTATAGGCCTTGATACTCATATTTGTGTTAAAGGTAATATCATACATTTCATCAATTGCTTATAACACATAGCAAAAATTGATAGCAATCGGCACCTGAACTTTTATCCACTGAAGTTACTCGCTCTTCTTAATTTTGAAGTTTGATTTTGATCCTCACATTAGTTTTCAGCCTTCCAAATATCATGGAAACAATATTATTGAACCTCACTGTCATGAAATTACACTTTTTAAAACTTGTTAGATAAGAAAGCATTGGACATGAACTGCATGGTATGTCAACATGGTTTCAAGCAAAGGATCAAAGTGGTTTTGAACCTAGGACCCACTCATTTTTCAGACCACTGCTCTACCACTGTTCTACTACTAAGCTATCATGCCTTGTCCAGGAGGCTTATAAACGGTGAGAATTAAGGACAGTTTAAACATTTTGGTGGAGATCTGAAGGTAATGGATTCACGCCCTGACCTGTGCTTTAGTAAGGCTTTTATCTGTATAGCCCAGGTATAGCGGAGATTCGAGTCGCGAACTAGTCTCCAGGCCAGTAAGATACCCCTTTCATACACTCACTTACACTTATCTACACTTATTTACTCTTATTTATGTTCATTTCATTTACATTAACCATGGTTTAAACCAAGGTTTAAACAAAAACTTCTTTTCTGCATTCGGACCATTGTGTATCAAAGTTGGTGTATACTACCGTGTTTACACAGTGACTTGGCTCGAGTGTTGAATCCTCAACGCTGCGATGAGGGCAACTGTGATCGTGTTTATATGGAAACAAAAAAGGCAAGTTCAACAGAGCCCGCGGATCACGAATGGAAGTAGAATTGTGATGACTTGCCTAGTTCGCCCAATGACCTTAGTCAGTGGGTTCAACATGGCTTTCAGTTTACACACGAAAAAATTGGCGAGTCTGACTCGGCTCGCGGATCGAAACCTGCAATTCTGGCGGATTCAAAAAGCAGTGTACAACATGGCTTGCGGGTCACACTGATCCTGTTTACATGACATAAAAATGCCGTGTTGAGCATGGGTCAGGTGTCGAACCCCCAAGCCGAGTCACTGTGTAAACACAGTACACATGTACAACCCTTTTAGAGGCACATGGCAACATGACATTGTTATACTGTACTAACCCAATGGCTATGGAGCAGGGTGGTCTCTGTATTAAGTCTTTAGGAATTCGAAAATCAAATAGTAAAGGGATTATGTACTAGACAACAGCAGAATGATTTCATTTTGTATCATCAATATTTAATTATCATTACTATTCATTAGTAATGTCTCTTAAATGTAAAGATTTAATCACTTCCGATTGTTCACCTTGATACCTACTAGACCATACAGGACCTTCAGTGAGAGAGAAGCACAGGCGCCTAGTTTGCAAACATAGAATCATCTACCAACCACAACAATCCAGGCATGGCCAATTTAGAGAATAGCAGTGATCAGCAGGCATGAAAACCACACCTATCTGTGTTTGACGAGTCGTGACCTGGAAATTTTCCATCAATTCGTAATTCACCTCCCTCGGAATTGCATCATTGGTGACATTGACGGACACAGATAAGATCTGTCTATTGATGAATTTTGATCAGTTTTCAATAGCATGGTGTTGTTTGATATTTTCATGGGATCATGCACTATTTATTATCTTTTCAATCAAAAA